>CM065685.1:21565160-21579108 GCA_017654935.2 Phymorhynchus buccinoides
AATGATCTAGTATACAGTGAATTAAACCGATATCCTATTAATATTAATGCCATCGTCCAATGCATCAGATACTGGTTAAAACTAATTAAGATGGAACCCCACAGACTTCCCAGGAAATCTTATGTAATGTTATTTAACTTAGATCAGAGGGGTAGAAATAACTGGGTTACTAATGTTCGGAAATGTTTATATGGAAATGGATTTGGATATGCTTGGATTAACCAGAATGTTGGAAGTGATCACATGTTCATTAGATCATTTAGACAAAGATTAATTAACAATAGATGGCAAGCCTGGAACAGTCATGCGCAAAACAGTGACAGATTTGACATGTACAAAATGTTTGGCAGTGATGAATCATAATATGCAAACCTACCTGAAATAACGTAATATTGGCAGGCATATTTAAATTCGTTATGATTAGATTTAGAACTTGGGATTTCTTACCTCTTTGTACATTCAAAAGCGATACGCTAAAATTCTAAATTTAACATGCACCCCTTTGCAAGGAAAATCAGTACAATGAGTTACATTTTGTAATTGCTTGCACATTTTTTAATGAGTGGAGCAAAGAATTGAAAGCACCTATATTTTACAGAAATCCCAGTTTTTTAAAGCTTAGTCTATTGATGTCTAGTAGAAATGAGAACATGATTCATAAACTGTCTATATATTTGTATAAGGCCTTTAAGATTAGAAGTGTTGCTTTGTCATAAGTATTGTATTGTTGCTAATTATTGATGTATTGATAAACCGCTTTTTTATAATGTTGACACACACCCTTCCTAATGGGGCGATGTGACTTTCTGGAATAAATATTGTCATTGTCTCGTCTCTCTCTCTCTCTCTCCCCTCTATTTTTTCATTGTTTGTTTTTATTTCTATAGTTCATTTCTTTCTTTGCCGCATTTCACTTCAAATACTGTAAGTTAGTATTGCATTTACTGCCCCCTTGCCACAAGGGCTTTGTAAGCTAATGGCAGTAAAATTAAGTATTGTTGATATCTCTTTCTTCTCTCTCTCTCTCCTCTCTCTCAATCTCTCTCTCGTCTCTCTCTCTCTCTCTCTCTCTCTCTCTCTCTCTCTCTCTCTCTCTCTCTATCTCTCTTTCTTCACTCTCTCTCAAAAACTCATCATAACTGATATCACCCACATATTCTGGGCTGTGCATGTACATACATGATTATTTTTGTGTTTCTACATTTCTTTTCTCATTTTTCTTATATTGTTGTTGGCAAGATGACCAAAAGCCTGTACTGTGCTTATTCTTATTTCAACATTAAACAAATATTCGTTCGTTCGTTCGTTTGTTCTCTCTCTCTCTCTCTCTCTCTCTCTCTCTCTCTCTCTCCTCTCTCTCTCTCTCTCTCTCTCTACTGTCTCTCTCCTCCAAATCTCTCTCTCTCTCTCTCTCTCTCTTCTCTCTTCTCTCTCTCTCTCTCCCTCTCCCCCCTATCTCTCTCTCTCCTTCTCTCTCCTCTCTCTCTCTCTCTCTCTCTCTCTCTCTCTCTCTCTCTCTCTCTCTCTCTCTGTGTTTTGCATTATTGAAAATGATGCTTCCCCCATGTCACGAGAGCCCAGTGTTAATGACATTTAAAATGGTCAAGTGTCCACTCTCTCTCTCTCTCTCTCTCTCTCTCTCCTCTCCTCTCTCTCTCTATACTCTCTCTCTCTCTCTATCTCTCTCTCTCTCTGCCAATTCTCCATCTCACTCTCTTTTTCTCCCAATCTCTTTCTGTATTTCCTCTCTCTCATATTCATTCTCTCCAATCTCTCTCTTTGTTTTTGTTTTTGTCTCCCTCTCCCTCTCCCTCTTTCGGTTTCTCTCTACCTCTCTCTCTTTGTTTTTCTTTCTTGATCATTCCCCAGTGTGTGGTGTTGTGTGTTGTGTGTGTGTAGTGTGTGTGTGTGTGTGTGTGTGTGTTTGTGTGGTATGTGTGGTGTGCGCGTGCGGTGGCGTGCGTCATTCGTGGTGTGCGTGCGTGCGTGCGTGCGTGCGTGCCCGTGCGTGTGTTTGGTGTCGCGCGGGCTGTGCGTGTGCGTTGTGTGTGCGCGTGTGTGCGTGTGTTGCGTGTGCAGTGTGCGGCGGTGCGTGTGCGTGTGTGTGTGTGTGTGTGTGTGAGTGTGCCGTGCGTGCGGCGCGAGCGCGTGCGGGCGTGCGTGTCTTGTTATGTACAGTTCTATTAATTATTTTGTTGCTTTAATATTTCTCTTACAGTAATTTGTGTGTGTGTGTGTGTGTGTGTGTGTGTGTGTGTGTGTGTGTGTTTGTTGTGTGTGTGTGTGTGTGTGTGTGCGTGTGCGCGTGTGCGTGCGTGTGCGTTGTGCAGCGCATGTGTGTGCGCGTGCGCGTGTTTTGCTGTATAATAAAACAAAAAACCCGCTTCATCTCTACACTATTCAAATTAAACTTACACCAGACCTGGTAATGCACTACCTCCATGATCTGCTCAGAGCACTGAATGATGGTTGGTTGATGGTTTGTCCTCTATGTGCTGTCATGCAGCCGAGGTGGACGTAAAACCTAACTGTCATTCATCTCTACACTACCGCACCTTCAAGTGATTCAAAGAACGTTTTTTTTTTTTGGTTTCCTAAGTCTTTGACAAATAGTGCTTACGTTCGAGACAGTCTCTGCTGTGTATTAGACACAAAAGAAAGAAACTTTCAGTGTCAGTACATTAATCAAAGCATTGAGGGATCAAGTCTGTAGGGAGGCAGACTTTCTTTAGAACGGGGAATGCCGTGTGAGGAACCAACGTGGGTGGGGAGTTTGTGGTGGTGGTGGTGGGTGGTGGGGGTGGGGGGGTGTTCTTTAAGAAGGCATTTGTCTTTCTTTATGGGACATGTGTGTGCGTGCGCGTACATGTGTGTGGGGTGGGGGGTTACGTTTGTACGTGTATGAGTGTGTGTGCGCGCATATATATATATATATCCCTCAATGCTTTGATTAATGTACTGACACTGAAAGTTTCTTTCTTTTGTGTATATATATATATATGTGCAAAGAGGACAACCTTTCTCCTGTAGAAAGTCTTCTAGCTCAGTTTGAATGTTCACTGTGGACATTCTTTGCAGGCCGATATGCAGACTGAAGAGTCTTTCTCAAAGACGAAACAGCTGTCTTTGCATAGGCATTGTCTATCTCCCCCATTGGGAGAAAAAGTAAATCAGCACATTATTTTCTTTTATTCTTTTCAGAACACAGAACAAATCGTAAAGTTGAAATTAAAGTTATTCAGTTTCTTAGGTTCACAAACTTAAATATTGGACACAAAAAAAGTTTTATTCAAGCAAACTATATATATATAAGAGGAAAGTTTAATGGTGTGGTTGTTTTTTCTTCTTCAATTCTTGTACGTTTTATATATATATATATAGCAAATAAATAAATAAACAACATTACACAAAACTTCATGGCAGTCAATGTTTTATTAAAAACAAAATTTTTTCGTTTGTCTAAAGCAAACTTTTTTTTTTCTCTCCCTCTCTCTCTCTCTTCCTCTCTCTCTCTATCTCTCTCTCTCTCTCTCTCTCTCTCTCTCTCTCTCTCTCTCCTCTCTCTCTCTTCTCTCTCTCCTATAAGAGAGAGAGAGAGAGAGAGTCAGTCTCAAAAACAAGCTATGGGGTCCTGTTTCGCCTCATTCTCCCATCCTAAATCTTCAAGTCCCCGGGGCATGTTTTTTATCTTTAAAATTATTACATTATTTTATTCATACACCAAAAGTATAATTTACTAAGCAATGTCTAGGTTATATGTTACTTTGTTGACCATTGTTCATAATTATCAATTCTATGAGAAAAAAAGAAAGAGGAGGGAAGTAACAGTAGGTGGATATTATATAACTATTAAAGAACAAATGCTGAACTTAGGGGGGGGGGGGGGCATATCGTACGTATGATCCACTAGCACGACAAAGATAAATCATTATCGCTATCACTACTTAGCGATAACAGCCAACTGGATAAATCACTACGGGCAATAAGGTTTAGGGTTAGGGCTAAAATACGGTTTAACGTGAGGGTAAGGAATGCGTTGGTTATCGAAATGGTTTCGGGGTAGGATTAGTAATTAGTCTCCGAATTCAAAACGACAGATTGGCACATTCATTTCATCGTCAATTGTTCTATATGGTAGTAGTGTAACAACGGTAGTTTCTTTCGATACGTAGCGATCTGATAGCGCTACGCACCCAGGTTACAGAAAAGACCGAGTGTGTGCATTGGAATATTTAAAAAGCCGCCCCTCCCTATTGTTACACGCTTTTTAGTTTGTAAGAAAATTCACTTGTGTACCCCATTCAACTACTTGGTGGCCTTGTGCCGGCTTCACTGTCAGCAAGCATTGGCTGTATTTTTCCCACAACTGCCTGAGGCGTAGGAAGAAAATGCTGCGTCCGCCATATTCCTCCGATCTGGTTGGAAGGGTTTTTACCCGACCCAAATTTGCATTTGTGGTTTTCTACTCACTCTTACAACAACAAAAAAGGAACTGTGGAGCGGTCACAACCATTTTCATCGACTTGGTGGATATTGGGAGGCGGCTTAAGACCCCCACTCACGTGTCACATTCCCTCTTAGCCTAGGAAGATTTCTTTACGTTTTCGTACCATCCATAAGAGGGAAAAACGCGAAAAACCGTAATTTCACACGTACGATGGTGGTCTTTGAAGAAAGACAAACATTTGAATGTGATGACAAGAATGCAACTAAATGTTGAACTTTCTTTGCTTTGCGTGAGGACTCTTCACAAAAAACGCGGACGGGTTTGCACTCCAGTAGCCATGTATAGAAACCCAGTCCCCCAAAAGGTGATGAATTAACTATTAGCTTTGCCAGAAGAGCGTTCAAAGAAAAGAGTGCAGTAATTAAAATCAATGAGCGCTTTCTGCCCGTCCACTGGTAGATCACTTTACCGGCTTATTTTAACCTTTCCTGATTTCTCAAATAGAAGCAACATCTTTTTCGACGCCCGTGGGAAAATAGAGTGCGAGACAAGGGAAAGCGAGAATATTTTTTCCCCAAACGACAATCTTCCAAAGTTTTTTCTCCTTTTTGAGCTCCTCTGAAATCGTAATGTGTCGGCTTTACTCAGCAGGGAGACCAGCGAAAACTGAAAACTGTACCATACGTTACCTGAATGAATGAAAATGATGTTTTTACGTCCTCTCGTCTGGAAGAGACACATACTGGGAACATTTGTTAAATACGAGGATGTGGACCGATCTGGAGGCAATGCCCTGGGCATTGCAACACAATAAAGTTCACCGAATTTTTAACAGTCAGATAGTGTACGCGTACCACGCCTGCGGTTAAAACCTCATCGGCTAGGGTACCCGCCACGTTGAGTATTATAACGGTATGCTACACATACGTACCTTACCCATATATGGCCATTATTGTCCTGGAACGCAGAAGAAGAAAGAAGAAGAGAAGAAGAAGATACGAGAATCCCACAGCTTGTGACATGGCGTTTTGAAGGAGCAGAAGGACTACATAACATGGCATGAAACGTGAACTCTAATAAGCCAAGCCCCAAAAAATCCCCCTCCACTCAGAGTCAATCTCGATAATTATAGTTAACCCCCCTTCCCTCCCCACGCCCCCTTCATTTCTCGTCTGGGTTTTTTTCCCCATTCTTGTCTTTCCAGCGAATAGTAGCAGTTTTTTTTAGCAACTTTGTTATTTTTTGTTTAGCTAATTATATATTTTTCTCTCGCAATATCTTTTCACTAATAAATATTGTTTCATTAGCATATATAGCATTTTTAGGTCGAAAAGACGTGAACCAGCTTTGTTATTGAGTTTCCCGCTTAATTGTGACGTCGCTCTCAGTGGGCAAAATACACCTCTTTGTCCCAGTTTTATACACCAGAATCGGATATCCACCCGCTGTCCTAAAACCTCCCCCCCCCCTGTATTCTGCTATCAACGATCATAATTGTAATTATTGAAATGGAAATGAATTACGTAAATACTGAACACAGTAAGAGGTTTAACTGCTCTGTTTAAATGCTCTATTTGTTGTTGTTGTTGTTTTTGACGTGTTTCTGAAATAATACTCATACCCTGGCTAAAAGACTCCAGTATCAACCAACCCAGCCGAAGCACTTGAACACTATAGTACAAATGCATCATCCAGGGATGAGAACATCACGTACCTGACCGTTTTTGATTACCCCCCACATGGCAGGGCCACACTCATTCTTCGGGGGAGCTCTATTTGCGTGTAAGGTAAGACTGAAAGGAAAAAAAAAAGAAGAGAAAGAACTAGAAATTGAGGGTATATACTACATTTCCCCCCGAGACGGGTGTGGCTGCCACCTTGCGGGGTATAAAAAACCGTAGCACACGCACACGCCACACCACGCACGCACGCACCACACACACACCCACACCAACCACACACACACATGCACACACGCATGAACCGACCCTTCCCCCCGTCACTTATGTACCACATGACCGTATCTTCTGATTCACAATTCTAGAAAACGACATCCGCCTAACCTTTCAAGCCTCTTTAAAGGGGACACCTGACGGATGTGTTTTTTGCAAGAAACACGTCGATGTCACGCATCAAGGATCGGAACACTCACTTTGCTCGGTTTCCTAGATAAAACCGTCAAAATGGCGATTGCTCATTGGCGGGTGCAGATAGATTAAACCATTTTGGGACGGGTGGGTGGAGGACCTCAGGGTGGTTGTAGCTTTTTTTGTAGTGCGTAAAAAAAAAAAAGTGGGAGCTATTTCCTTGTTGTGAGCGAAAACTCTTTGTTAAACTGTAATAAGAGGCGTTATTGGTTGCAAATTTCGTGATTTCGTCTAGCGCGCAGGATGCCATTACAAAACAGAGCTTCACTGAAAGAATTTTTACCTTCCGCACCTCCGCCAGGAGGAATCAGGCCGATTTGACGGTCTGATTTTCTAGAAACTACCAGAGCAAAGTGAAGTGTTGCCGATCTCGTAAAGGCGTGTTTTTCCTTGTTATATCTTGACGTGTTTTCTTCTCGCAAAACTCATCGTCAGGGTTCCCCTTTACAGAATCGCTAGTAGTGATTGACCGTGAGACTGTGTGGCTATCATGGGTGGCCCCTTTAAAGAAGCGCCAGTAATGATATGATATGAGACTTGGTGGTATCGAGTGATGCCCCCTTTAAAGAAGCTCCGTATATGTATGATAGTGAGACTGTGGCTATCAGTGATGCCCTTTAAAGAACGCTAGTAATTATGATATGATAGTGAGCGTGTTGCTATCAGTGATAGCCCCTTTAAAGAGGGGTAGTATATGATATGATAGTGAGACGTGTGGCTAGCGTGGTGGCCCCTTTAAAGAAGGCTAGTATAATGATTGTAGTGAGACGTGTGGCTATCATGTGATGCCCCTTTAAAGAAGGCTTTAGTATATGATATGATTGGAGCTGGCTATCAAGTGATGCCCCTTTAAATAAGCGCCAGTATTGATAGATAGTGAGACGTGTGGCTATACAGTGAATGCCCCTTTAAAGGAGCGACAGTTATGATATGATAGGAGGACGTGTGGCTATCATGATGCCCCTTTTAAAGAAGCGCAGTATATGAGATGAAGTGATACGTGTGGCTATCATGATGCCTTTCGTTGCACACCCATGGCGGCTATTTGATTGATCTCGGTTTTTGTTGAACAGTTTCCTGTTTCGTATCCTGAGCCCCAGTCTACTACATTACTCTCATCACGCATACGATCACCTTCACAGTAAGGACGGGTTGGGTTTTCTGTTATATTTGCCCCTTTCCCATAAAACCAGAGAAGAATCGCGTTTGTGAGATATGAATATTTTTTTTTGTTAACCCTTTTGCCGCCAGTCCATTTTCAGGCCCCCAATACATTAATTAACCCTTTTCAAACGCTAAGCCATTCCTCAACCAAAATGTACCATTAAACATAACCGCGCGTAGAAGAAAAGATTTCGTCCCTGCAATATTGGGGATTTCATCTGGCGGCGTGCATAAAATAGGCCATCCTTACCTCCAATGAAGAACATAAGTTCACTGGATACCAGACCCCATTTCGATGGTCCTTTCAGTGACATGGGTTGTCAAATCATTGTGGGGCCAAGAGGTGCACAGTGGGCGATTAAAGGAGTACTTAACTGGTATAGAAATAAAATATCGGCAATATGGCGAATTCCTCTGCGACATATATAACATTAGGCCTATCCTTACCTTCGATTAAGAGAATAGGGTATTTGATGACAGTTCTGGCTTGGCTGCCTTTTAGTGACATGGGTGTTTTCAGCCGAATGTGGTGCTAAGATGCCACATTGGCGGTGAAAGGGTTATAATAAGAAACTTCTTCTTCTTTCTTCTTCTTCCTTCTATCTGGGTTCCTACTCTATTCCATGTGGGTAAGGTACGTATGTGTCCTAGTTTTCGTTTTACTGTCTCCCCGCTGCGCCAGCCACATTCGGATTTTCGAAGGCCCGCCTTTAACCAAAAGGATAAAATTATTTGGAAGATTTTACAACAACAAAAAGGCAGGAGCATGGCTAATACCTAAAAAGACAGTAGATTACAGAAAGCAAAGGAAGGCAAGAGTTCAAGAAGTGTGAACCAGAGTAAGACAGTTACAAGCACGAACTTCGAGAAGGTGGGGAACTATTTTATTAAAGACCCCCGGTATCCCCAAGCATAATCACAGAAACTAGAAAGCGATATTACCAATGCTATTGGAACTTACACGCGAAGAAGAAAAAGATGAGGATACAGTTCTGACGTTTTCAGATTTTTACAAGTACAAACAGAATTTGAAGATCGCAATGAAGGACCTGCCTGGGTTCATCACTTCCACAACAAATTACAACAGATCGAAATTGAAACCCAGAAAGAGTTAATTAAAAACACACCACCATAACAAACATCACGACGTTTCGGGTTCCACCGTTGTTCAGTGCTACAATAGACATTACATGTTTGTTTATGTGTTTTTTTTTTGGTTGTTAAACCTGTTCTTTGTTTTTAGTTTCTTTCGACTCTGTTGTTTTATTTGTTGTGAAGAACGAACATAACACGCTCAGAAAAAGAAATCAATTTGTATAAATCTGATGCGCTTTAGTCCCAAAGAAGATCGTGCGTTGTAATGTCGGGTTCTATTTGTGATGTTATGTTTAAAAGAAGAAGAGCGATAAATAACGAGAAACACGCAAGTAAGCTATCAAGCATACTAAAAACAACACACCATTTCGCGCTATATTAGACTGTCGTTGTTTTGTCACAACAATTGACCTGTTCTGTATTTGTATGTATGTATGTATGTAGGTATGTATGGTAATGTATGTATGTATGTATGTATGTATGTAGTATGTATGTATGATATGTTATGTATGCCTTTATGTATAGATGATGTTAATGTATGTATGTATGTATGTACATGTAGTATGTATGTAATGTATTCATGTATATATGCATGTATGTTATGTATGTATGTATGTATGTATGTATTATGTATGTCGGTATGTATGTCTGTATGTTTTCATGTATGTATGAATATCATGTATG
This sequence comes from Phymorhynchus buccinoides, assembly GCA_017654935.2. Classification (NCBI taxonomy): domain Eukaryota; kingdom Metazoa; phylum Mollusca; class Gastropoda; order Neogastropoda; family Raphitomidae; genus Phymorhynchus; species Phymorhynchus buccinoides. The sequence continues at coordinate 21,574,698 of CM065685.1, forward strand.
CATGCGTGTTGAAAGCATGCATGCATGTATGTATGGATGCATGCATTTGCATAGTGTATCACTATGCATGTGTTGTATGTATTATTATGCATTATACCTGTATGTATGTTATGTATGCATGCGATGCATTCATGCATGTATGTATGTATGTATGTATGCATGTATGTATGTATGTATGTATGTATGTAGTATGTATGTATGCATGTATGTAGTAATGCATGCATGTATGTATGTATAGTGTAGGTATTCATGCTTGTAATGTATGTTATGTGTGCATGTATGCATATAGTGTGTTTGCATGTATGCTGTATGTATTGTATGTATGTATGTATGTATGCATGTTGTATGTATGCATTATGGATGCCTATGTATGTATGCATGCTTTATGTATGCATGCATGTATGTATGCATGTCTGCATAGATGCATTTTGCATGTATGGTATGCATGTATGTATATGTGCATGTAGTGGTATTTATGTATGTATGTATTTATGTACTGTATGATGTATGTATGTTGTATGTATTTATTATATTGCATGTATGTATGTACGTATGTATGGTATGTATGTATTATGTACGTTTACGTAATGCCTGTCAATCGTTTTCCCGACAATGACAGCCGGATAGCAGAGGGGGCAGATCTATTGCCGGCGGGCTGTACAACATTTGCTATTGGTGATACATCCTCGCTCAGGGTACGTCCCCACTCTCTCGCCCAATGGGATTTGGGTACAGATGGCGTTGTGTGAAGGTACCCAAAGGCCAACTAATTCCTTTGGCTGCACACTAGAGCCTACAAATCCCACTAGTTCGAGGTCTTCCACCAAAGACTAGCTTATCATGATTTCCCAATATTCTAGAAAACCATTTAATTGTACAGCTTTTGTTTGTGCTCAAGCCCAACCTATACTCCTTTTGTCCGGTCTGTCTGTCGGTCGGTCCAAATTGTCGCACTTCAAAGTGAGGCTGACCAATTGTCGCCCTTCAAAGTGAGCTGCACCTCAATGAGGGGCTGCTCTTTAACCCTTCACCGCCCAGCCATGTTCATCCAAAACTTCCATTAAATTGACCTGGGTAGAGAACACAATCCATCGCAGTATTGGGATTCTTCTGTGACGATTAAAATAAGCCCACCCTTACTTCCCAAACTACCTAAGACAAGCAGGGTCTTTTGGATAATATATCCCAATTTGAACTCCTTTTTAGTGATATAGGGTTGAATCCTGTGTGCTAAAATGCGACTTTGGCGGTTAAAAGGGTTAAAATGATGTTCGTTGTTCAATTGTTGCGCTGCCACAAACGATTGCGATCCGCGCTTGTTTTACTGCCCTACTACGGGCTAATGTCACCACGTGTGTCTATATTTTGCAACGGAGGTCGAATAGGGATAAAAGGGGGGGGGGGTAGGGGGGGGGGGTGCAGAAAAAGGTAATAAATAATAATAAGATATAGTGAATCATTTTATAGCGCATTCTCCCAAATGTGGAGTCTGCTAGGCGCTTAGCAACAACAAATTAAAAGCGAAGAATTCAACACAACAACCCAATAATCGCTCACCGCCCATGCAAATGTGCCATCCCGTAGGTACCCTTAGCTGGGAGACCTCTGACGTTTTCGTGTTTTTAGAACGTCATATCTCCCCTTCTACGGGTACTCTTTTCCTTCCCTCTCCCTCCCCCCCCCCCTCTTACCCCTGTATTTCTATAAAGTCTTTGATTTCATCTTTCTCTGAGGTCTTTAAACTTAGAACTTACGCTATAACAGGAAAACGGAAGCATTTCGATCAATACAAGTTATTTCTATTCCTAGTAATATTTTAGTACATAGCCCATCACTAGTACAGGAAACGTCACGTTAGGTGTTAGAGTTTTGGGTGCTAGTAATAATAGTTCTTTTTTTTTGTGCTCACGCTGTTCTTCCACCTTCTATTTCTTGACCTGCAGTCTGTGTATCCCCCCCCACCCCCCCCCACCTACATTGTCTCTCATTTGTGTTAGAGGGTTTGCTTCTCTCCCCGTTTTGTGCGCCCGCTTTGGCCATTGACCCTACCCCTCAGATTCCTCCTACTATTTTATACAGTTATTTGCCCTACACGGGGGTGCGAGAATCATAATGATGCCGTCCGTTTCTCTCTCTCTACAAATTATCGAGGACTGTAATCCACAAAGTGTCTATCATTTGCCTCGACTCAGCAGACCGGCCAGAAAACAGACAGGGTATCTTCAGCTTCTGTAAGCTTATTAGCCTTTTTTTTTTTGTGTGATAGAAGCTACTTCTGGCTTTCTTCCCGAGAAGGGTGATATACCTTCTAACTTTTCACCTCAGAAACAATGATAGTACCTTTTAACTTCATCACCCCAAGAATGATAGTACCTTCTAAGAGTGATAGTACCTTCTAATTTTCCCCTCAGAAGAATGATAGTACCTTCTAAGAGTGATAGCACCTTCTCACTTTTCCACCTCCGAACATGTGTACCTCTAACTTTCACACCTCAGAAAGAATTATAGTAACTTCCTAACTTCACTCAGACATGAATAGTGACCTTCTCACTTTCACCTCCGACACGATAGTACCTGTGACTTTCCCCTCAGAAGATTGATAGTAACTTCTAACTTAACCTCAGAACATGAGTACTTCAACTTTCACCTCAATAACAATGCTAGTACCTTCTAACTTTCACCCCAAGAATTATAGGTACCTTCTAACTTTCACACCCAAACAATGTAGTACCTTCCAACATTCACCTTAGAACAATGATGTACCTTTTAAACTGTCACCCCAGAGAATGATAGTACCTTTCTAAGAGTGATAGTACCTTCTAACTTTCACCTTCAGACAATGATCGTACCTTCTAACTTTACCCCGAAAATGATAGTAACGCTTCTAACTTATCACCTCATACATGATAGTAACTTCTAACTTTTCCCCAGAAGAATGATAGTACGCTTCTAACTTTCACCTAGAACATTATAGTACCTTCTAACTTTCACAACATCAACATGATAGTCCTTCTAACTTTCACCTCAGAAGATTGTATACCTTCTACTTCACCTCAAACAATATATACCTTCTAACTTTTACCCCAGAAAATGTTTTACCTTCTAACATTCACCCCAGAGGCGAATGATAGTCCTTCTCACTTTCACACCTCATACATGATAGTACCTTCTACTTTCACCCTCAGAAGAATGATATACCTTTCTACTTCCACACCAGAAGAAATGTAGTACTTCTAACTTCACTCAGACAATGGATAGTACCTTCTAACTATTCCCCCAGAAGTAGGACCTCTACTTTCACCTCAAACATGTATTACCTTCTAACATTCACCCCAGAAGAGATAGTACCTTCTTAACTTTAAACATCAGAAACAATGATAATACCTTCTAACTTTCACCCATACATGATAGTACCTCAACATTCACCTCAGAACGATGAGAGTACCTTTTACTGTCACCCCCGAAGAATGATAGTACCTTCTAAGCGTATATTACCTTTCTAAACTTTCACCTCAGAACAATGATAGTACCTTCTAACTTTCACCCCAGAAGAACGAAGTACCTTCTAACTTCACCTCAGACAATGATAGTACCTTCTAACATTCACCCCAGAAGAATGATAGTAACTTCTAACTTTCACCTCGAACAATGATAGTACCTTCTAACTTTCACCCAGAACGATGAATACCCTTCCCACATTCCACCTCAGACAATGATAGTACCTCCTTTATAACTGTCCCACCAGAATAATGATAGTACCCTTCTAAGAGTGATGTACCTTTCGTAACTTTCACCTCAGAACCATGATGTACCTTCTAACTTTTACCCAGAAGAAGATAGTACCTTCAACTTTCACGCTCAGAACAATGATAGTACCTTCTAACTTTCACCTCAGAACAATGATGTACCTTCTAACTTTCACTCTCAGAAGATGACATTACCGGTTCTAACTTTCACCTCAGAACATGTGAAGTTTGTTAAATTTTTATTTTTTATTTCTTAACCTTCTAACTTTCACCCCAAAGATTGATAGTACCTTCTAACTTTCAACCCCAGAAGAATGATAGTCCTTCTAACTTTCACCTGAGAACATGATGTACCTTCTAACTTTCACCCAGAAGAATGATGTACCTTCTAACTTTCAACCTCCGAACAGATGCTAGTCCTCTAACTTTCACCCCAGAAGAAGGATAGTACCTTCAACTTTTGACCTCAGAACAATGATAGTACCTTCTAACTTTCCCTCAGAAGATTGATAGTACCTTACTAAACTTTCACCTCAGAACAATATAGTACCCTCTAACTTTCACCTCAGACAATGATAGTACCTTCTAGACTTTCACCTCAGAACAATGCTGTAGCCCTTCTGGCAATAAGTAACCATTGGTATACATTCTCCTGTCTAGTAATC
>CM065685.1:21579608-21602108 GCA_017654935.2 Phymorhynchus buccinoides
GTCTTCCCTACACTACTAGGCCTACTCTACTAAACGAACTCAAGTAACAAACGAGAAAGGGCGTTACAGGAGCCGCAGCCCACTTCTAGTCCCTAATTACTAGGACTACTACTACTACTACTACTACTACTACTACAATCCAATTTAACGAAGATGGAAGATATCGACAGGATGCGATGGACATGAATTAATGGCGGATGAAGAAAAGGGAAAGGATTCAGTCACCTGTATATCCCTTGGGAGTCTCCATATGGGTCAGATGGCTCTGGCTTTGTCTTGCGCGGAAGGCTATATTCATTCAGCAAGAGACAACCGCTCAGAGTTCGAATGACAGAGCCACATCATAATTTTCAGGGCTCCCCCCCTAAAAATGTTAGATCACCATACTAGCACGGTGGCACGAATGTTCGGCTGTCAATGAGCTGAGCATAATGACGATTTTCTTTTACGAGCCTAAATTCCATATCCATTCTCAACATCGTAGATTGGTAAAGCCCCTCCGTGGGATCGGAGGGTCTTTTGTCATAAAGTATGTCCCCACACCTTGAATGGAGTGTTATCGGCATGTGCTTGTACTTCCTTCATCACTCTACTACAGATCACTCTTGCCTCTGCCGCTTTCCTTTGCTTTACTGTCATCTACTATATTCTGCCTTACGTCCATTCTCCTGCTTTTCTTTTTCTTATTTTTTTCACGAAACGCTTTCTCACAAACAATTTCCCTCTGCCGAAGTCGAAGACCGTTAACTGGGCCACAACTAGTTCGTAGTTAGGCGGATAACGGCAACACTATACCATCTTGCACTCATATTACAGCGACAACTGCTCTGCACACGATCAAGACAGAAAAGACAACACCAGAAGATAAATTGTAAGGTCATGCCCAAGAACGTTGAGCGCGAGGTGGGTGTGTGTTGTGTTGGGGGTGGGGGGATGGGGGGTGGGGAGGGTTCCTTTGAAGACCTGCTTTTCAGCTTATCCTTTGTTCTTACAAGCTGTTTTTTCTTTTCTGGTTTTTTTCTTTCTCTGGAAAACCCCCGCTTTCTGCTGACAAGACTTCTTCATAAACAAATATCCCCCTTTTAAATCTGTTTGGTGTCTTTTTCTCCGTAAGATAATTCATTTCTTTAAAAACTTTATCATCTTAACAGGTTCTTTTGTCCTTCTCAAAGCCTCTATGCCTACCTAGCAAAAGCAATCTTACAAACAAAAATAAAACAACATAGGTTCTATAGGTGGATCCCCCCCGCCACCCACTTAAAAGCGTACTGAATGGGCACACATACTGACTGAACGCATTTTAAAATAGTTTAAGACCCAGCCGTCCGAGCGTCGTTCAAAAATGACGGGTCTTTACACGTGTGCATTTCCCTCATCTTTATCGCTGGGGAGGGCAAAAAAATCTTAAGACTCTTCCTAGCATAGAGAGACGTGACACGTAACGTGGGGGGTCTTTACACCCCGATTGTAACAAGCATTTTACCTTTTCATAGAATGGGAGTCCCCTGACTAGAAATGACGCCTTTTGATTGGCTTGGATGCGTGCTTGGGAATATTTTTTATAAACAGTCCATCAAAATAAGATAATATAGTGAGCAGCAGTGTCTATCGAAATCGAGAGTTTTTATGTCATGGTTATTGAGCCTATTATTTATCAATCTCGGAAAGGGAAGAATAAGTCCTAAATATCTACTAGATGACCTCCACCTCCCTATAATCTCTCCAATCTCTCTGTCTGTAGGCAGTGTGTGTATGACTGATGCAAGGGCGGACCAAATGATTTTTGTAAGGATGGGGGGGGGTGGTGGGGGGTCCCGCGGGGACTGAGTCCATGGAAGCTGCATAGGTCCTCGTTGGGGGTTAATAGAGGGTGGGGTTCCACAGGTGGGACAACGCACCCGAAAAGTTTACGCAATTTAGTGATCAATATATAAGCTCAAAAACGGAGACACATTTTAGTACGTTTGTTTTACCCTTGTTACGGTACATGCTTGGGGCAAGAGTGGTTCCATAACCCTGGAACCCCCACTCAGATCTCGCCCCTGAAACTGGAACTAAACAATCCGTCCACTGATCCACGCTTCATGCCTTAATCCGACCTGATATACTAAAGGAGACTTAAGCATATTTTAGTCGCCCTTCTAGCTCTGAACTCAAACACACACATTACATGCTTGGTGCCAAGGGGGTGGGGTTTGGGGGCGAACATCCCTGGACACCCCCTCAGTAAAAAAAAACAATCCGCCATGGAGCGGGGCCGGGACGCTTTAATGCCATTAATGCGACCATATATAACATATACAACATGCTTGGGGCAAAGGGGGAAAGTGGGGTCCAGAACCCTGGAAACCCCCTCGTAAAATAATAATCCGCCACTGATGCCCTTAATCGGCCTATATAACATACTGATCATATTTTATTTCAGTCACTCTTCCTTCCTGAACTCAATCACCACATCACAACCACACACGGCACGATCACCCACACACACACCATCTTTCTCAATTTCTGTTTTTCGTGCGAGCATAACACGTCTGGTAATAGAATATATATATATATATATATATTATATTATACTCAAACCTACAGTTACAGCACATTGTCAGACAATAGTTTTCAGTTAATTTTCTGTAAGAAACACTCAAACATAACGATAAGCTGAGTAATGCAATGATTTTCACCAGAAGGACTTATCTATCGTCAATGAATGTGCCTAGTAACTGTAGTTTGGATTCTATATATATATAAATATTTTCTTTGCATAAGGCACTGTCCCTCCCCATTGGAGAAAAAGTAAATCAGCACAATTTATTAATGTTTTTTTTGTGGGGTTTTTGGGAACACGAAACAGTACTCAAAGTTACGGTTAACTGTTTTTGATCTTCTGGGATGTTTCGACGAAATAAAGACCATTGGACACAGAAAAGGTTTTTTTTTAATCAAAGCAAGACTAAATATATATATTTCTGAGGTTGTTGTTGTTGGTGTTGGTAGTTCATTTACCGGGGTAATACGGAATTTAAAAAATAAAATCGCAGTTAATGACTTTCTGCATTTAGAAGATTGTTTCTTCTAGAATTTGTCTCTTTTACGTTCCACCATCAGCACACACATAATATACCATTTTTGAGGACGAATAACATATTGTGATTTGCTGATTGGTGAGAATTTAACGATCTCAGTTAATGACTTTCTCTCTTACAGAAGGCTTAGAGACTTGTTCGATGAAAATGAGCGTTTTACTTCCTCTTGGTCTCGATTCAGACACATATTTGGACATTTTGTAAATACAAAATCTGTGGGAACATCCTGTAGGCAATGCCCGGAGGCTGTACGAAACCATAAAGTCCGATTTTGTCTTTATTAATACCATAGGTGTAGCGGTAAACACGCCTCGGCTAAACCTTATCGGTTATGGTAGCCAGCTGCATCTCGTAAAATCATCCTCTGTCAATAATGCATAAGATTGGTCTCTTTACACATTTATGATGACATTCCGATACAATTTACAAAGTTAACAGATTCAGAGGTGTCGACAGAAGCATGTAATTAAAAAGATTCAGAATCAATTAATCGGATCTGCTATTATTCTTCCTACCCCCCCCCCCCCCCCTTACACCCCCCCCCCCTCACGCCCTCCCCCCCCCCCCCCCCCCGCGGGAAATCCTTTTACTAGCAAAATTTGTGAAATATTAATTATTCTAAAGTCATTGGCCTCTTGTTTATATTAATTCCTCCACTATTACGTCTAAAATAGATCTTTTTGGAAACCCATCGGTGCGGTGTGGACAGACCAGTGGGAAGTTGTTTGCCCACAAGCTATTCTTAACAGACAACTTGAAAACGTTCCTCGACGACGGGGATAACACTTCTACCTGCCCCCTCCCACTCCCCCCCCCCCCCCCCGCCCCCAGACCCATATCCCATTCCCCCTGTCTTCCCCTCTCTTCCTCTCCTCTCTCTTTTCTTCCACACATACACACCAAGAGAGAGATAGAGAGAGAGAGAGAGAGGGAGAGAGAGAGTAGAGAGAGTGAGAGAAGAGAGAGAGTAGAGTGAAAGTAAGTGAGTTGAACACTTTGATGGTTTAATCCATTAGCCACGATGTACAGCTTTCGTGTCATGGGGTAGTACAGTGAACCTCTCTTAAAAAACCTTCTACATCACGAATAAGGCTTTCGCCCGCGTCGGCCGGTGGGGCAATCTTCACAAATTCATCCAAAATAGGTCTTAACAAGGAGGTAATTTAATATTGACACAGAAGGACGTGTCTCATAGAAGGAGGTCGTCTGTGGGAAGGGAGTCTATAATGAGAGACATTAGCCAGGATAGAAAACAGCTTTCGTTTCATTGGTCAGTACAGTGAAACCTTGAAAATCATCGAAAAAAATGAGTCTATTATAAGGAGGGGTCTTACAAGGAGGTACTTTTTAATACTTACAAGAAGGACATGTATCAGAGAAGTAGTCGTATAAAATGGGAGGGAGTCTTATAATGAGAGGTCTTATAATGGGAAGTTCCCCTGTACTACACCACCACCATCATTTCGTGCCCGTTTGAGAAAGAGACGAGAGAGAGAGACGAGAGAGAGAGAGAAGAGAGAGCGAGAGAGTAGAGAGAGAGAGAGAGAGAGGAGAGAGGATAGAGAGAGAGAGAGCAGAAGAGAGAGAGAGAGGAGAGAGAGAGGAAGAGAGAGAGGAGAGAAGAGAGAGAGGAGAGAGCAGAGAGAGAGAGGAAGAGAGAGAGGAGAGAGAGGAAGAGAGAGAGAGAGAGAAAGATGAGAAGAAGAGGAGAGAGGAGAGAGAGAGAGAGAGAGAGAGAGGTGGTGGTGCTATAAACTGTCACAACAGTATACAATACCAAACACTTAATCCGGTTTTGGCAAGACGAGCAGAACACACAGCTTGGCTAAATTTGTGAGTGATTTTTTTTTTTTACTTCGCAAGCTGGTGAAATTACGATATGTTTTTTGGGTTTTTTTAAAAATTCAGTATTAAGGATAATGTCATTTTGTTTCTGTGTTGTTCTGAGTATGTTTTCAATTCATCATTTCCCCTATTTGCAATGGTCAACCTATGGCGATATTTTTCACGCCAGAGGGCAGGCAAAATGCACTAGGGGCTTTATCACGCGATTTTCTTACTTGGGCGTAGTGAGAGAAAGTGGATGGTAGGACCGACGCACTGTCTCTCTATCTCTCTCTCTTTCTTTATCCCACCCAGACTAATAATATTAGAGAGGTTAGCCCCACACGATCGTCATGCCCTCTGGTGTGAGAAAAAATCGCACTAAGTCTCTCATTAAATGGCTTTTATCATTGGGGGGGTGGGGGGGAAGAAAGAAGGACGAAGCATCAACATAGCCAAGTATAGTACACTGTCCAAAAAGGAAAAGGGAACAAAAACGCATAATGACATACTTTTTAAAGTATGCACTTTGGATGCCAAAGTCTTCGGGTCTTGGGGACGTCCAGTGTGTATAATATGAGCTGTTTTGGACATGTTTCGGTGCCATAGCCAAGCCGATGAGGTTTAACCGAGGCGGTTTACCGCTAACACCTATCTGTATTAATTTTAAAAAACATCGGGACTTTACTGGTTTTGGTTCTGCTTCCGGGCATTGCCTCCTGTATTGTTCCCACCATATTTTGTATTTAAAAATGTCGCATATGTGTCTGATTTTCAGACCAAGAGGACGTAAAACACTCCATTTTCGTCGTGAAAACGTAACAGGATCTTAGACAGAAGAAACACAAAAAAAACCTCAACATTTGTCAACATTTCGATGTATTGATCTTTGTGAAGACTTCCAGAATCTGTCACACTCCCATTACTAATGTTATGCAAACCAAATTACACCCACAGTGAAACAAACAGCAGGAAACAAACAACCGAATTGACTTTTTTTTCTCATAAAAATTATTCTTAAAAGTAAAGTGAACAAAATGAAAAGGTGATTGCAGAGGGGTTGCTACATACCCAGTAACCGTAGACACTGTGAGATGGGATTGATAAATTATGTGAAACAAAGAAATTGTTTCAAGAATATGTCCTATTTTCAAATGGATTTTTTAAATTATTAAAATACTTTTTTTTTTAAGCGGTTCTTTTTGACAGTATACTTCAGTAACCTTCTGTGGAAATGCTTTCGCTTCATATTACCCGGATAGTTTTAAAGGGCAATCCTTCGTTTATTTTAGCAATACTTTTCAATACATTGTGATCCTTCATAGACGATTTTTTAAACAAGACTATGGAGCACTTAACTTAAAATTGAGTTAATTAACACCTCGACTTACCCGGATCAAAATACCATGCACAAGATAGGAGGGCGCATGGCGTCGGAAGCTTGAACCGCAAAAACGTAAAAATATAATATATCATATTTATGAATGACGCACAGTGTTCTAAAGTGATGTATTTCTACTCAAGCCACGAGTCGAAGCTGGGAATTCTACCTATGGTAGAAGTAGATTCCCCTGTTTGACCGATTGAATTAGGCAAGTATCAACCCCGCACACCATGAAATTACTCCCTTAATTATTTCCCGAACAATTCCTAGTTCTCTACATGCGGTGCTTAAGCAGTTGGTTGGTAGGCTTCCCTGAAACTTGGCCATTTCCATAGTCTTGGGTATTTCCCGAATCTTATTGTAATGTTTAATCACTACGCAGCCTAATTATCATCACATTAAGCCAGAAACGGTACGCTGCATTATTGCACTTATTAATGTTCATTCCAATGTCTTAACATGTGTATTGCTAAGAAGTTTTCATTTTGTGTCGTGCTCACGGCCTGCGTCACCACTTCTGCATTCCTCTGGTTCATACTGATGATGCATTTTTCGATAGGCTTTCAATGGCTGATTAGAACGAGTCAGGGGAGTACTTTGAGTGTCTTTTGGGAGTATTTCATAAAATAGATTTGTCTTCGGAGAAGGATTCATAGTTTTCCTTTATTAGAGACGCCGGCTATGTTTTTCCCACATTCATTTTAAAATTCAATATACCCCCCCCCCCCTATCCACAATTTCTGAAACAGACTTGTAAATAGACGGTTTTTAAAATATTCCCAGATTTATTTAATTCAAAAGCCACTTGAGGGTACATGGAAACTGTTAAAACAAACAAACAAAGTGAAATAGACAAGGCGAAGGCCAAAGCAAGCAAGGCAAGGCAAGGCAAAGGCAAGGCATCATTTTTTATTTGCATATACCCCCGTTGGGGCACATGAAATATAAAACAAAGTACACCACATAGTTTAAACAATCGAACTCAAACAGAGTGATGTCTATATTATGAACGACAAGGAAATAAACTAGGACAAATATACCTATACCATTATTACAAAAAAACAAACAAACATGTTACATTTCATTTTGTCGCATATCAAGTCATCGAAAAGACTGTTTATAACTGTAACAAGTGCTTAAGTTAATGTCAAAAGTTTTCTTATTTTTTGAGGAAACCAAAGCATTAAAATGTATTACTTCTTTGGTCGCACAAAAAAGTACCGTGAAGATATCTATTTCTTTCAGCATTCAAGAAGGACAGACAAACAAATATGGAACTCATCTGCCACATCTGTACCTACACTTTTCGCAATTTATTTCTGTATTTCTGTGTAGATTAATCGGTAGCGCAGTTTAGTTAACTGGCAACAAGAACTTTACACAAAAAGCAGCAACACACACAAAGAATAAAAGACAAAATACGGGCATCACACACCCAATAACCAAAGGACTGGCAAGTCACGAGTAGGTCCTAGCTGGTACCACACAACATTTTCCCTCACACAATTTGAAATTTAAAAGTTAAAAAAAAGGATTGAAAAAATGAAGGCCTATAGCCGTCATGTTCAGTAATTAGTCTGATCGGGTTCATTTCTCGACCTTTTGGCTAAAAGACGGATTCATGAACATAAATAGTTTTTGTTTATTACCCTGGTTGGTTCGTTCTAGCCGTCTTACAGGGCGACGCCGATACGCGACGCTACAACTGAACTGCCATCGCAAAAATGAGGTTGCGAAAACGAGCAAATTTTACACGTTACTCGCGTCCAGACGCCTGGTATTGCAGTATCCTCCAGATCTGCCCCAAGCCCCGATATGATGGTTTGCTGGTCGGTTGGTTTGGATGCGTCCGTCTCAAAATTCAGAGCTCTCGTGCGGCATCCACTCGGGCAGCGTGTACACAGTTAAACACCAACTTATCACATACATACATAAAAAAAAAGAGTTTTTGCTGCTGGAGTCAACAACACGGGCTGACCTATATTGGGGGGTGGGGGATGGGAGGGTGGTTGGCCCGGTGGGTGTTTGAACAAGCCCCCTATCATGTCAGCGTTTCATTCGAAGGTTGCCAAAAATAAAATACTGTGTACGGTGTTTGCGTTCTGTTTGATCACGGGAAAAGACTAACGTGGGAACGCTTGTAGCTCTATGGCATACGACCAACGGCTCTTGAGGCCCATGGCGTTCTAACTGGTGTCCACATGATGCTGATGACCCACCTTCAGTGCGACCCACTGTCTGAACAGACCAACTGGACCTCAGGTACTAACCATAAGATTGATTATTTTATTATATAGCCAGCAACACCTCTTAATTACACCCTTTCACCGACAGCCATATTTCAGCCAAAAAATTCAATTCATGTAACCTCGGTAGATAAAATATATCTGAGTAGCCTATTGGGGTTCTTCTGTGACATATTAATAAGGTCTATCCTTCTTCCCAAAACTAAGACATTGGTAATTTGTAATATATCCATCAATTTGACGCTTTTAGCTGACAAGATTTAAGTTCCTGTGGTGATAACAATGGCGGCTTTTGGCGTGCGAAGAGGTTAGTTACACCTGGAGTCTCTTTGCGCTTTACAAATGATTAAAATAATACAACGAAATGAACTCACCACTAAAGTAGTCATAAAAAAGCGACAATAATACTAGCGTTAATACATCCGTAGGCATAAACACAGATCTATAAAATATGCAATATTATATCAATCCACGCAGTGAACAAGGATCAACATCATTAGTATACTCCTACATTAACATCAATTAATAAATCATTCAAACGTCAAAAGTCTGGATATGACCACTTGTGGGCGGTGCTATAAGCCGATGAGGTTTAACCGAGGCGGGTACCGCTAAAGCATATCTTATTGAATAAAATAAAAATCGGGACTTTACTGGTTTCGTACTGCCTCCGGGTATTGCCTCCATATTGTGTCCCACCATATTTGTATTTCCAATGTTCCCATATGTGGAGATTCTGATTCATACCAAGAGACGTAAAAACTCCATTTTCTCAAACGTCAAAACCGAAATATTTCCGTTCCACACATCGAACATCTCGTCACCGTATGTCACACACACTGCACAGCTAGACGGGCACTTGCACTGGGCTCTTTATTATATGAACATTCGGGGACAACGGGGCAACGGGTCCCCGCCATTGCCTTTTTATGTGCGATTATCCCTTGCTCTGAAACCATTTAGGGCATAATGATAGCCACGAGTTTTCTTCCCCACACAGCCTAGTGAAAGTTGGAAAGTTGTGGCTCACTTTGAGGAAAGTTGAGCGCAAAAAAGGTGATTTCTGCAACTTTTTGTAGACAACGTATGCTTTACCTCGAGAATTCATTTCTGTCGGTGACGCTATTTATATGCAAATAACTAAAAGGTTTTTGGTAAAGGTAAAGATTGCCCCCCCCCATGCATTCTCGGTTTAATTGTAGTTATATCCGTTTTTGCCTATATCTTACCATACATAAAGTCTGTATTTGTAGGAACATTTTTAGTGCTGATTACCTTGTGAAATACTAACACCTAAACCTAACCCTACCCACATAGACGCACAAACCTACCCCTACCCCCCCATATGTACTATTGCGAGTCACCTATACGATTTGTTCACAGTGTTTTGTGGGTTCGTTTATCGTTTGTTCTCCAGGTCTATGACGTCGGGGGGGTAGGTATTAGTGTTTGAGGGTAGGTTAGGTTCAGTGGTTAGTATTGGCCAAAACTTATTAGCTAAAATGTTCCTATACATACAGCGTTTATGTATGGTAAGAACGGGAAATAACGGAAAAATACAATTAACGCGAGAATAGTAGAAGGAGGCGGGGGGGGGGGGGGTTGGCACATCTTGAACCTTTACCAAAGTTTTATTGTCTAAGGGAGGCTAGTTATTCAGGATTTGTTATGCTTCAAAAAGTTTTCTTTTTTCTTCCCTTCTTTGTTTTTGCTTGGCTTTATCTCTAAGATATACACACGCTTAAAGATCATAACCGTCACAAAGGGCCAAGAAAGTCCCGCCCCCTTAAGCCCTTGGCATGTCCGCTCCCGGAAGAACAAATAGGCCTTGTTGGGTAAGGCTATGTTACGGCATCTTTTTTTTTTTAGGGACACTTCTTAGTTGACGTAATTTGTACTTTGACTTCAGTTTGTGCAGCTACCGATGCTTGAAATGAGAAATTAGGAATACATGTGAAACGGATAGCGCCTACAAAGAGCCCACCGTCGTATCTGGAACGATCTCAAGGGTTGATAGGATACACTTTCTATAGTTCTGCTTTTTGTCTATCTCCAACATTGATCTCTGTATCTCTGGTCTCTGTCTCTCTCCAGACATTGGTCCTCGTCGTCTATACAGTCTCTGTTTATATCTCTGTGTCCTGTCTCTCTAGTGTCTGTGCGAGTCTCTGTCTCTTGGTCTCTCTGTCAAACAGAACATTTTCCTCTGTCCTCTGTTTTCTCTCTCTCTCTCTCTCTCTCTCTCTCTCTCTCTCTCTCTCTTTCTTCCGTCTTCTCTCTCTCATGTATCGTGTAGGATACATTTCTGTATCCCTGTTTTGTCCTGTCAGTCCTGTCCTGCTCGACTGTCTGTGTGTCTGTGTAGACATCAACAGGCCAGACATAAACAGAATTATGACAACAGTCAGAACGAGAGAGAGAGAGATGCGAGAGAGAGAGAGAGAGAGAGAGGAGAGAGAAGAGAGAGAACGGAAGGAACGAGAAAGAGACAGACAGAGACAGTCTGCTTGACAGAGAGACAAAACGAGAACAGATACTTGCACAGTAACTAAATCAGACAACAACTGGAGAGAGCGAGCAGGATACAGAGATACAAGACAGACAATGTCCTAGAGAGAGAGAGAAAGAGAGACGACACAGAGACAGAAGTGCAATGCCTGGAAGAGCCCGAAAAATTACAGAGAGACGAGAGAGACACAAACAGTAAGCAAATTCTGGTTGACAGAGATAGAGAGAGAGAGAGAGAGAGAGAGATAGAGAGAGAGCGAGAGAGAGCGTGGACAGAGAGGCAAGGAGAGAAGAGAGGAGAGAGAGAGAGAGAGAGAAGTAGATAGAGAGAGAGAGAGATGATGACAGAGAGATAAGAGAGAGAAGAAGGAGAGACGAAAGAGAGAGAGAGAAGAGAGGAGATAGAGAGCAAAACCTGGAGATAGACAGAAGGGAACAGAGAGAGAGAGAGAGAGAGAGAGAGAGAGAGAGAGGAGAGAGAGAGAGAGGATAGAGACAGTGACAGAGTGGACAGAAGCGTCAAAGCCTGGAGGGAGAGACAGACAGAACGAGCAGAGAGAGGGAGAGAGAGAGAGAGAGAGAGAGGCGGAGCGAGAGAGAGATAGAGAGATAGCAGAGGAGAGAGAGAAGACAAAGCCTGGAGAGTAGACAGAAGGAACAGAGAGAGAGTAGAGACAGAGAGAGAGAGAGGGAGAGAGACAAAGACTGGAGAGAGACAGAAGGACGAGAGAGGAGGCGAGTAGGAGGCAGACAGACAGAGCAGCATCACAGACAGGAGTGTGCGAAATCTTGACGAGAGAGACAGACACAG
Organism: Phymorhynchus buccinoides; assembly: GCA_017654935.2. Classification (NCBI taxonomy): domain Eukaryota; kingdom Metazoa; phylum Mollusca; class Gastropoda; order Neogastropoda; family Raphitomidae; genus Phymorhynchus; species Phymorhynchus buccinoides. The sequence continues at coordinate 21,591,465 of CM065685.1, forward strand.
AGAAAGATAGTGGAGGAGAACAGTGACAGAGACAAATGTCTGGAGAGGGACAGACGACAGGAGGATTAACGAACCGGACAGAGACAGAGATAAACAACAGAAAGAACGAGAAAGAGAGACAAGGACCTGAGATTAACAGAGAGACGAGACAATGTCGGGAAGAGAGAAAAACACAAGAGACACAGAACACGTTATTGTTGACGTAGGGAGAACAGAGAGAGAGAGAGAAGAGAGAGAGAGCGGAGAGAGACGAGAGAGAGAGAGAGAGAACACAATTGAACACACAATTGAACACAATTTGAATGTTTCATGCCTCCGGATATAACATAGTATGTGCGGTTGCACACATAAAAAGAAACAGGAAGATCCATCACATAATAGTCATCGTATCGTGTAGTCCGTATCACGGAATTGATGAGAGAGATGAGAGCTGCGAGAGAGAGAGAGGTAGATAGTAGGAGAAGAGAGAGAGAGAGAGAGAGGAGAGAGAGAGACATTAACTGAGAGACGAGACATTGTATCTGGAAAGAGATAAAAATCACAGAGAGATCAACGAGACCACTATGGTTGTACAGATGAGGGGAGAGAGAGGGACACATAGGAGAGAGAGAGAGAGAGAGAAGAGGCAGAGGGGGGGGGGGGGGGGGGGGGGAGAACTAGAGTAGATCGAGAGAGAAGACAGACAGACAGACAGACCGAAAGACACGGAAGTAACGAGAAAAGAGACAGAGACCATAGAAAAGTTCTGTTTGACAGAGAGACCAAGAACAATGTGTTGCAACAGTCAACTAAATCAAACATACACTGGAGATTGAGGCAGAAGACAGAGATATAAGAGACAGCGACAATGTTAAAATGGAGAGAGTAGAGAATAGAGAGAGAGCGTATATAGAGAGAGAAGCAGAGAGAGGGAGAGAGAGAGAGAGCGAGAGAGAGAGAGAGAGAGAGAGAGGAGAGAGAGAGAGAGAGAGAGCGAGAAGAGAGAGAGGAGAGAGACAGAAACACAAAAATATATAAACAATTGTATCATATCACCCCTTGAATGGGGTTTTGTCCGTTTTCCCATTTAAAGCTGTGGACTTTTTTCCTGTGTGTGGGGGGGGCTTATACCCGTGTGCTTTTGTCCGGAATCGGAAAACGGGGGAAAGGGGGAGGGCGTTGGCGGAGGGGAATAACACATCATAACAAGGAGGGTGTATTGAGAGAGAGAATGTTTGTTATGCGAGTGCGACTTGCGCGGCTAGGCGTACTTTGAGCAGCGTGCAGAACACTCTCTTGTGTTTCTAAAGTTTCCTACACAGGTATGCTGCCCTCACATGTATCTAATCTTGGTTATGAAACGGCGTTTATCCTTCAATGAGAGACTTAGTTGGAATTTTTTTTCACGCCAGAGGCATGACGCTCTGTGGTGCTAATCCCTCTCTATAATTCTTAGGGTGGGGATAAAGGAAAGAGAGAGAGAGCTAAAGGGTAGGTGTCCCACCATCTCTCTCTCTCTCTCCTCTCTCTTCTCAAGTTCTCCTCATCATCTTCTCTGCTCTCACTCTCTGTCTCTCTCCATCACTACGGCGCCCAACTAAGAAAATCGCGTGATAACCCCTAGTGGCATTGACTGCCCTCTGGCGTGGAACAACGCCATAAGTCGACATTAGTTTGGCCGTTAGCCTATAACCGAAACTCACAAGTAGGCGACCTGCACCCGTTTGTCCGCATAATGTTGTCTACTTCTGTTCATATGATTTTTAAGCTTAAGCGTTCAATAACTATCTTAAGTTTACCACACCCTTGCTTTGGTTAATTGTTTCTGGTTTTGGTGTTAGTTTTTGAACGCTTGATTCAGTTTCGCGCGGGCATACAATCTTATCTAAAAGTTGAATAACAACAAACTAAAGAAAACCCGAGTTTGTGGGTTTTTTTGGCACACGTGTAACTTTGAATAACTTGGGGGCCGTGTGTAAAGAAGAACATGTTTACTAAAGAGTAAGAAGGTACATTTTTAATTATCAATATTATTATTGATATGAATTGAATTTTTGGTTGTGCTCAAGCCACAACCTATAACAATCACTTTGTCGGTCGGTCTGGCTGTCCTGTCGGTCCAAAATTGGTCGCACAAACTTTTGACAAAATGTCGCACTTCAAATCGAGGAGGCTACACTTCAAATTGAGGCCGCTCTTTAAAATATGTATTGTAAAAGCCGTAACAAACTAATAAACATACGTATAACAAGACACTGGACATTTGGTACAGAGCAGACGAGTCTGCGTGTGCTTCTTTTGATGAGTATCAGTTGAAGATAAAAATACACGTTAATTTTAAATGTTTTGCCAAAAGTCTAGAAACAGTGACGAAAGGGGTGGCAGAGATAGACATTCTGGTTTACAGATTAAAATTGTTGAGTGAAGCTGCAGGTGGAGTGTGACTCAATGACTGGAGTGGTAAAAACATAGACCGCGTGCCACAACTACATATATGCGATTTCCGCGCTTGCTTTAATTACTCCTAATCACTGGTTGACATTAGCATGTAGAAAAGAGAGCCAATACGTAAATGAGAGCTGTACTATAATGTAGTTGCTATACAGTATTGGAATAGATCACGGTACAGCTTAGTCTTTTTCCGGTAAACAACTATGACGTCTCTATACTATCGCAGGGGGCACAGCAACTGCGCATGGGGATCTGGATACTCTAGATGCTGCAGCTATGGGATGCGGTTGGACCTTTCGGGGGGGACCTTCCTCAACGCCGACCTCTTATCCTCGAGAATCCATTTGGCCGACAGAGTGGGGGACGTACCCTGGACAAGGCTCTTTTCTCCCTCAGAAAAGCTTATCACACACTCACCACGGTTCCCAGTCTAACGAATGGCCACTAATACGAGTCCTCACAATGCTCCTACTGTGGCGTTGGCCCCTTTGTTTTTGTATAATGTTAGGGGGGCTTGCTTGTGTATTACTAGGGGGCACCGTTGCATTACGTGTTTGTGTGTGTGCGCTCGGCTGCGCTTCGGCGCTCGTGCGGCCATGTGCGCTGCGTCTGTTTGTGTGTGTGTGTGTGTTGTTGTGTGTGTGTGTGTGTCTGTGTCATGTGTCGGTGTGTGTAGTGTTTGTGTGTGTTTGTTGGTGTGTAGTGTTGTGTTTTTGATATTGTGTTTAATATGTTGGTGTTGTTGTGTGGTATGTGTTTTGTTGTGTGCGTTTGGGGAGGGGAAGAGGGTTTTTTGGGGCGGGTGTGAGTGGATGTCTAGTGAGGTTGTGAGAACGAGGGTAAAGGTGTGAGAGAACGAGACGTTTGTGTGCGGTTGATGTTTGCGCGGCCGTAATGGCGCCGTTGTAGGCGCCTGCGGCATGTATAGGTGTTTATAGTGTGGTTTTCCTCTCTGTGCAAATGGAGGATGCGTAGTAGCACTCATTAGTCTTATATCTGTGTGTTGCGTGTTCTCTGACTGTGTCGATTTATGAATTGAGTGCTATATAATATTTTATGACGCTTTAATGAAAGCCTTTCCTTACTACGTTTTTTACAACTATTATCTATTGTACGAATTGTAACACCAATAAAAACCTTCTACAGCAAACACATCACCTAGTTAAATTATCGGGAGGTACAAGTGCGTCATACAAATGTATACACAGTATTATTTTATATTATTCAACAAATTGTGTAGGCCCAAGCTCACAGCCTGAATAACGATCAGCTGACCGCCACACCGACACCCCCCCCCGCCACCCCCCCCCAACATCTGCTATCTGACAAGAACGGGGCAACACAAAAGGATAAAGCCGTTACACGCGTGGGGGGCAGGGGTGAGGGGGGAGCGGATTAGTCGCCTTTGCAGGAAACCGGGGCGCAATCCATAAATAAGCGAACACAAAAGAAGGAAAAGAGTTGCGCACGGCGCTTCCGAATTTCCCCCATCATGGGGGCGGTGTCGGGGGGGAGGGAACTTTTAATCCTTCTTTTCCATTTCAACCTTATCGTAGGTTTTCCCGTACGAACTTACCGTCTAATTACGTAACGTGGGCCTGTGTTCTAACAATATTTTAAGTACTTAACCCCCATAAAATAACATCGGGCCGACTCTTTGTCCTCATAAGTCAATTGTTTTGCTGTTTGGGAAAGACTTAGATTCGCGCCTAAAATACATTCAGCAGGCGTCGTATTGTGGGCATATGCAAGGAAGAACAGAAGATTCATCATTAAAATGCTGAGAAGTCAGACAAGGGGATATTTTTTCTACATATCTATTATTATTTATTCTCTTTGTTTCGTTGTAATTACACGGACGGTTGTTTTTATCGTCCGCCATTTTGAAAAAAAATACGAAACTAAGTCACATGGCTTTGTATATATCGATTTCTCGGCAAAAATGTAAATTTACACCCTCCCGCTCTATTTCTTGGTTCTTTCCGTGTATATTGAGCACTTGGAATATCAATATCTTAAATAATAGTTGGACATTATTTATCACATGAAAGAAGAAGAATGGCTCTAGTGCGCTTTCGAAGGGTATTTATTTCACGGTAGGAACTTATTTCTGATGACACCGGCCTAAGAACTGTCTTTTTGCAGGTCGGGTCAAACGGAATTTTGCGGCGTTGGAAGCTGAAGATGATGCCCGGAGAGCCGCGTTTCCGAGGCCGGCCGTAGTTGTACTCAGACCCAGCCAGGCCATCCGGGAAATACTGAGAGAATTGTGCATGAGATGGAGACTGCAAGGGAGGACACCGCTGCCGCAGTACTGCTACGTCATCCGTAACGAAATGCAACAAAAGTAATGACGTCATTTAGTGATGATGATGATGGTGCAGGAGATGGAGACTGAAAGGGAGGAAACCGCTGCCGCAGTATTGCTACGTCATCCATCCGTAACGAAATTCAACGAACATAATGACGTCATTTAGTGATGACGATGATGTTAACGTTGACGTGGTTTTAGTGATATTATGACATCTTTAGCTACGTCATCAATAACGAAATTTAACGAAAACAATGACGTAATTTAGTGATGGTGATGATGATGATGATGATATAGCGTTGACGTGATTTTAGCGATAATACGACATATTCAGCTACGTCATCAATAACGAAATTTAACGAAACCAATGACGTCATTTAGTGATGATGATTTTGATGATAAGGTTGACGTGATTTTGGTGATATTAGGATATCTCTTTAGCTACGTCATCAATAACGAAATTTAACGAAAACAATGACGTTGATTTAGTGATGGTGATGATGATTATGATGATAACGTTGACGTGATTTTAGCGATAATACGACATCTTTAGCTATGTCATCAATAACGGAATTTAGCGAAAACAATGACGTCATTTAGTGTATGATGATGCAGACGATAACGTTGGCGTGATTTTCGTGTGATATGACATCTTTAGCTACGTCATCAATAACGAAATTTAACGAAAACAATGACGTCATGTAGTGATGATGATGATTATGATGATAACGTTGACGTGATTTTAGTGATATTATGACATCTTTAGCTACGTCATGAATAACAAAAATTAACGAAAACAATGACGTCATTTAGTGATGATGATGATGATTAGATGATGATGGGGGGACGTTGACGTGATTTTTTCCGTGATATTATGACATCTTTAGCTACGTCATCAATAACGAAATTTAACGAAAAGAATGACGTTCATTTAGTGATGCTGATGAGGTGCGCTGATGACGACGTAGACGTTATTTCAGTAATGAAGTGACATGAATTTTAGTACAAGAAAAGAAACCCCTGCCGCAGTAGTGCTAAATCATCAATAACGAAATTTAACGAAAAACGATGACGTCCATTTAGTGATGTGGTGATGATGATGAATGACGACGACGTAGACGTTAAATTCAGGTATTGAAGTGAAGCATGAATTTTTAGGCAGGAGACAGGCCATACCTTAAATACTAAGAGGAGTGGGTGCCTGTCACTCATGAAAATAGGTAGCTCGTAAAAATAAGTAGCTCGCTACCTATGACAGTGTGTATTTGGCGACATTGAGCATGAACCATGAACCACCAATTTCACTTTTTTCTAGGGTTTAGGGTTAGGGTTAGGGTGGGGTTAAGGGTTAGTTAAATGGTTAAAGTACAGAAAAGGTGAAATTTGTGGTTGTCGCAAATACAGACTCTCATAGTAGCGAGCTACTTTATTTTTACGGCAGCTACCTATTTTCATGCGACAGGCACCATGCGACAGTGATGACCAATGGTGAGTACAAGGAAGGGAAAGCCCTGTCTTCAGTAGTGCTACGTCACCAATAACGACATTTAACGAACACGATGACGTCATATTGTGATGACGACATCGATGTTATTTAGTGACAATGTGACATGATTCTTTAGCATCGGGGGAGGAGGGGGGGGCATCTCAGTGAAATTAGCGAGAGAATAATGAACCAGGGAGAGAGATGGACAAGGAATTACGCGCGTGTGTATTTAGGTATGTAGTATGTATGTATGTATGTATGTAGGTTTATGTATGTGGTATGTATGTATGTGGTGTGTGTGTGTGTGTGTGTGTGTGTGTGTGTGTGTGTGTGTGTCGTGTGTGTGGTAGTGTGTATGTATTTATTATGTATGTAGGTGTATTATGTATGTATGTATGTATGTATGTATGTAGTGTGTGTGCGTGCGTGCGTGCGTGCGTGCGTGCGTTCGTGCGTGCGTATGTGTGTTTGTGTGTGTATGTATGTATGTATGTATGTATGATATCGTATGTATGCATGCATGCATGCATGAATGCATGACATGCATGCATGCATGTATGTATTGTATGTAGGTATGTATGTAATGTATGTAGTATGATAGTGTATGTATGCCCATGTATGTATGTATGTATGTATGTGCGTACGTACGTACATACGTAGGGAAGACGGGGTAAAAAGCGCATGGGCGGGTAAGAAGCCCATGCCAATTATCTCATGAAATAAAGACAATTTCAGTCAAATTTGCCCCATGAGACGAATGCTAGACATTAACCGCGAACTCGTCGTCTCATTGGCAAAATGAGAATGAAATTTGCTTCATTTCATGAGATAATTGGGGTGGGCTTCTTACCCGCCCATGCGCTTTTTACCCCGTCCTTCCTACTACGTGTGTGTGTGTGTGTGTTCGTGCGTGCGCGTGTTTTTTGCATCGTTTGTGTATGTGAGAGTTTGCGATGCTAGCACGTTTGTGTGGTGTGCACACTTGTGTGTTTGTGCGCGTGCGCGCGATGTGTGTGTGTTGTGTTTGGGGGAGGGTGGTGGGGGGGGGGGAGGGTGTATATGTGCAAATAATCTACATATATGCATAGCGTGCCATGATTTTATGTTTCGCTGCGTATGCAAAATGCGTATGCATCTTGTGCAAGTGTTAGGGGAAGACGGGTTAAAAGCGCATGGGCGGGTAAGAAGCCCCCACCAATTATCTCATGAAATAAAGAAAATTTCGGTCACATTTGTCCATGAGACGAATGCTAGACATTAACGCTCGTCTCATGGACAAAATGAAACTGAAATTTGCTTCATCGTAATGAGATAATTGGCGTGGGCTTCTTACACGTCCATGAGCTTTTTACCCCGTCTTACCCTACGTTTACACCCACACAGAAGAAGGGTGGTGCTGCGCTTATAATACGACGCGCTCTCAAGGCAGGAGCAGCCCCAATTTCACAGACTTAATTCAGTCTGTGACTAGCATACGAGAAAAAGCATCGTCTGACTAAGCCTTTTAGAGAGGAAAACTTATCACTTAACGACTGAGTGTGATGTTGAATGACAAAAAAAGGTGCAAAGGGAGTAGAGAGAAACAGGTTAAAGATGAAAGGATACAAAAAACAAACACACAGAAAGATCAGACATCATAAGACCATTTACGTGATTTGTCTGTTAAGGTTTCTTTTTTAAGCTTTCTTTTAAAGCTGGGTGTTTCATAATCGCAAAGAAAATAAAAGGTTTATTAAAACAACAACAACAACAACATAATAAAGTCTTGGTGACTAGAATATAGGCAGCGATTTAATGCTAAAAAAAAAGATGATTTTGACAAAAAACCCAGATGCTTGTGGCAAAAGAAAAGACCATCTAACCCTAACCCTAACCCTAACCACGGAAATAACCAAGAAATAGAGCAGGAGGGTGTAAATCTACATATTTGCCGAGAAATCGACGTACAAAGCCATGCACTTATACTATTTTTTTGCTGGAACCATTCCTTTTTTTGGGTTGATAAATTTTAAGTCTAGAATATACCATATAAGTTTACTGAAATACAACGAAAACGAAAGTAGATTAAAAAAATAAAATAAATTATAGTATGATTCTAGCCAGTAAATAATGTTTCGAATGCAATCTTAGGACACAAAGTCTAGTAGTTTTAGTGGGTTTTTTTAATATTCATAATAAACAAACCGAATCTGAACATGATTCGGTTCTGCAATGCACGTAGGCCTATGTAAGGCCTACAATTGTTAGTTTCCTCCATGTCATGTCCCATATGTGCCCTTATGGGTCGAGAGGACGTTAAACCCAACTTACTGTACTGTTTCCTCCATGTCGTTTTGCTTGTTTCTTTTCGATGACTTTTGAAAAAGAGCGAACGGATGATTGAATTGTTTTTTGAATTGGGAAATGCTTGTGTGTGTGTGTGTGTGCGTGTGCGTGCGTGCGTGCGTGCGTGCGTGCGTGCGTGCGTGCGTGCGTGTGTGTGTGTGTGTGAGCTCGCTCGCGCGCTTGTGCCTGGTGTGTGTGTGTGTGTGTGTGTGTGTGTGTGTGTGTGTGTATGCATGCGTGTGTGTGTGTTTGCGAATGTATGCGAGTTTGCATATTCTATTTCACTGTCTTGATAAACAGAAGAGCGACAAGCAAGGGAGATCACTAGGCAAATAAAGTTTAGGAATCCAGCTGTTCAGGAATGCAAAGTGTCTCGCGGTGCCATGAATACACAATGAACTTTCCCATTTTTGTGTGCGTGTGCGTTTGTTTTTTTTGTTCTTGGAAAAGAAGTAAACCGACACTCTTGCTGTCCTTCCTCATCCTGTCTCTGTCCCTGTCTCTCTCTCTCTCTCTCTCTCTCCCTCTGCCGCTCTTCCTCTCTCTCTCTCTCTCTCCTTCTCTCTCTCTCTCTCTCTCTCTCTCTCTGCTCTCTCCTTCTCGTCTCTCTCTCTCTTGTTTCTCTCTCTCTCTCTCTCTCTCTCTCTCTCTCTCTCTTCTCTTTCTCTTTCCCTGTCTGTCTCTGTCTCTCTCCCTCTCTCTGTGTGTGTTCACTCTATCTTTGTTTCTCTCTGTCTGTCTGTCTGTCTCTCTCTCTCTCTCACCCTCTCTCTCTCTCTCTCTCTCCCCCTCCACTTTCTCTCCCTCCCCTCCTCTCTCTAATTCTTCGTGCATCAGACAATTTCCTCGCAGGAATGAGAATAAGTTTAATAGAAAACAAACTAACAAACAAACAAACAAACTATCCAAACTAAAAGCTACTAAATTGCATAGCATCAGTGCAAACGTCAACCGAAAGAGAGAAAACTCCAAAGTTTTTGAAACCGAAGCAAAAAACAACAACATTAGAATGGTACAGCACCATACTAACAAGATGGGTTTTTTTAAAGAGCCGCACCACCAAAAAAAACCCACCCAGGCAGAAGTTACGTAAAATTCTGTATTTAAACGGGTAGATCTTCATGTTGATCAGGATATATGTGGCGATTGTTTACTATAATACTTCTTAAACATCATACTATCAATACCAGTTGGATTTTTTGTGTGTGCCCTTCTCAGATAATTAAGAACATGAAAAATCTCGTTTTCTAGGCGATTTATAATTTGGATTATAATCAAAGCAGGAGTTAAAAAAACAATCGGCTTTGAAGACTGAATCATCAAAAACAAAGATTAAGTCCCTTGGGGGTTTTCTGGGTAGGTGTGACCCATATACAAATGCCCCCAGCTTCAAATTGAGGCTGCTCTTTAAAGTATCTGTCTCGCTTTCAATCTGGGGACATTAATTTTGTATGGGAGTCAAACCTGGTCAAAATAAAATTTCTTACCAGCGAGAGAGGGAAACACCGTGAAACCCGTGATTTTCACTCGTGGATCTGGTGGGTCTAGACTTCTAAGATATCATGATGATTGATAAGTCCCATAGTGTCTCAATGTGAATACAGGCCCAGGACGAATCATTCTGCATGACATTTGTTTTCGAATAGAACTGTTTCTTTTATTATTGTTCCCGCAAAAGAAGTGAGTGAATGACAGTCTGAATTTATTTATTTAATTTCTTTCTTCTCAATACTGTTACCCCTCTTCTCTTTCTGTTTGTCCAATCTGTCTTTCTCTCTCTTCTTTCCACAAATTGTCTGGGCACATTGGCCCTTCTTCTTCTGTGTTTCCAGGCCATATGGCCATAATGGGTAAGGTACGTATATGTCCGGTTTTCAGTTTTCACTGGTCGCCCCGCTGCGTACAGCCGACACATTCTGATTTCGGAGGAGCTCAAAGGAGAAAAAATAATTATTTAGAAGATTTGTTTTTTGGAGAAAAAAAAGGCAGGAGAATGGGCCAATAAGTCAGAAAGACAGGGGAAGACGGGTAAAAAGCGCATGGGCGGGTAAGAAGCCCACCCCAATTATCTCATGAAATAAAGACAAATTTC
>CM065685.1:21607108-21614608 GCA_017654935.2 Phymorhynchus buccinoides
GACGCCACTGTGACTATGAAGTACCTACTACCAAATACCCCAAAGTGAGTCGTCTTATCTCTGGCTCACATACCCCTTAGGGGCACTTTTAGGTGGAAGGGGGTCATATCATTATTGTCAAGATTTTGGCTTACAATTATTGAACAATAGGTCTTTCTCTACCTCACATAGAAGCGTTGAAGTGTAAAAACGATCCTTTCTGCCTTCAAAAAATGTTTACCTGGAGGGCGCGTTGCAGCCAGTTGCAGAGACAACGACAAAGTTGTCATTTGGTCAACATTTATTCACCTCACCTTTCCTTCCTCATCAGTCACACAAAAATCGCATGCAAAAAACAAAAGTGGCGCGCCTCTGGCTGCGACGCTCTCTCCAGGTGGGAGCAGCCCGAATTTCACAGAGACGCCTCTGTGACTATGAAGTACCTCATACCATGGACACTACACATTGAAGGGACGGCCAACTCAGTCAAGGTCACAACGCTTTCTCTCTTGCGAACTCCCGTTTCTGGCCAGTCGCTCGCAGAGTGTCCGACCTGACTTCCGGTAGCATGTAAACAAACGGCTTCGAGTAGGGCTAGGCCTCATCTGGATATTTTCTTCTTCGAAGATATCGACTCGATTGTAGGGGTAAGTATTTTTAACTGATATAAAATATGTATTTAGATCAATAATTTTGTTCTTCAATTTATTTTTATTCTCAGTATGCGATATTTGAGCCGTAATCGAAATCAACTAACTTACAAAGTGAATGTCACTCTTCTTCTTCCCTAAATATAGAATCCGTGCTCATACCCAATGCCTAAAAATGAGTCGTATTGTCCCTGGCTCAATTTTAGGTGGAAGGGGGTAAAATCATCATTATCCAGATTTTGGCTTATTATTGAACAATAGATATTTCTCTACCTGACATAGAAGTATTGAAGCATAAAAACGATCCTGTCGGTGTTAAAAAAACATGTTTTTATTAGCAACATCCAACTGTTTTGTACATATTTTGAAACTTTCCGGTTGCATTTTCCGATTCCTTGAGTATACGACTTCGAACCTTCATAAAGTTGCAACAAATTATCCGATTAACAATTGTTTTGGTTTGTTGGAAAGCTCTTTCGATGCAGAATAATATTTTGTTAATAATAACTCAAAAGTGACCCCTGGGACACCACGACTCATTTCGTGGTGACAGGTCATACAAATAGAGAGAGGGACACTTAGAGACGGGGACACAAATAGAGACATAAACCCCTGGACGGGGACACAATAGAGACGGGGACATATAGAGACGAAATTGTGGACACAATACAGACGGGGACATATGGAGACAAAATTGGGGACACAATACAGACGGGGACATATGGAGACGAACTTGTGGACACAATAGAGACGGGGACATATGGAGACACAATTGGGGACACAATACAGACGGGGACATATAGAGACGAAATTGTGGACACAATAGAGACGGGGGGACATATAGAGACGAAATTGTGGACACAATAGAGACGGGGACATATAGAGACAAAATTGGGGACACAATAGAGACAGGGACATATAGAGACGAAATTGTGGACACAATAGAGACGGGGACATATAGAGACGAAAATTGTGGACACAATAGAGACGGGGACATATAGAGACGAAATTGTGGACACATAGAGACGGGGGACATATAGAGACGAAATTGTGGACACAATAGAGACGGGGACATATAGAGACGAACTTGTGGACACAATAGAGACGGGGACATATAGAGACGAAATTGGGACACATAGAGACGGGGGCATATAGAGACACAATTGTGGGACACATAGAGACGGGGACATATAGAGACGAAATTGGGGACAACAATAGAGACGGGGACATATAGAGACGAACTTGTGGACAAAATATAGACGGGGACATATAGAGACGAAATTGTGGACACAATAGAGACGGGGACACATAGAGACGGGGACATATAGAGACGGGGACATATAGAGACGGGGACATATAGAGAAGAAATTGTGGACACAATAGAGACGGGGACATATATAGACGAAATTGTGGACACAATAGAGACGGGGACATATAGAGACGAAATTGGTGGACACAATAGAGACGGGGACATATAGAGACGAAATTGTGGACACAATAGAGACGGGGACATATATAGACGAAATTGTGGACACATAGAGACGGAGACATATAGAGACGAAATTGTGGACACAATACAGACGGGGACATATAGAGACGAACTTGTGGACACAATAGAGACGGGGACATATGGAGACAAAATTGGGGACACAATAGAGACGGGGACATATAGAGACGAACTTGTGGACACAATAGAGACGGGGACATATGGAGACAAAATTGGGGACACAATACAGACGGGGACATATAGAGACGAAATTGTGGACACAATAGAGACGGGGACATATAGAGACGAAATTGTGGACACAATAAACGAGACGGGGACATAATAGAGACGAAATTGTGGACACAATAGAGACGGGGACATATAGAGACGAACTTGTGGACAAAATATAGACGGGGACATATAGAGACGAACTTGTGGACACAATAGAGACGGGGACATATAGAGACAAAATTGTGGACACAATAGAGACGGGGACATATAGAGACGAAATTGTGGACACATAGAGACGGGGACATATAGAGACGAACTTGTGGACACAATAGAGACGGGGACATATAGAGACGAAATTGTGGACACAGTAGAGACGGGGACATATAGAGACGAAATTGTGGACACAATAGAGACGGGGACATATAGAGACGAAATTGTGGACACAATAGAGACGGGGACATATAGAGACGAACTTGTGGACACAATAGAGACGGGGACATATAGAGACGAAATTGGGGACACAATAGAGACGGGGACATATAGAGACGAATGATGGGGACACATAGAGACGGGGACATATAGAGACGAAATTGGGGACACAATAGAGACGGGGACATATAGAGACGAACTTGTGGACACAATACAGACGGGGACATATGGAGACGAAATTGTGGACACAATGCAGACGGGGACATATAGAGACGAAATTGGGGACACAATACAGACGGGGACATACATAGACGAAATTGTGGACACAATAGAGACGGGGACATAATTTTTATAGAGACGAACTTGTGGACACAATAGAGACAAGGGACATATATAGACGAAATTGTGGAAACAATAGAGACGGGGACATATAGAGACGAAATTGGGGACACATAGAGACGGGGACATATATAGACGAAATTGTGGACACAATAGAGACGGGGACATATAGAGACGAAATTGTGGACACAATAGAGACGGGGACATATAGAGACGAACTTGTGGGACACAATAGAGACGGGGACATATAGAGACGAAATTGTGGACACAATAGAGACGGGGACATATAGAGACGAACTTGTGGACAAAACATAGACGGGGACATATAGAGACGAACTTGTGGACACAATAGAGACGGGGACATATAGAGACGAACTTGTGGACACAGTAGAGACGGGGACATATAGAGACGAAATTGGGGACACAATAGAGACGGGGACATATAGAGACGAAATTGGGGACACAATAGAGACGGGGACACATATAGAGACGAAATTGGGGACACAATAGACGGGGACATATAGAGACGAAATTGGGGACACAATAGAGACGGGGACATATAGAGACGAACTTGTGGACACAATACAGACGGGGACATATGGAGACGAAATTGTGGACACAATGCAGACGGGGACATATAGAGACGAAATTGTGGACACAATAGAGACGGGGACATATAGAGACGAAATTGGTGACACAATACAGACGGGGACATACATAGACGAAATTGTGGACACAATAGAGACGGGGACATAATTTTTTTATAGAGACGAACTTGGGGACACAATACAGACGGGGACATATAGAGACGAAATTGTGGACAAAATAGAGACGGGGACATATAGAGACGAAATTGTGGACACAATAGAGACGGGGACATACATAGACGAAATTGTGGACACAATAGAGACGGGGACATATGTAGACGAAATTGTGGACACAATAGAGACGGGGACATATAGAGACGAAATTGTGGACACAATAGAGACGGGGACATATAGAGACGACCATTGTGGACACAATAGAGACGGGGACATATAGAGACGAACTTGTGGACAAAATATAGACGGGGACATATAGAGACGAACTTGTGGACACAATAGAGACGGGGACATATAGAGACGAAATTGTGGACACAATAGAGACGGGGACATATAGAGACGAAATTGTGGACACATATAGAGACGGGGACATATAGAGACGAAATTGTGGACACAATAGAGACGGGGACATATAGAGACGAACTTGTGGACACAATATAGACGGGGACATATAGAGACGAAATTGTGGACACAATAGAGACGGGGACATATAGAGACGAAATTGGGGACACAATAGAGACGGGGACATATAGAGACGAAAATTGTGGACACAATATAGACGGGGACATATAGAGACGAACTTGTGGACACAATATAGACGGGGACATATAGAGACGAACTTGTGGACACAATAGAGACGGGGACATATAGAGACGAACTTGTGGACACAATATAGACGGGGACATATAGAGACGAACTTGTGGACACAATATAGACGGGGACATATAGAGACGAAATTGTGGACACAATAGAGACGGGGACATATAGAGACGAAATTGTGGACACAATAGAGACGGGGACATATAGAGACGAACTTGTGGACACAACATAGACGGGGACATATAGAGACGAACTTGTGGACACAATAGAGACGGGGACATATAGAGACGAACTTGTGGACACAATAGAGACGGGGACATATAGAGACGAACTTGTGGACACAATAGAGACGGGGACATATATAGACGAACTTGTGGACACAATAGAGACGGGGACATATAGAGACGAACTTGTGGACACAATAGAGACGGGGACATATAGAGACGAAATTGGGACACAATATAGACGGGGACATATAGAGACGAACTTGTGGACACAATAGAGACGGGGACATATAGAGACGAACTTGTGGACACAATAGAGACGGGGACATAATTTTTATAGAGACGAAATTGTGGACATAATAGAGACGGGGACATATAGAGAAGAAATTGTGGACACAATAGAGACGGGGATATATAGAGACGAAATTGGGGACACAATATAGACGGGGACACGTGGAGTCGGGGATATATAGAGACGAAATTGGGGACACAATATAGACGGGGACATGTGGTGTCGGGGATATATAGAGACGAAATTGGGGACACAATATAGATGGGGACATGTGGTGTCGGGGATATATAGAGACGAAATTGGGGACACAAATTAGACGGGGACATGTGGTGTCGGGGACATATAGAGACGAAATTGGGGACACACTGTAGACGGGGACATGTGGTGTCGGTGGCATATTATTAATTATATAGAAGGAAATCGGGGACACATAGAGTCGGAAACATATAGAGACGAAATTGGGGACACACTATAGGCGGGGACATGTGGAGTCGGGGGCATATCATAGGCCTAGAGACGAAATTGGGGACACAACACAGTCAGGGACATATTATAGAGACGAAATTGGGGACACAACACAGTCAGGGACATATTATAGAGACGAAATTGGGGACACAACACAGTCAGGGACATATTATAGAGACGAAATTGGGGACACAACACAGTCAGGGACATATCATAGAGACGAAATTGGGGACACAACACAGTCAGGGACATATAGAGACGAAATTGGGGACACAACACAGTCAGGGACATATTATAGAGACGAAATTGGGGACACAACACAGTCAGGGACATATCATAGAGACGAAATTGGGGACACAACACAGTCAGGGACATATTATAGAGACGAAATTGGGGACACAACACAGTCAGGGACATATTATGGAGACGAAATTGGGGACACAAATTGGTCGGGGACATATAGAGACGAAATCGGGGACACATAGAAACGGGGACATAATTATGGAGTCGGGGACACATAAAGACGGGGGGCATAGGGAGTCGGGGACACGTGGAGACGGTGACAGACACAGAGACGGGGGACATATAATGGAATCGGGGACATTAGGGGAAGACGGGGTAAAAAGCCCATGGGCGGGTAAGAAGCCCATGCCAATTATCTCATGAGATGAAGCAAATTTCAGTCACATTTTGCCCATGAGACGAGTGTTAATGTTTAGCATTCGTCTCATGGGCAAATGCGACTGACATTTGTTTTTATTTCATGAGATAATTGGCATGGGCTTCTTACCCGCCCATGGACTTTGTTTTACCCCGTCTTACCCTATAGAGATAAAATCGGGGACACAGTATAGAGACGGTGGGACAATGCTACGTTAGCACACTCAGTTGTCAATGCTATAATGACTCTAATTAAATGAGACGATACTAATTGTACACTGTCCTCATTCTCTGATTAATTGTGATTGTCAATCCATCGTTAAGGGTCTCTGTACACGCGAACATTTTTCTATATTCTCCTATGGCCACACAGTGATAGTCACTCGTAATGGTCTCAAATGGTCTCAATACACGTAACCATTTTTCACTGCTTCCTCATGACAAAGAACAAGAATGCAGCACACGTTAATTAAACCCAGTGGCAACGAAAAAGTTGTTATTTGGTCAAAATTTACCCCCCCCCCCCCCTTTCCTTCCTCATCAGTCACACAAAATCGCATGCAAAAAAAAAAGAGGCGCGCCTCTGGCTGCTACGCGATCTCCAGGTGGGAGCAACCCGATTTTCACAGAGACGCCTCGTGATAGGCCAGTCATAAAGGTCTCTGAACAAGTGGACATTTTTCACTCTTTCACCATGGCAACGCTAGAGTGATAGGCAAGCCATATAGAGGAAGCTACAAGCACAGAACTTCCAGAAGTTGGGGGAACTACTTATACAAAAGAGTCCTTAAAGAGACCGAGTGTTGGTCCCGAGACTTCCCATCCACTCTCCAGTCCCCATCTGTTTCTCTTCAGCATCCATGTGGCTAGTGCCAGTTAGAAGTGATCATATGGCGCGCCAAAGATACAAAACTCTATCTAGCTGTTCGATAGAGTTTCGAAACTGTATCTATCAGTTCGATAGAGTTTGAAAACCCTATCTAGCTGTTCGATAGAGTTTTAAAACTCTGTCGAACAGCTAGATAGGGTTTCCACAAAATAACCCTATCGAGATATAGTTTTTCTATCACAATTTCTGATTGGTACATGGCTTCAGCGACAAGTTTGTGGCCTTGGCAGGGCAGTGACCCATGGCAGCTGAACGATTTCAACGAGCGAATCTTCCCGGCGTTTCATCTGTAATTGAAGCCGCTAAACGAGTTCGTAGAATGCCACCTATTAGGCTAGGTGTAGATCACAGTCAAAGATACTAGTCCTATCTACCAATGAAATGCTTCGTTTAAAAAAAGTATCAAAATAGATAGAGTTTTACGACGAGAAACTC
>CM065685.1:21619608-21624608 GCA_017654935.2 Phymorhynchus buccinoides
CCACTGAACTAGGACTCACAGACCTACAGGTGACTTCGACAAGTAAAGGGAAGTAACAAGTTGCAGAGTGGTGGCCTTTTCATGGCAAAGAGTTGTTTCCCTTGGTCCGTGTCTTGCACAAAAAAAACCCGGCTCCAGTGGCCTTGACCTTTGACTTTCATCTTATAACCTAGCATACATATCCTAACTACCTATTCACATGCAAAATTTGAGCCTCTTACTCCTAGGTTCCTCCGTTCAAGATTTCTTTCCCTTGGACCGTCTTGCAAAAAACGGTTCCAGTGACCTTGACCTTTAACCTTCAATTTCGAACTTGGCCTAGATATCCTTAGTACCTATCATATCTGCATGCAACATTTGAGGCTCCTACATTCTTCCGTTCAAACGTCATGTTAAACCCACACAGGCGTGTCTGCGGTGTTCGCGTACTTGGTCTATGGCATTGTCATTAATATGAGAGAGAGAGAGAGAGAGGTGAGGAGAGATTGGGGGGGGGGGGGGGGGGGGGGGAGGGGAGTCTGCTGGTGGCCAGTGCCCATCATGGGGGATATGTGATGGGCACTGAGATTGACTACATGTTGGTGCATGCCAAAGGTGGGGGGGAGAGAGTGAAGGATTGAATGAAAGAGAGAGAGAGAGAGAGAGTGTATGTGTTTGTACGTGTGCGGTTGTCTCTATTTGTCTGTTCTCTCTGTCGCTCTCGAGTCACAAGTCACAAGTCACTCAGTATGGGCTGGAGTCATAATACCTCTGTCTCTGTCTCTCTGTCCCTGTGTGTGCGTCTGTCTCTCTGTCTCTCTTTTTTCTTCAAACAGATACACTCCAAGACCACGTTTGAAGATTTGTATTCCAAAGTTTCCAGCACAGTGGATGACTGTATACCATTGTTAGTATTCCTCTATTGCATGGATAGTCGTGTCTATCCAGCACTGGGGATGACTGTATACCAGTGTTAGTATTCCTATATTGCATGGATCGTCGTGTCTATCCAGCACTGTGTATACAGATTGAGTTTAACGAGTCTCTTTTAAATTTTATAATAATATCAATAATTTATCTGTTTTCCTCAGACAGTGAAGGGGTTCAGTGGGCTTCCCTGAAATCTTTGTAGCAATTCGTGGTCTCTGGCAATGAAGGGGTTAAGTGGGCTTCCCTGAACTCTCTGTAGCAATTCGTGGTCTCTGGCAGTGAAGGGGTTAAGTGGGCTTCCCTGAACTCTCTGTAGCAATTCGTGGTCTCTGGCAGTGAAGGGGTTAAGTGGGCTTCCCTGAAATCTCTGTAGCAATTCGTGGTCTCTGGCAGTGAAGGGGTTAAGTGGGCTTCCCTGAACTCTCTGTAGCAATTCGTGGTCTCTGACAGTGAAGGGGTTAAGTGGGCTTCCCTGAACTCTCTGTAGCAATTCGTGGTCTCTGACAGTGAAGGGGTTAAGTGGGCTTCCCTGAACTCTCTGTAGCAATTCGTGGTCTCTGGCAGTGAAGAGGTTAAGTGGGCTTCCCTGAACTCTCTGTAGCAATTCGTGGTCTCTGGCAGTGAAGGGGTAGTGGGCTTCCCTGAACTCTCTGTAGCAATTCGTGGTCTCTGACAGTGAAGGGGTTAAGTGGGCTTCCCTGAACTCTCTGTAGCAATTCGTGGTCTCTGACAGTGAAGGGGTTAAGTGGGCTTCCCTGAACTCTCTGTAGCAATTCGTGGTCTCTGGCAGTGAAGGGGGAGTGGGCTTCCCTGAACTCTCTGTAGCAATTCGTGGTCTCTGGCAGTGAAGGGGTTAAGTGGGCTTCCCTGAACTCTCTGTAGCAATTCGTGGTCTCTGACAGTGAAGGGGTTAAGTGGGCTTCCCTGAACTCTCTGTAGCAATTCGTGGTCTCTGGCAGTGAAGGGGTTAAGTGGGCTTCCCTGAACTCTTTGTATCAATTCGTGGTCTCTGACAGTGAAGGGGATAAATGGGCTTCCCTGAACTCTCTGTAGCAATTCGTGGTCTCTGGCAGTGAAGGGGTTAAGTGGGCTTCCCTGAACTCTCTGTAGCAATTCGTGGTCTCTGGCAGTGAAGGGGTTAAATGGGCTTCCCTGAACTCTTTGTAGCAATTCGTGGTCTCTGACAGTGAAGGGGATAAATGGGCTTCCCTGAACTCTCTGTAGCAATTCGTGGTCTCTGGCAGTGAAGGGGTTAAGTGGGCTTCCCTGAACTCTCTGTAGCAATTCGTGGTCTCTGACAGTGAAGGGGTTAAATGGGCTTCCCTGAACTCTCTGTAGCAATTCGTGGTCTCTGGCAGTGAAGGGGTTAAGTGGGCTTCCCTGAACTCTCTGTAGCAATTCGTGGTCTCTGGCAGTGAAGGGGTTAAGTGGGCTTCCCTGAACTCTCTGTAGCAATTCGTGGTCTCTGGCAGTGAAGGGGTTAAGTGGGCTTCCCTGAACTCTCTGTAGCAATTCGTGGTCTCTGGCAGTGAAGGGGTTAAGTGGGCTTCCCTGAACTCTCTGTAGCAATTCGTGGTCTCTGGCAGTGAAGGGGTTAAGTGGGCTTCCCTGAAATCTCTGTAGCAATTCGTGGTCTCTGGCAGTGAAGGGGTTAAGTGGGCTTCCCTGAACTCTCTGTAGCAATTCGTGGTCTCTGGCAGTGAAGGGGTTAAGTGGGCTTCTCTGAACTCTCTGTAGCAATTCGTGGTCTCTGGCAGTGAAGAGGTTAAGTGGGCTTCCCTGAAATCTCTGTAGCAATTCGTGGTCTCTGACAGTGAAGGGGTTAAGTGGGCTTCCCTGAACTCTTTGTAGCAATTCGTGGTCTCTGACAGTGAAGGGGTTAAGTGGGCTTCCCTGAACTCTTTGTAGCAATTCGTGGTCTCTGGCAGTGAAGAGGTTAAGTGGGCTTCCCTGAACTCTCTGGCAATTCGTGGTCTCTGGCAGTGAAGAGGTTAAGTGGGCTTCCCTGAACTCTCTGTAGCAATTCGTGGTCTCTGACAGTGAAGAGGTTAAGTGGGCTTCCCTGAACTCTCTGTAGCAATTCCTGGTCTCTGGCAGTGAAGGGGTTAAGTGGGCTTCCCTGAACTCTCTGTAGCAATTCGTGGTCTCTGGCAGTGAAGGGGTTAAGTGGGCTTCCCTGAACTCTCTGTAGCAATTCGTGGTCTCTGGCAGTGAAGGGGTTAAATGGGCTTCCCTGAACTCTCTGTAGCAATTCGTTGTCTCTGACAGTGAAGGGGTTAAGTGGGCTTCCCTGAACTCTCTGTAGCAATTCGTGGTCTCTGACAGTGAAGGGGATAAATGGGCTTCCCTGAACTCTCTGTAGCAATTCGTGGTCTCTGACAGTGAAGGGGTTAAGTGGGCTTCCCTGAACTCTTTGTAGCAATTCGTGGTCTCTGACAGTGAAGAGGTTAAGTGGGCTTCCCTGAACTCTTTGTAGCAATTCGTGGTCTCTGACAGTGAAGAGGTTAAGTGGGCTTCCCTGAACTCTCTGGCAATTCGTGGTCTCTGGCAGTGAAGGGGTTAAGTGGGCTTCCCTGAACTCTCTGTAGCAATTCGTGGTCTCTGACAGTGAAGAGGTTAAGTGGGCTTCCCTGAACTCTCTGTAGCAATTCCTGGTCTCTGACAGTGAAGAGGTTAAGTGGGCTTCCCTGAACTCTCTGTAGCAATTCGTGGTCTCTGGCAGTGAAGGGGTTCAATGGGCTTCCCTGAACTCTCTGTAGCAATTCGTGGTCTCTGGCAGTGAAGGGGTTAAATGGGCTTCCCTGAACTCTCTGTAGCAATTCGTGGTCTCTGACAGTGAAGGGGTTAAGTGGGCTTCCCTGAACTCTCTGTAGCAATTCGTGGTCTCTGACAGTGAAGGGGTTAAATGGGCTTCCCTGAACTCTCTGTAGCAATTCGTGGTCTCTGGCAGTGAAGGGGTTAAGTGGGCTTCCCTGAACTCTCTGTAGCAATTCGTGATCTCTGACAGTGAAGAGGTTAAGTGGGCTTCCCTGAACTCTCTGTAGCAATTCGTGGTCTCTGGCAGTGAAGGGGTTAAGTGGGCTTCCCTGAACTCTCTGTAGCAATTCGTGGTCTCTGGCAGTGAAGGGGTTAAGTGGGCTTCCCTGAACTCTCTGTAGCAATTCGTGGTCTCTGGCAGTGAAGGGGTTAAGTGGGCTTCCCTGAACTCTCTGTAGCAATTCGTGGTCTCTGGCAGTGAAGGGGTTAAGTGGGCTTCCCTGAACTCTCTGTAGCAATTCGTGGTCTCTGGCAGTGAAGGGGTTAAGTGGGCTTCCCTGAAATCTCTGTAGCAATTCGTGGTCTCTGGCAGTGAAGGGGTTAAATGGGCTTCCCTGAACTCTTTGTAGCAATTCGTGGTCTCTGGCAGTGAAGGGGTTAAGTGGGCTTCCCTGAACTCTCTGTAGCAATTCGTGGTCTCTGGCAGTGAAGGGGTTAAGTGGGCTTCCCTGAACTCTCTGTAGCAATTCGTGGTCTCTGACAGTGAAGGGGTTAAGTGGGCTTCCCTGAACTCTCTGTAGCAATTCGTGGTCTCTGACAGTGAAGAGGTTAAGTGGGCTTCCCTGAACTCTTTGTAGCAATTCGTGGTCTCTGACAGTGAAGAGGTTAAGTGGGCTTCCCTGAACTCTCTGGCAATTCGTGGTCTCTGGCAGTGAAGAGGTTAAGTGGGCTTCCCTGAACTCTCTGTAGCAATTCGTGGTCTCTGACAGTGAAGGGGTTAAGTGGGCTTCCCTGAACTCTCTGTAGCAATTCGTGGTCTCTGACAGTGAAGAGGTTAAGTGGGCTTCCCTGAACTCTCTGTAGCAATTCGTGGTCTCTGGCAGTGAAGGGGTTCAATGGGCTTCCCTGAACTCTCTGTAGCAATTCGTGGTCTCTGGCAGTGAAGGGGTTAAATGGGCTTCCCTGAACTCTCTGTAGCAATTCGTTGTCTCTGACAGTGAAGGGGTTAAGTGGGCTTCCCTGAACTCTCTGTAGCAATTCGTGGTCTCTGACAGTGAAGGGGATAAATGGGCTTCCCTGAACTCTCTGTAGCAATTCGTGGTCTCTGGCAGTGA
>CM065685.1:21634608-21637108 GCA_017654935.2 Phymorhynchus buccinoides
AAACAGTTTGTTAACTATATCCACAATCACTGTGGCGGTACCATAGCCAATGAGGTTTAACCGAGGCGTGGTTACTGCTACACACATCTGTATTATTATAAAATAGTGACATTACTGGTTTAGCACTGCCTCCGGGCATTGCCTCCAGTATTGTTCCCACCATCTTTGTATTTACAAGCGCCCCACATGGCCGAAAGGCCGAAGAGGGCGTAAAACCCTATTTTCATTATCCACAATTGAACACGCCCACCACTGCATTTGCAAACCTCAGCACCTGCCTGTGTAGCTCTTCTACTGATATCCTCTACTTTCCCTGAGGTTACACTATTCCAACTTCCCCCCCCCATGTCTTGTCAAAGGGGCAATACTCTTGAATACTTTTGTTGGTCAAATACCTGGGGTGGCTTCCCTTAGACCATTGGAATGTTAGTGCTTGAACCAAAATAAAAATCCAACAAAAACTTCAAGGTCAAGGTCAGCATGGTTATAGGCCTAATGTTATTCCACAACCCTCCCGGCACCGTGATACATCACCACACAAAATGTGAAGCGATTCTGTTCCACTGGTTCATGAGATACATTTCTGAAATGAAATAGGGGAAGACGGGGTAAAAAGCGCATGGGCGGGTAAGAAGCCCACCCCAATTATCTCATGAAATGAAGCAAATTTCAATCTTATTTTGCCCATGAGACGAGCGTTAATGTTGAGCATTCGTCTCATGGGCAAATTTGACTGAAATTTTCTTTATTTCATGAGATAATTGGGGTGGGCTTCTTATCCGCCCATGCGCTTTTTACCCCGTCTTCCCCTATATAGCCCCAAAGAAGGTAATTTCGGTTTTTGAGGTCAAACTTCAAGGTCAAGGTCAGCACAGCCATGAATATCGCCAGCAACTTTCCTTTTTTAAGATGTCTATCCCTTTGCCAAATTTGATCAATATCCGCCCAGTAGTTTTTACGATAATTGTAAGACAGACAGACAGACAGACAGGCAGACAGACCCGTCACAAGACCCGGTCCTCTGGTGGGGTAACAAAACAAAAAAACTCCACTGGAAGGATGATGAAGGATGCATCATCATGTCAGCGAGTGGTTCCACACCGTAGCTGCCATCACGGGCCATGCTGAATGCAGTGGGCAAACACTCAGCCTACTAGCCTCTATTCGGCCTTCTGTTAGACACTAGGGACAAAGGGTTCACACTGATGTGCCCCCGTCTCTATGTGTCACTCCAATCGTGCCCCAATCTCTATGCTTTATGCCCCCCCGTCTCTATATATGTGTCACCCTCATCGTGCCCCAATCTCTATATATTATAATATGTCCCCGTCTCTGTGGGCGCCCCCGTCTCTATGTGTCACCCTCATCGTGCCCCAATCTCTATATATTATAATATGTCCCCGTCTCTGTGGGTGCCCCCGTCTCTATGTGTCACCCATCATCGTGCCCCAATCTATATATTTTATGTCCCTGTCTCTGTGTGCCCCCCCGTCTCTATGTGTCACCCTCATCGTGCCCCAATCTCTATATTTATATGTCCCCGTCTCTGTGTGCCCCTGTCTCTATGTGTCACCCTCATCATGCCCCAATCTCTATATTTTATAATATGTCCCCCGTCTCTGTGTGCCCCCCGTCTCTATGTGTCACCCTCATCATGCCCCAATCTCTATATTTTATAATATGTCCCCGTCTCTGTGTGCCCCCATCATTCCCCAATCTCTATGTGTCACCCTCATCATGCCCCAATCTCTATATTTTATAATATGTCCCCGTCTCTGTGTGCCCCCGTCTCTATGTGTCACCCTCATCATGCCCCAATCTCTATATTTTATAATATGTCCCCGTCTCTGTGTGCCCCCCCATCTCTATGTGTCACCCTCATCATGCCCCAATCTCTATATTTTATAATATGTCCCCGTCTCTGTGTGCCCCCGTCTCTATGTGTCACCCTCATCATGCCCCAATCTCTATATTTTATAATATGTCCCCGTCTCTGTGTGCCCCATCGTCCCCATCTCTATGTGTCACCCCCTGTCATCATGCCCCAATCTCTATATTGTATATGTCCCACTCTCTGTGTGCTCCTGTCTCTATGCGTCAAAAATCGGGGGGACACAAAGAGACGTGTGCCCCCGTCTCTAGACACGTAGAGACGTCACCCTCAGGGGGGGGGGGGGGGGGGGGGGGGGGGGGGGGGGGGGGGTCCCACTCTCTGTGTGCCCCCGTCTCTATGTGGGGGGGTGGCCCCCGTCTCTATGTGTCAATTCAGAGACGAAAAATTGAGGACACATACCGTCGGAGGTGGAGGGGAGGTGGAGGGGGGGTGGGGGGGGGGCACAAAGAGACGGGAGGGGGGCGGCAAAGGGGGCACAATGCTACGGGCTCGGTAGTCGTCCCCGGATCCATCCAATTGCTGGACACAGCATTACAACGTTCCCACTGCTCATCCTGACTGATGGTGCTTGCTTTTGAGAGCTTCTCCCATTCATCAAGAGGGGAT
>CM065685.1:21649608-21662108 GCA_017654935.2 Phymorhynchus buccinoides
GAAATGTGATGACAGAGAATGCAACTAATAATGTTGAACTTCTTTGCTTTGCGTGAGGCTCTTCAAAAAACCGGACGGGTTTGCACTCCAGTAGACATGTTAGAAACCCAGCCCCCAAAATGTGATGAATTAACTGATTGCTTTGACCAGAAGAGCCGTTCAAAGGGAAAGAGTGCATAATTATAAATCAATGAGCGCTTCTGCCCGTCTCACTGTAGATCACTTTACCGGCTTATTTGACCTCTCCTGATGTCAAATAGAAAGCAACATCTATTTTCGACGCACGTGGAAGAAAGAGTGCGAGACAAAAGGGAAAGAGAGAATGATGTTTTCCAAACAACAAATCTTCCAAAAGTTTTTTCTCCTTTTTGAGCTCCTCTGAAATCGGAATGTGTCGGCTGTACGCAGCAGGGAGACCAGCGAAAACTGAAAACTGTACACATACGTACCTGAATGAATGAAAAATGATGTTTTACGTCCTCTCGGTCTGGAAAAGACACATATGGGACATTTGTAAATACGAAGATGGTGGGAACGATACTGGAGGCAATGCCCGGAGGCAGTGCAACACCAGTAAAGTCCCGAATTTTTAACAATACAGATAAGTGTAGCAGTAACCACGCCTCGGTTAAACCTCATCGGCTATGGTACCGCCACGTTGAGCATTATAAAAGCATGCTAACACATACGTACCTTACCCATTATGGCCATTATATGGCCTGGGAACGCAGAAGAAGAAGAAGAAGAAGAAGAAGAAGAAGAAGACGAGGAATCCCACCAGGCCTTGTGAGCATGGACGTTTTGAAGGAGCAGAAGGACTACATAACATGGCATGAAACGTGAAACTCTATTAAGCAAGCCCAAAAAATCCCCCCTCCACTCAGAGTCAATCTCGATAATTATGTAACCCCCCTTCCTCCCCCCCCCCCTTCATTTCTCGGTTCTGGGTTTTTCCCCATTCTTGTCTTTCTCAGCGAATATTAAGCAGTATTTATTTTAGCAGCTTTGTTATTTTTGTTTAGCTAATTATATATTTTTTTCTCTCCCAATAATCATTGTCACTAATGAAATAATTGTTTCAATTAGGCCTATATAGCATTTTAGTCGAAAAGACGGAACAGCTTTTTGTTGGAGTTTCCCGCTTAATTGTGACGTCACTCTCATGTGGCAAAATACACCTCTTTGTCCCAGTTGTTATACATCAGAATCGGGAATATCCACCCGCTGTTCCATAAACCTCCCCCCCCCCTGTATTCTGCTATCAACGAATGCATAATTGTACTTATTGAAATGGATGAAAATTAACGTTAAATACTGAAAACAGTAGAGGTTTAACTGCTCTGTTTAAATGCTCTATTTGTTGTTGTTGTTGTTTTTGACATACCCTGGCTAAAAGACTCCAGGGATCATCCCAACAGCCGAAGCACTTGAACACTATAGTACAAATGCATCAGCCAGGGATGAGAACATCACGTACATGACCGTTTTTGATTACCCCGCCACATGGGCAGCCACACTCAGTCTTCGGGGGAGCTCTATTTGCAGTAAGTAAGGTAAGACTGAGAAGGGAAGAAAAAAAAGAAGAGAAAAGAACTGAGAAATTGAGGGGTGTATTATACTACACATTTCCCCCCGAAGACGGAGTGTGGCTGCCCACCTGGCGGGGTAATAAAAAACCGTAGCACACGCACACGCACACGCACGCACGCACACACACACACACACACACACACACACACACACACACACACACACATGCACACACGCATGAACCGACCCCTCCCCCCTTCCACTTATGTACACACATTGACCGTATCTTCTGAGATTCACAATTCTAGAAAACGACATCCTCCTAACCTTTCAAGCCTCTTTAAAGGGGACACCCTGACGGATGTGTTTTTGCAAGAAACACGTCGAGGTCACCATCAAGGATAGGAACACTCACTTTGCTCTGGTTTCCTAGAAATAAAACCGTCAAAATGGCGATTCCTCCTTGGCGGAGTTGCCAGAGAGAGAAACCATTTTGGACGGGGTGGGTGGAGGACACTCAGGGTGGTTGTAGCTTTTTTGTAGTGCGGTAAAAAAAAAAAAATTGGAGCTATTTCCTTTGTTGTGAGCGAAACTCCTTTTGGTAAACTGTAAATAAAAAGGCGTATATTGTGCAAATTTCGTGATTTCGTCTAAGCGACTCAGGCTGCCATTAGAAAAGAGAAGGCTTTCACTGAAAGAATTTGACTTCCAGCACCTCCGCCAAGGAGGAATCGCCGATTTGACGGTCTGATTTATAGGAAACCAGAGCAAAGTGAGTTTTGCGATCTCTGTAAAGCGTGTTTTCTTGGTTTATCTTGACGTGTTTCTCGCAAAAACGCATCCGTCAGGGTGCCCCTTTAAAGAAGCGCCAGTATATGATATGATAGTGAGACGTGTGGCTATCAGTGATGCCCCTTTAAAGAAGCGCTAGTATATGATATGATAGTGAGACGTGTGGCTATCAGTGATGCCCCTTTAAAGAAGGGCTAGTATATGATATGATAGTGAGACGTGTGGCTATCAGTGATGCCCCTTTAAAGAAGCGCCAGTATATGATATGATAGTGAGACGTGTGGCTATCAGTGATGCCCCTTTAAAGAAGCGCCAGTATATGATATGATAGTGAGACGTGTGGCTATCAGTGATGCCCCTTTAAAGAAGCGCCAGTATATGATATGATAGTGAGACGTGTGGCTATCAGTGATGCCCCTTTAAAGAAGGGCCAGTATATGATATGATAGTGAGACGTGTGGCTATCAGTGATGCCCCTTTAAAGAAGGGCCAGTATATGATATGATAGTGAGACGTGTGGCTATCAGTGATGCCCCTTTAAAGAAGCGCCAGTATATGATATGATAGTGAGACGTGTGGCTATCAGTGATGCCCCTTTAAAGAAGGGCCAGTATATGATATGATAGTGAGACGTGTGGCTATCAGTGATGCCCCTTTAAAGAAGGGCCAGTATATGATATGATAGTGAGACGTGTGGCTATCAGTGATGCCCCTTTAAAGAAGCGCCAGTATATGATATGATAGTGAGACGTGTGGCTATCAGTGATGCCCCTTTAAAGAAGGGCCAGTATATGATATGATAGTGAGACGTGTGGCTATCAGTGATGCCCCTTTAAAGAAGCGCCAGTATATGATATGATAGTGAGACGTGTGGCTATCAGTGATGCCCCTTTAAAGAAGCGCTAGTATATGATATGATAGTGAGACGTGTGGCTATCAGTGATGCCCCTTTAAAGAAGGGCCAGTATATGATATGATAGTGAGACGTGTGGCTATCAGTGATGCCCCTTTAAAGAAGCGCCAGTATATGATATGATAGTGAGACGTGTGGCTATCAGTGATGCCCCTTTAAAGAAGGGCCAGTATATGATATGATAGTGAGACGTGTGGCTATCAGTGATGCCCCTTTAAAGAAGGGCCAGTATATGATATGATAGTGAGACGTGTGGCTATCAGTGATGCCCCTTTAAAGAAGCGCCAGTATATGATATGATAGTGAGACGTGTGGCTATCAGTGATGCCCCTTTAAAGAAGGGCTAGTATATGATATGATAGTGAGACGTGTGGCTATCAGTGATGCCCCTTTAAAGAAGCGCCAGTATATGATATGATAGTGAGACGTGTGGCTATCAGTGATGCCCCTTTAAAGAAGGGCTAGTATATGATATGATAGTGAGACGTGTGGCTATCAGTGATGCCCCTTTAAAGAAGCGCTAGTATATGATATGATAGTGAGACGTGT
The DNA here is from genome assembly GCA_017654935.2 of Phymorhynchus buccinoides. NCBI lineage: Eukaryota > Metazoa > Mollusca > Gastropoda > Neogastropoda > Raphitomidae > Phymorhynchus > Phymorhynchus buccinoides. The sequence goes on from CM065685.1 coordinate 21,653,393, forward strand.
GGCTATCAGTGATGCCCCTTTAAAGAAGCGCCAGTATATGATATGATAGTGAGACGTGTGGCTATCAGTGATGCCCCTTTAAAGAAGCGCCAGTATATGATATGATAGTGAGACGTGTGGCTATCAGTGATGCCCCTTTAAAGAAGCGCTAGTATATGATATGATAGTGAGACGTGTGGCTATCAGTGATGCCCCTTTAAAGAAGCGCCAGTATATGATATGATAGTGAGACGTGTGGCTATCAGTGATGCCCCTTTAAAGAAGCGCTAGTATATGATATGATAGTGAGACGTGTGGCTATCAGTGATGCCCCTTTAAAGAAGCGCCAGTATATGATATGATAGTGAGACGTGTGGCTATCAGTGATGCCCCTTTAAAGAAGCGCTAGTATATGATATGATAGTGAGACGTGTGGCTATCAGTGATGCCCCTTTCTTTGCACACCCATGGCGGCTATTTGATTGATCCTGTTTGTTGAACATTTTCCTGTTCAGTATCTGAGCCCCAGTCATACTACATTACTCTCATCAGCCATACGTCACTTCACAGAAAGACCGGGGGTTGGGGTTTTCTGTTAATATTTGCCCCTTTCCCATAAAACCAGAGAAGAATCGCGTTTGTGAGATACGAACATTTTTGTTTGTTAACCCTTTTGCCGCCAGCCATTTTTCAGCCCCCAAATACCATTAATTAACCCTTTCAACGCTAGCCATTCCTCAGCCAAAATGTACCATTAAACATACCCGCGTAGAGAAAAGATTTCGTCTGCAATATTGGGGATTCATCTGCGGCGTGCATAAAATAGGGCCCATCCTTACCTCCCAAAATGAAGAACATAAGGTCACTGGATACCAGACCCTCATTTAATGCCTTTCAGTGACATGGGTGTCAAATCATTGTGGTGCCAAGAGGCGACAGTGGCGATGAAAGGGTACTTAACTGGGTAGAGAAAATAAAATATCTGCAATAGTGCGAATTCCTCTGCGACATATATAACATTAGGCCTATCCTTACCTTCCAGAATTAAGAGAATAGGGTATTTGGATGACAGGTCTGGATTGGATGCCTTTTAGTGACATGGGTGTTAAGCCAATGTGGTGCTAAAATGCCACATTGGCGGTGAAAGGGTTAATAATAAAGAAACTTCTTCTTCTTCTTCTTCTTCTTCTTCTGGGTTCCTATGCCATATGGCCATAGTGGGTAAGGTACGTATGTGTCTGGTTTTCAGTTTTCACTGGTCTCCCCGCTGCGCACAGCCGACACATTCGGATTTCGAAGGAGCTCAAAGGATAAAATTATTTGGAAGATTTACAACAACAAAAAGGCAGGAGAATGGGCTAATAACTAAAAAAGACAGTAGATTACAGAAAGCAAAGGGAAAAGGCAGAGTCAAAGAGAGTGTGACAGAGTAGAGAAAGTTACAAGCACAGAACTTCGAGAAGGTGGGGGAACTATTTGTATGAAAGACCCCCCGGTATCCCCAAGGGATAATAAAGAAACGAGGAAAGCGACATTACCAATGCTATTGGAACTTACAAGCGAAAAGAAGAAAAAGATGAGGATACAGTTCTGACGTTTTCACATTTTACAAGTACAACAGAATTTGAAGAAACGAAGAGGACTGCTGGGTTCAATCAAATTCACAACAAATTAAAACAGAGTCGAAATTGAAACCCAAAAGAAAAGATTTAATTAAAAACAACACCACCAGAACAAAACAAATCACGACGTTTCGGGTTCCAGCCGTTGTTCAGTGCTAACAATAGACATGACATTGTTTTGTTATGTGTTTTTTTTGGGTTGTTAAACCTGTTCTTTTGGGTTTCGATTTCGACTCTGTTGTTTTAATTTGTTGTGAAGAACAACAGAAGCCACGCTCAGAAAAGAAATGCAATGTGTATAAAATCTGAATGCGCTTTAGTCACAAAGAAGATCGTGCGTTTGTAATTCGGGTCTATTTGTGATGTTAATGTTTAAAAAGAAGAAGAAGATAATAAACGATAAAACAAGCAAGTAAGCTATCAAGCATACTAAGAAACAACACACACATTTCCGCGCTATAATTAGACTTCGTTGTTTGATCAAAACAATTGACCTGTTCTGTATTTGTATGTATGTATGTATGTATGTATGTATGTATGTATGTATGTATGTATGTATGTATGTATGTATGTATGTATGTATGTATGTATGTATGTATGTATGTATGTATGCATGTATGTATGTATGTATGTATGTATGTATGTATGTATGTATGTATGCATGTATATATGCATGTATGTATGTATGTATGTATGTATGTATGTATGTATGTATGTATGTATGTATGTATGTATGTATGTATGTATGTATGTATGTAGATATGCATGTATGCATGCGTGTATGAAAGCATGCATGCATGTATGTATGTATGCATGCATGAATGCATGTATGCACGTATGCATGTGTGTATGTATGTATGTATGCATGTATACATGTATGTATGTATGTATGCATGCATGCATGCATGCATGTATGTATGTATGTATGTATGTATGTATGTATGTATGTATGTATGTATGTATGTATGTATGTATGTATGTATGTATGTATGTATGCATGCATGTATGTATGTATATGTATGTATGCATGCTTGTATGTATGTATGTGTGCATGTATGCATATATGTGTGTGTGCATGTATGCATGTATGTATGTATGTATGTATGTATGTATGCATGTATGTATGTATGCATGTATGTATGCATATGTATGTATGCATGCTTGTATGTATGCATGCATGTATGTATGCATGTATGCATATATGCATTTGTATGCATGTATGTATGCATGTATGTATATGTGCATGTATGTATGTATGTATGTATGTATGTATGTATGTATGTATGTATGTATGTATGTATGTATGTATATATGCATGTATGTATGTACGTATGTATGTATGTATGTATGTATGTACGTATGTACGTATGCCTGTCCATCGTTTCCGACAATGACAGCCGGATAGCAGAGGGGGCAGATGCTATTCCGGCGGGCTGGACTAACATTTGCTATTAGTGAACAAGCCTCGCTCAGGGTACGTCCCCACTCTCTCGGCCAATGGGATTTGGGTACAGATGGCGTTGGGGAAGGTCCCCAAAGGCCAACTAATTCCTTTGGCTGCACACTAGAGCCAGTACAAATACCCACTAGTTCGAGAGTCTTCCACAAAAGACTAGCTGTATCATGATTTCCCAATATTCTAGAAAACCATTTATTGTACAGCTTTTTGTTTGTGGCTCAAGCCACAAACCTATAACTCACTTTGTCGGTCTGTCTGTCGGTCGGTCCAAAATTGTCGCACTTCAAAGTGAGGCTCCAAAATTGTCGCCCTTCAAAGTGAGGCTGCACCTCAAATTGAGGCTGCTCTTTAACCCTTTCACCGCCAGCCATAGTTTCATCCAAAAACTTCCATTAAATTTACCTGGGTAGAGAACAAAATCCATCTGCAGTATTGGGGATTCTTCTGTGACAGATATAAAATAAGGCCCACCCTTACTTCCCAAAACTAAGACAATAGGGTCTTTGGATAATATATCCCAATTTGACGCCTTTTAGTGATATAGGTGTTGAATCACTGTGGTGCTAAAATGCGACTTTGGCGGTGAAAGGGTTAAAATGATGTTTCGTTTTCAATTGTTGCGCGCCACAAACGATTGCGAATCCGCGCTTGTTTTACTGGCCCCTACTACGGGCTAATGTCAACCACTGGTGTCTATATTTGCAACGGAGGTCGAATAGGGATAAAAGGGGGGGGGGGGGGGGGGGGGGGGCAGAAAAAGGGGGGGGGGTGCAGAAAAAGGTATAATAATAATAATAATAATAGTGAATCATTTATATAGCGCATTCCTCCACCAAATGTGGAGCTCTATGCGCTTAGCAACAACAAAAATTAAAAGCAAGAAATTCAACAACAAAACCAAATAATCGCTCACGCACATGCAAATGGGCATCCCGTAGGTACCCGTAGAATGGGAGACTCTGACGTTTCGTGTTTTTAGAAACGTCAGAGTCTCCCATTCTACGGGTACTCTTTTCTTCTCCCCCCCCCCCCCCCCCCCCCCCCCCGCCCCCCCCCCCCCCCCCCCCCCACCCCCCCCCCCCCCCCCCCCCCCCCCCCCCCCCCCCCCCCCCTCATTTATCCCTGTATTTCTAAAGTCTTTATTTCATCTTTTCTTGAGGTCGTTTAACTTAGAACGTACGCTATAACAGGGAAAACGGAAGCATTTCGATCAATACAAGTTCTTTCTATTCCAGTAATATTATTAGTAAATAGCCATCACGTAGTACAGGAAACGTCAACGGTTAAGGTGTTAGTAGTTTGGGTGCTAGTAATAATAGTTCTTTTTTTGTGTGCTCACGCTGTTCTTCACCTCTATTTCTTGACCTGCAGTCTGTGTAATCCCCCCCCACCCCCCCCCCCCCCACACCTCCTTGTCTCTCATTTTGTGTGAGAGGGTTGCTTCTCCCCTTTTTGTGCGCAACGCTATTGGCCATTGACCCTACCCCTTGCAGATTCCTCCTACTATTTTATACAGTTATTTGCCTACAGGGGGGTGCGAGATCATAATGATGCCCGTCCGTTTCTCTCTCTCTACAAATTATCGAGGACTGTATGCCACAAAGTTCTATCATTTGCACTCGACTCAGCCAGACAGCCAGAAAACCAGAACAGGGTAGCTTCAGCCTTCTGTAAGCTTATTCCTTTTTTGTGTGTGATAGAAGGCTACCTTTTGGCTTTCTCCCGAGAAGGATGATAGTACCTTCTAACTTTCACCTCAGAACAATGATAGTACCTTTTAACTTTCACCCCAGAAGAATGATAGTACCTTCTAAGAGTGATAGTACCTTCTAATTTTCACCTCAGAAGAATGATAGTACCTTCTAAGAGTCACCTCACCTTCTGATAGTCACCTCAGAAGAATGATAGTACCTTCTAACTTTCACCTCAGAAGAATGATAGTACCTTCTGGCTTTCACCTCAGAAGAATGATAGTACCTTCTGGCTTTCACCTCAGAAGAATGATAGTACCTTCTAACTTTCACCTCAGAAGAATGATAGTACCTTCTAACTTTCACCTCAGAAGAATGATAGTACCTTCTAACTTTCACCTCAGAAGAATGATAGTACCTTCTAACTTCTAACTTTCACCTCAGAAGAATGATAGTACCTTCTAACTTTCACCCCAGAACAATGATAGTACCTTCTAACTTTCACCCCAGAAGAATGATAGTACCTTCTAAGAGTGATAGTACCTTCTAACTTTCACCTCAGAAGAATGATAGTACCTTCTAACTTTTACCCCAGAAGAATGATAGTACCTTCTAACTTTCACCTCAGAAGAATGATAGTACCTTCTAACTTTCACCTCAGAAGAATGATAGTACCTTCTAACTTTCACCTCAGAAGAATGATAGTACCTTCTAACTTTCACCTCAGAACAATGATAGTACCTTCTAACTTTCACCTCAGAAGAATGATAGTACCTTCTAACTTTCACCCCAGAAGAATGATAGTACCTTCTAACTTTCACCCCAGAAGAATGATAGTACCTTCTAACTTTCACCCCAGAAGAATGATAGTACCTTCTAACTTTCACCCCAGAAGAATGATAGTACCTTCTAACTTTCACCCCAGAAGAATGATAGTACCTTCTAACTTTCACCCCAGAAGAATGATAGTACCTTCTAACTTTCACCTCAGAAGAATGATAGTACCTTCTAACTTTCACCCCAGAAGAATGATAGTACCTTCTAACTTTCACCTCAGAACAATGATAGTACCTTCTAACATTCACCCCAGAAGAATGATAGTACCTTCTGACTTTCACCTCAGAAGAATGATAGTACCTTCTAACTTTCACCCCAGAACAATGATAGTACCTTCCAACATTCACCTCAGAACAATGATAGTACCTTTTAACTGTCACCCCAGAAGAATGATAGTACCTTCTAAGAGTGATAGTACCTTCTAACTTTCACCTCAGAACAATGATAGTACCTTCTAACTTTCACCCGAGAAGAATGATAGTACCTTCTAACTTTCACCTCAGAACAATGATAGTACCTTCTAACATTCACCCCAGAAGAATGATAGTACCTTCTAACTTTCACCTCAGAACAATGATAGTACCTTCTAACTTTCACCCCAGAACAATGATAGTACCTTCCAACATTCACCTCAGAACAATGATAGTACCTTTTAACTGTCACCCCAGAAGAATGATAGTACCTTCTAAGAGTGATAGTACCTTCTAACTTTCACCTCAGAACAATGATAGTACCTTCTAACTTTTACCCCAGAAGAATGATAGTACCTTCTAACTTTCACCTCAGAACAATGATAGTACCTTCTAACTTTCACCTCAGAAGAATGATAGTACCTTCTAACTTTCACCTCAGAAGAATGATAGTACCTTCTAACTTTCACCCCAGAAGAATGATAGTACCTTCTAACTTTCACCCCAGAAGAATGATAGTACCTTCTAACTTTCACCTGAGAAGAATGATAGTACCTTCTAACTTTCACCCCAGAAGAATGATAGTACCTTCTAACTTTCACCCCAGAAGAATGATAGTACCTTCTAACTTTCACCCCAGAAGAATGATAGTACCTTCTAACTTTCACCTCAGAAGAATGATAGTACCTTCTAACTTTCACCTCAGAAGAATGATAGTACCTTCTAACTTTCACCTCAGAAGATTGATAGTACCTTCTAACTTTCACCTCAGAACAATGATAGTACCTTCTAACTTTCACCTCAGAACAATGATAGTACCTTCTAACTTTCACCTCAGAACAATGATAGTACCTTCTGGCACATAAAGTAACCATTGGTATACATTCTCCTGTCTAGGAATCTTTATCATAATTACCGCTTCCACCAAGGAAGTCATATATATATATATATATTATTTTATAGTCGCTGTCAGTTTGTATATCCGTGAACTATGTGCCTCACCACCCTACCCCGACCCCAATATGCTATATTTGTTTGTGGCACAAGCCACAAACCTATAACTCACTTTGTCGGTCGGTCTGTCGGTCGGTCGGTCGGTCCAAAATTGTCGCACATATTGTCAAAATTGTCGCACATATTGTCAAAATTGTCGCACATATTGTAAAAGAGAAAAAAATACTTGGGCATAAAGTAACATTTCAGTTGTCATATCTACAGTCCTTAGGTATGGAAAGAAATGTATACTGAACAGAGCACATGAATCTTTATTTTAAAGCGTACAAAATAACAAGCGCGAAATCGCAATAGTTTGTGGCACGCGGTCTATTTTTACCACTCCAATCATGAGTTACCTCCCCTGGCTTTTCAATAATTTTAATCTGTAAACCAGAATGTTATCTCTGCACCATTTCGTAACTTTTTATATCTTTTGGAAAACATTTAAAACTATGTATCCTACTTATACTCATCAAAAGAAGCACCGCATACTCGTCGTGTCTGTTGTAGTGTCTGTATTACATATGTTTATTATTTTGTACGCTTTTAAAATACATCATTTTAAAGAGCGGCCAGAAGTGTAGCCTCGATTTGAAGTGCGACAATTTTGTCAAAATGTGCGACAATTTTGGACCGACAGACCGACCGACCGACAAAGTGAGTTATAGGTTTGTGGCTTGAGCCACAAACAATAAACATACGTAATACAGACACTGCAACAGACACGACGAGTATGCGGTGCTTCTTTCGATGAGCATAAGTAGGATAAATAGTTTTAAATGTTTTCCAAAAGATATAAAAAGTTACGAAATGGTGCAGAGATAACATTCTGGTTTACAGATTAAAATTATTGAAAAGCCAGGGGAGGCGACTCAGTGTATGTAATGATTGGAGCGGTAAAAATAGACCGCTGCCACAAACGATTGCGAATCCGCGCTTGTTTCAATGTGAGGCATATTTGTCCATGAAGGAACTTAGGGAGGCTATATGCTTGTCTGAGTCGGTTTGTCTGTTTAATAAATAACAATAAGCTCTTCTAATGGCTCCAAGGGGGTAGCTCTCCCGACTTATCATTCCTTCCCTTGATCAGAAGAGAATGTATCATCTCTTTGTGTCGTGCGCGTGCTCGAGAAGTAGAGAGGCAGAGAGAGAGAGAGAGAGAGAGAGAGAGAGAGAGAGAGAGAGAGAGAGAGAGAGAGAGAGAGAGAGAGAGAGAGAGAGAGAGAGAGAGAGAGAGAACACTGAACACTGAAATGTTTTAATGTACATTGGCCATGGGCCACAATACATCACGAGGAAGGGGGAAATCAATACTATCAAACATAGGAGTCAAAGCTAATCGAAAGATCAAAATCTCACGAGAGAGAGAGAGAGAGAGAGAGAGAGAGAGAGAGAGAGAGAGAGAGAGAGAGAGAGAGAGAGAGAGAGAGAGAGAGAGAGAGAGAGAGAGAGAGAGAGAGAGAGAGAGAGAGAGAGAGAGAGAGAGAGAGAACTCAAACTCAAACTCAAAAAAATGTTTTAATGTCAGACCTCCGGCCTATAACTTTGAGGGTGCGCATATACACACATAATGTAATAAATGAAAACAGAACAAAAGCGAATGTTCTTTCTCTTAGCAGTAACATGTTATCCAAATACATGTTATAATGCATAAGTTCATGTATCAGCCGACATAAGTTGATCTGTTTTTTAAACGCATACAATATAAACATGACAACATCG
>CM065685.1:21667108-21672108 GCA_017654935.2 Phymorhynchus buccinoides
TTACAGCTTGTTATAAGTTCATCTGTCTCTTTCATTTGTTTGCTGGTTTGTTTGGCTTTGTTTTTGTTGTTCTTCAAGCTGAGCTTAACTTCTTGCCTCTTTGAGGCCTGTTCTGAAAAAGATCTCTTTTCAAAAAGCTACCCAGTCGACCAAGACCCAATAGACCGAACGATGACCGGCATCATCCACGAAGCAACCCAGGAAAAGTATTAAAGGTGGACCCTGACGGATGTGTTTTTGCAAGAAACACGTCGATATCACCCAAAAGACAGCCTTTTCAAGGATCGGAACACTCATTTTGCTCTGGTTTCCTATAATCAAACCGTCAAAACGGCGATTCCTCCTTGGCGGACATGCCGGGGAGAGAAGCCATTTTGGATGGGGTGGGTGGAAGCCAATTCCATTGTGGTTGAAGCTTTTTCTTTTTTGTAGTGCAGTAAAAACAATTGAGCTATTTCCTTTGTTGTGAGCGAAACTCCGAAACTCCGAAAATGTCGTGCAAACGATTTGGTCTAAACTCGGCCGGCCATTAGCAAAGAGACGACACGCGCCTTCTCTTTCAGTGAAAGAATTTGACTTCCAGTTGTACCTCCACCAAGGAGGAATCACCAATTTGACGGTTGGTTTGATTTCAAAGAAACCAGAGCAAAGTGAGAGTCTTGCGATCTTTGTAAAGGCAGTTTTCGTGGTGATCTCGACGTGTTACTTACAAAAACTCACCCGTCAGGGTGCACCTTTAACTTCTTCCCTCTTTGAGGCCTGTTCTGAAATAGATCTCTTTTCAAAAAGCTACCCAGTCGGCCAAGACCCAATAGACCGAACGATGACATGACAGGCATCATCCACGAAGCAACCAAAGAAAAGTTTTAATATATACATCGCTGGAAATCGGGTGATGGTGCATGTTAACAGTCCGGCTGTATTTTCCGAGCTATCGTTAGTGTGTCTAGTAAGGTATTTACGGTCTTTTGTTTTCTTTTCTAAAACGTTAAATCCTTAAAAATGTGTCTGTCTTTGTAGCCTAAAAACAGACTCGATGCTTTAGCCTAAGCTGCATAAATAGTACAGGATCTATCCAAAGGATGTCAGTCAATACCCACAAAGACTTACCGACCACAGTCTGAATGTGAAAGCGTTGACTTATTATTAGTGCTTACCTCCGCCAAGGGAAACCACTAGTGCTAGTAGAGTGGAGCCTTCCCTACTAAGACCCCCCCCCAATTTTTTTTTTTAAAAATCACAAATTTTCCTCTTCATCTCCAGACTACTGAGTGTCCACCTTCCCTATTAAAGACCCAGTACGTCACGTGTCAAAACCACGATTTTCACATGTTTTCCCTCTTATAGCTGGTAAGGAATCTTATTTTGACCAAGTGTTGCTCCCATACAAATGTCCTCATATACGAAAACGAGACATCACTTTAAAGAGCAGCCTCGATCGTATACGAGGTAAGTCTGAATGTGGGCCACACCGACCCAGAGAAAAAACCAAGGGACTTAATCCAGCCGGCTCTGTGGGTCATTAAGACCTTTTTTGGATGATGTTTCAAGGTCTTAAAATCCCACACGTCACGTGTCACATTCCCTCTGATGCTTGGAAGATTTGTTAGAAACCCACAGAGCCGGCTGGATTACGTCCCTTGGTGGGTTTTTTTTCTGGGTCGGTGTGGCCCCACATTGAGACTTTCCTCGTATACGATCGAGGCTGCTCTTTAAAGTGATGTCTCGTTTTAGTGCATGAGGACATTTGCATGGGAGCAACACTTGGTCAAAATAAGATTTCTGACCAGCTATAAGAGGGGAAATACGTGGAAACCGTGATTTTGACACGTGAAGTGGTGGGTCTTTAATAGAGAGGTTCCACTGTATCAATGTAGTAATAATGCTGTTAAGGTATATATTGCTCTTTCTCTTCTACCCCCAAATCATCAACGTAATCTTCGGTCGCAAACGGGGCACAGCTGTTCCGTCCGACACAAAATCAAGCTATTTAGTTAACGCTTTCACCGCCAAAGTCGCATTTTAGCACCACAGTGATTTAACACCTATGTGTTACTAAAAGGCATCAGATTGGGGTCTATCATCCAAAGACCCTATTGTCTCAGTTTTGGGAAGTAAGGATAGATCTTATTTTATATATAAACTAGCGCAACGCCGAGTACAGGTAGCGCCTAGTAACAGTAACGCCTAGTAACGGTAACGCCAAGTACTGGTAACGCTGAGTACAGCAAATTTGAAGCAATTCGGTTAAGAAACGGCGGAGTTATAAGGCCTCGTTTCCCGTTGGCGCTGCTCTGAGAGTGACGCGCTCTCCCGATTCTCTTCAATTTTGCTGCCAGGCTTTGCCCCGGCCACAGCAAGCCTAACAGCAAATGTAAAGCGATTCGATTAAACAACGGCGGAGTTATTTGTGAAAAGGTGAAGCGGTGTATATCGCAAGCGTTTCTGCATCGATTCGCTTCCGGTTTGGCACATCGATAGACACTGTCCCCGGTCATCTACCTGCCAAATTTGAAGGCAATCGGTTCAGAAATACCGGAGATACGGGCGCCGAGAGGCCGGCGGATACGCGTTTAGCGCATTTATCAAACTGCGCAAATGACACGGCCGCCTCGCTTGCCGTTGCCATCGCCACGTTAGGGCTCACAGCAAATTTGAAGCGATTCGGTCGAAAAACGGCGGAGTTATAAGGCCCGTTTTGTGTTTCAGACACACACACGGACACTTGGCTTTTTACTATATGATGTCACATAAGACTCCTCAATACTGCAGACATATTTTGTTCTCTACCCAAGAAAATTGTAATGGACATTTTCAATCAAAACAAATAATTAAAAAAACAAAAAAATAAGGAAATCTGGAAAGAAACAAGATTAAATAAATTCATTAGTCATTAGTGCTTGAGAAGAGTAAGAGAGATGAAGAATTTTGTTGTGGCCAGAATGTTAATATTCATGTTACGTAAAGTGTGTCGCTTAAATGATATATTTTTTATCAGGGATCCTGGACAGAGAGAGAGAGAGAGAGAGAGAGAGAGAGAGAGAGAGAGAGAGAGAGAGAGAGAGAGAGAGAGAGAGAGAGAGAGAGAGAGAGAGAGAGAGAAGAGAGAGAGAGAGAGAGAGACAGAGAGAGAGAGAGAGAGAGAGAGAGAGAGAGAGAGAACTTGAAAACTTGAAAACTTTAATTTTATTTTTCAAGGAGAGAAGAGAGAGAGAGAGAGAGAGAGAGAGAGAGAGAGAGAGAGAGAGAGAGAGAGAGAGAGAGAGAGAGAGAGAGAGAGAGAGAGAGAGAGAGGAGGGGGGCCGTGTGTATTGGTCATTCCTTCCTGCTGCTTGTTGACATTTTCATTAGTTTCTGCGAGGGTGAGGTGTTATCAGAGAGTCACAGTGCTGGTGAATGAGGGTGGATGTCTTTGTGAGTGAGAATCATGTTATTTTTGTTACTTTATTTCTTTGCATTGGCAAGCTGGTAGTATGACTATCTTGTTGATTTTAATGCATGTTCTTAATGTTGATTTTAATGTTGCTTTTGTGAAGCGCATCGAGCATACTACTGTATGGATTTTAGCGTTATATGAAATAACATTATTATTAATTATTATTAAGGAGGAAAATCAAGAATGCAGGAGAGAGAGAGAGAGAGAGAGAGAGAGAGAGAGAGAGAGAGAGAGAGAGAGAGAGAGAGAGAGAGAGAGAGAGAGAGAGAGAGAGAGTGAGAGACAGACAGAAACATGGACACACTACAGAGACATAGTGTTTGAAGATGACGATTCTTAAAGACCCACTGACCCACCACGATTAAGTCCCTTGGTTGTTGCTTTTTCTGGGTAGATGTGACCCACATACAAATTCCCCAACTTCAAATTGAGGCTGCTCTTTAAAATGATGTTTCGTTTTGATTTGTTTTTTTGGGGGGGCATTTGTATGGGAGTCAAACCTGGCCAAAACGAGATTTCTTACCAGCTATAAAAAAAAGAGGGAAAACGCGTGAAACTCGTGATTTTGACATGTGCATCTGGTGGGGTCTTTAATAGTGAAAGGAATGCAGTTCAAACAGCCAGATCCTGGCATCACAACACTTTGGGGAGGGGGTGATAAAATAAAACTAAAACACGGATAATTTTTTAAAATAAAATATATAACATGAAGAGAACAAGATGATGGGTTAAAGATAACAAGGAGAGAGATGAGGCGAGGGGAAGGGAGTGGTGGCGATGAGGGGTGGGGGTGGGGGGTCGGTTAGGGGAATCGCTGCTTCGCGCTTTGAAGCGCGTTTTATAATTATACTGCCACTTCTGGCCGCTCTTTAAAATGATGTATTTTAAAAGCGTACAAAATAATAAACATATGTAATACAGACACTACAACAGACACGACGAGTATGCAGTGCTTCTTTCGATGAGTATAAGTAGGATACATAGTTTTAAATGTTTTCCAAAAGATATAAAAAGTTACGAAATGGTGCAGAGATAACATTCTGGTTTACAGAATAAAATTATTGAAAAGCCAGGGGAGGTAACTCATGATTGGAGTGGTAAAAATAGACCGCGTGCCACAAACTATTGCGATTTCGCGCTTGTTTCATATCAACCTACTTTCATTTAAAAAAACACCCACCACTTTTCTGAGGTGCGGAGAAAAAGATATTCGATCGCAATTCCAATGTTTTAGTTATCCGGGAATAATAAAGTATTCTCATTTGTTAGTAGTCTGAAAAGATACGAAACATGGTACAGAGCTGAATTTAAATGTTCAATGTGGAAAATATACTCCTTTTTGTTTAGGAAGCAGGCAACGGAACATTTCTGCGAACAGTGTTTTGTATTACAATTGTTTTTTTGTGGGTTTTTTTTTTCTCAAAACGAGTTACCACGGGAACTGATTAAAGATACACTGACCAACCACGGCTAAGTTCCTTGTGCTTTTTTCTGGGCAGCTGTGACCCATAATAGAAATGCCCCTAACTTGAAATTGAGGCTGCTCTTTAAAGACCCACCAGGT
>CM065685.1:21689608-21694608 GCA_017654935.2 Phymorhynchus buccinoides
CCGTGCTCATTAGGGTTAATGCGTAGACCATTAGGCCCTACTGTAGAGCATTACATTCAATGTGCACAACATTGCTCATTATCCATTAACCCCTTCACCGCCAATGTCGCATTTTAGCACCACAATGGTTTAACACCCATGTCACTAAAAGGCATCAAATCCAGACCTGTTATCCAAAGACCCTATTGTAGAAATATTTCTTTCTCTACCCAGTTAAACTTAATGGTAAGTTTTGGACGAAAAATGGCTGGCGGCGAAAGGGTTAAGCCTATCGAGCGCACTTTCTTTCTTTTGCGCAGGTTCAGTCTATTGGACACGACATATATACACACGCGCTCACTCTCTCTCGCGCGCGCATGCACACACGCACGCACGCCCCCCCCCCTCCACATACACACACACACACACACACACACGCACTCACGCGCGCACACACACACACACACACACGCACACACGCATGTGTCCTGGAACATAGTCTGCTTTGGTGCTATCTTGGTGAGCAAGACTTTGATTGATTTGCGTGTTTCAATGAATGTAATCTTTGTTGGCTGGGGACAAAACAACAACAACTAAAAGCAACAACAAGAACAAAACACAACAACTAAAATGATCGTGCAGAATCTTGTCTGCTTGGTGTTATCTTGGTTAGCAGGAATTTGATTGATATGCGTGTTTCATATAATTTTGATCACACACACCACACGCGCGCGCACGCACACACGCACACACGCACGCACACGCGCGCACACACGCACACACACACACACACACACACACACACACACACACACACACACACACACACACACACACACACAAACACACACTGTATTGAAATAAAAAACAAATTATCTACATTTGTAGCAGTAACAAAGTCACAAAAACGTTATTAGATGAAACATTCACTGCTGTTTCCCATATTTACATATTACATGATATCTTGATAAAAGCACATTGGAAAAGTCAGGGAGAATACACACATACAAACACACGCACACACATAGATGTGTGTGAGGGGGCGGGGGGGGGGGGGGGCTGTAGAAAGAGTGAAAGTGTACTGAAGAAAATCTGTTTAACGTCCTGTTTAACGGTCTGGAACAGACACATATGGGACAATAGTAGATATAAAGATTGTGTGAACGATCCTGGAAGCAATGCCCGGAGGCAATGTAACACCAGGAATGTCCCGAATTTCTAACAATGCAGATGTGAACCCATACAGATAGGTTCTGCTGTTCCAGAAAGTGTACTGTACATTACATTGCTTTTAGAGTGTCTCATACGTGATTGTTGACATTTGCAAAAGCGCAAAAACTTCAATACAAAATAGTATCGAAAGGGGATGAAAAAAAATTGTATATGCATAATGTAACAACCCAAAGAAAAAAAAGTAAAAATAATGAAAGGAATTAAAGAAAAGAAAACTTCTTGTAATTAAGAAAAAAAAGTGTTGTCCAAAGAGTAGACCCTATTAGTGGAAGTAGATTCCTTTGGCATGTCCACTGGTGCTACTAAAGTAATCTTTACGAAATTAACCCTTTCACCGCCAGCCATATTTCAGACAAAATTTTCCATTAAATTTACCTGGGTACAGAATAACACCCATCTGCAGTATTGGGGATTCTTCTGTGACATATATAAAATAATGTCCATCCTTACTTCCCAAACCTAGACAATAAGGTATTTGGATAATAGACCCCAATTTGATGCCTTTTAGTGACATAGGTGCTAAATCACTGTGGTGCTAAAATGCGACTTTGGCGGCGAAAGGGTTAAAGTATGTGAAACTTCTTGAACGATGAGTCCAAACACTACTGGTGCCCGAGTATTACCATAAGGTATAACAAAAAGAAGGTGGAGCGTAGAAAATAAATACACGATGACGGAAAGTTTATAATTATATTCATGTAGTTCTAATAATCTTAATTGAAATGCTCTGATGTTCTAAAAACAAAATATGCGCTTCTGGTCGCCTGATGCGGAATCCCTCAACAGGCTTATATTACTTCCTTTTGTTAAATAGAAGGCAAAGTAATTTTTTTGCCACGCAAATGGGTACACAAATAATTGAATTGGATATCCGCAAAATTTGAAATGATTTGAATAAGCCGTTCGTTTGTGCGCATATAAAATGCACGTGTGTAGGTTTATTTTGTCCGGCAGTATGGTTACAATATAGGTTGACAGGCTGAGAGAACTCCTGTTTGCGGATGACTGTGCCCTCAATGCTGGAAATCAAGAAGACATGCAGCGCTCCATGGACTCGTTCTTTGGTCTCACCATAAGCACCAAGAAGACTGAAGTGATGCACCAACCTGCTCCAGGGAAAGACTACGAGGAACCCACAGTGACAGTGAATGGTCAGACACTGGCGGCGGTGGACAAGTTCACCTATCTGGGCAGCACGCTATCTCGTAATGTAAACATCGATAACGAAACAGATGCTAGAATTGCAAAGGCAAGCTCTGCCTTCGGCAGACTTCGTTCATCGGCTTGGGATCGTGAAGGAGTGAGCCTCTCAACCAAACTGAAGGCATACAGAGCCATTGTCCTCACCACTCTGCTGTACGCATGTGTGAAACATGGACTGTGTATCAAAGGCATGGGAAGAAACTCAACCGCTTTCACATCAACTGTCTCCGTAAGATCTTGAGAGTGAAATGACAGTTCAAAATCCCTGACACCGAGATTCTTGAGCGGATGGACATGCCCAGTATCTTCACACTACTCCACAAGTCACAACTACGCTGGGCTGGGCATGTCGTCAGAATGTCTGACGATCGACTACCAAAACGTGTCTTCTATGGAGAGCTGAAGACTGGTGCACGGAGTCCTGGTAGACCAAAATTGAGATTTAGGGACACCCTCGAAGTATCCCTAAAGAACTTCAACATCAATGTCTCCCCATGGGAAACCCTGGCACAGAACAGACCAGCATGGCGTGGTGCAGTAACAAAGGGAGCCACCAACTCCGAGGCGCACCGTATCGAGACATCGCTGGCAAAGCGTGAGGCACGCAAGATCCGCCTAAACAGTCGCAGCTCTGCAACCCCGACAGATCCCCCCCCCCCAACTCCGTCTCCTGTCCTCACTGTCAGAGATCCTTCCTGGCTCGCATTGGCCTCACTAACAATATGCGAACTCATAGGGCATCGTAGATTTCCACAAGGACGAACTGTTGAAGCATGGTCATCATCCCTCGGGACGGACGAACGATACATAGTTACAAGTAAGAAATTGGTCACAGTTTTCCGGCATGTGAATAACTCAGAGCATTTCTGTTGAGATTCTTGGAACGACATGAGTATACTTTCCATCATCTTGTATTTATTTCCTGCCTTATATACCTTTTTTTTTGCACCTCCAACTCCACTCAGGAAGGAAGGTGGTAGAGTGGCTAAGACGCTGGCCTGCCAATTTCACTGCGTGTGTGTAACCCGGGGTTCGAATCCCGGCCTCGCCCTTTCTTTCTAGTTAGACGAAAGATCGAACTACCTGAACGTCGAGTTCTTCGGACGGGGATTTGAAGCTAGTCTGACCCGTGCGCGTTACGCACGTAAAATTCCCACGGCAGTTAAAAGTCAATAAGAGCAGGGAGACATCTAATTGATAGCTAGGTTTCCCAAATCCGCCCCCCAAAAAAAAGAAGAAGACAAAAATAAGAGAAGAAAAAAAGAAAAAAAGGGAGTGCTGCGAATGCCGCGACGCGCTCTCCAGGTAGGAGCCTCCCCAATTCCACAGAGATAAGTCTCTGTGGCTTGTATATACCAAATTAATATCGAATAAATATCCACCCCTACCACCTGTCGATCGTTGCAGCATCTCCGTTTTTCTTCCTTGGTTGTATTGACTTAATACACGATTGTGAGCTATGGGACTGACTGACTGACTGAAGTGAATCGCAAGCAAAGATCGAGTTGATAATATACCTCTCTCTCTCTCTCTCTCTCTCTCTCTCTCTCTCTCTCTCTCTCTCTCTCTCTCTCTCTCTCTCTCTCTCTCTCTCTCTCTCTCTCTCTCTCTCTCCTCTCTCTCTCTCTCTCTCTCTCTCTCTCTCTCTCTTTCTCTCTCTCTCTCTCTCTCTCTGTCTCTCTCTCTCTCTCTCTCTCTCTCTCTCTCTCTCTCTCTCTCTCTCTCTCTCTCTCTCTCTCTCTCTCTCTCTCTCTCTCTCTCTCTCTCTCTCTACCCTCTCTCTTTTTACATTTTATATATCTTTTATCACAAATCACGCAAGTCCATTCATATATGTGCGCTAAAATATTGATTCTGGCCATTCCTCCTTCTCTTCTAGTAGCCCGCGTGGATCAAACAGGGAGGGATATGAAAGAAACAGGAGGCAAAGCCTTCAAGGCTCAGTCGCTTTGTGATTTTGGAGATAGATCTAAATGTCAGATTGTTTATTTGAACATAGACGCCAAGTTAAAAAAAATAGAAGAACAAAAACCCCCACTTCGATTTGCATATTCTGCAAAACATATTAAAGGGAAATGAACACAAATAAATTGGTTAGTATGTGCACTCGATTTATGTTTTTGGAGATAGATATCAATGCCAGATTGTTCACTTTTAAATACACTCCAAAGGTCAAGGTCAAAGGATACAATTTCTATACTGGACACGTTAGCTTGATGTTATATGCCACCCTAAAAAAGAAAGAGAAAAAAAGAAAGAAACAAGAGGCAAAGCCTGCAAGGCTCACGTCTGATTTTTATTACTATAGCAGGCATGGGAATTCCCATGACAATTCCCATGCCTGTATAGAGAGAATACTGTTATGTAGACACTTGTGCATCTGAAAACAGAATTAATTTTTATTTTACTGTGTAAATTAAAATTATTTCTATGCACCCCTACCCCTTTCTTTAAAATTTAATTATATGTATGCGCATGTAACATAGTGGAGCCCTATTTTTATTTTTGGCAAACAAGTAAAATTGAAAAGCATATTGACCAAGCTTTCAGAAAAAACATAGTGACCAATCCTCCCCCCACCCCCC
>CM065685.1:21709608-21712108 GCA_017654935.2 Phymorhynchus buccinoides
AGGTGGACGCCTCGTGCCTCCATACGGGGAGCTGGACGACCCTGCCCCCTCTATGAGTCTCCCCTGGGGGGGGGGGGGGGGGGGGGGGGGAGGGGGGATGGGGAGGGGAAGGGGGGGGGGGAGGGGGGGGAGGGAGGGGGGGGGGGGGGGGGGGGGGGGGGAGGGGAGGGGGGGGGTGTCTTTCGTACAAATAGTTCCCCCACCTTCTGGAAGTTCTGTGCTTGTAACTTCCTCCAATCTGTCACTTTCTTCGACTCTGCCTTTTCCCTTTGCTTTCTGTCATCTGCTATCTTTCTGACTTATTAGCATTCTCTTGCCTCCCCCCCCCCCCCCCCCCCACCGACACATTTTCCAAATAATGTTCTCCTATAAGGTCTTCCGAACCCGGAATGTGTCGGCTATATGCAGCGGGGAGACCAGTAAATACTGAAAGCCGAACACATGCGTATCTTATCCATTATAGATTTATGGCCTGGGGACACAGAAAAAGAAGTTCGTCTTCTTCTTCTTCTTCTTCTTCTTCTTCTTCTTCTACCTGCCGTAACCGGCAATTATTAACATGTACTGGGGTCCAAAGAATTTATGCTGCGCGGGAAAACAACCACCAAAAGCTAGGGTGCGTGCCTTTTCTTCCTTCCCCGTTTCGTCCTTTCCCGTTTGGTCCTTTCCCGTTTGGTCTTTTCCCGTTTCGTCCTATGCCTTCAGACAGTGCTGTTTCGGCCTTTTCTTGTATTTAAACATAATACACATGGCGTTCACTCGAAAAGGCACAAACACGTGTACAACAGGTAAAACAGTTTGCATTTATTTTAACCAGTAAAAACGGATTAAAACATAACGTTAAAAAAACTCATGGCGGTTTTGTCACCCAGCTCAGCTTCGGCGAACTAATATAACCACTGAAAAGCTGTACATTTCAAGAGGTTTCCTTCTCAGAGACTAAATTAAAACGTTAAAAAATCCTCATGGCGGTTTTGTCACACAGTGGACACAATGTTTCAAAACTTGATGGCCGAGGAACATGCATCAATGAAGCTCATCAACAAAAATAATGTATTTCACGATAAAAAGTCAACAAAGTAATCGGTAGTAACATTTGTTACAAAAAACATGTATTTCACGAATATGACGAATCGAAACTGGAGCTAGGACAAAACGGCACTGGGTTTAGCGTCGGCGCGATTACGTCAAACACAGGGCAAAATCGTAATAGGACGTAACGGGATAGGACCCATCGGCACCTACCCAAAAGCTAGATACTAGACAATGCATGCATGCATGCGAGGCTGGGCACCTCTGGCTAGTCAGAGAACACCCAACCCCCCACACGGGGTTTCCCAAAGCTGCCCACCTGCCCCCCTCCCCCAAAACACAAAAATTGGTGTCACAATAGGGCCTGAAGAAAAGTGTGTAAGACGCTTACAAATCCGCTGCAAAGTAAAATATGGGCGTTTGTGTGTTGTTGTTTTTCTTGTAAAGAAAAAAAGTTTGTGGTCTTTATGCGGGGAGCTTCAGCACTTTCGAGGTGAAGGAGCTGAGCGTGGGGGTGGGTGGGGGGGGGGGGGGGCTGTGCTTTTGTGCGTTTCTGTCTGTATTGTACGTCAGTTTGCGTTTGCGTAAACTTGTTACTATAGTAATTTTGTTCACTATATTGTGTAGTTTTAACATGCATACGCCACTTTTTTGTATGTGGTATATTATAGCCACAGAGACTACCTCTATGAAATTCGGACTGCTCTCTCCCGGAAAGTGCGTCGCCTACCCATGTTTTTTTTGGAGGGGGCAGGTGGGAAGCTTTGGGAAACCTAGCTATCAATTTGATCATACCAGGCAGCGGGATCTCTCCCTGCTCTATTAACAGATATTTAACCGCCGTATTGATCTAGTAGGAATTGTTCGGAAATAATTAAGGGGAGTAATTTCATGGTGTGTGGGAGTCATCTTGCCTAATTCAATCGGTCAAACAGAGGAAGTTACTCTACCTTCAGGTAGATACCCAGCTTTCGCCTCGTGTGTTTGATTAGACATACATCACTTAGAACACCGTGCGTCATTCTAAAATTGATGTCATTTATATTTTAAAGTCACGTTTTGCAAGTTCTATCAGTTTGTGGCCACTGGCCGCCCCTCATTTTTCTAAAAAAAAAATGTTTGCAAGTCGCTGACTCGCATCCTGCGTTTTCGAGCTTCGACGCCATGCCGCCATGGTTGCTATGGTTTTGACCGAGTAAGTCGAGGTAATCAAGTCTAATTTTCACGACGTGCTCTCCCCTAGTTTTTTCTTCCGAAAATCGTCTATTTATGATTCTCCACGTCGCGACTTGCTTTTCCAGTATAAAAAGCAATAAAAAACACACAATGATTCTGTATAGTCACGAGTGCGTCTTAGACATTCAAAACCGGGATTAGTATATGTAAATTTGGCCAAACAGCCAAATAGTTTCGGGGAGTTTAGTCTAATTCACATACTATTACCCCCGTGTTGAGTGTCTATCTAATT
>CM065685.1:21714608-21730340 GCA_017654935.2 Phymorhynchus buccinoides
CCTCTTCTTCTTCTTCTTCTTCTTCTTCTTCTTCTTCTTCTTCTTCTTCTTCTTCTTCTTCTTCTTCTTCTTCTTCTTCTTTCTTCTTCTTCTTCTTCTTCTTCTTCTTCTTCTTCTTCTTCTTCTTCTCTTCTTCTTTCTTCTTCTTCTTCTTCTTCTTCTTCTTCCTCTTCTTCTTCTTCTTCTTCTTCTTCTTCTTCTTCTTCTTCTTCTTCTTCTTCTTCTTCTTCTTCTTCTTCTTCTTCTTCTTCTTCTTCTTCTTCCCCCAATCCGCCTTCTCTTTTTCTCTTTTTGTTCCTTGGTAAAAATGTAATAAGTGAAAGAGAAAAAAATTGATGTATACTGACCGGCAAAAGAAACTACACACGCGCATTTAATACGCGCATATAAGAACGGCTCATTCAAATCATTTCAAAGCTTGCAGATGTCTAATTCAATTATTTGTGCACCCCGAATCTTAAAAAGGCACCCTGACGGATGAGTTTTTGTAAGAAACACGTCGAGATCACCAGGAAAACACCCTTTACAGAGATCGCAACACTCACTTTGCTCTGGTTTCCTAGAAATCAAACCGTCAAATCGGCGATTCCTCCTTGGTTTTGCTGATAAGGCACCCGGAGGTGCTGGAAGTCAAATTATTTCACCCAAAGAGAAGGCGTGTGCCGTCTCTTTTCTAATGGCCGCCAAATCGTGTGCACGAAAGCTGCGCAATACAAGCCTTTTAATTTTTTTTATTTTATTTATTTTATGCTGTTTATCTAAAGGAGTTTCGCTCACAACAAGGGAAATAACTCTTTTTTTTTACTGCACTACAAAAAAAGAAAACGCTTCAAACACAATGAGTGACCTCCTCCACCCCCCACCCCCCTCCAAAATGGCTATTCTCTCCGGCATCTCCGCTAAGGCGGAATCGCCGATTTGATGGTTTGATTTTTAGGAAACCAGAGCAAAGCGAGTGTTCCGATCCTTGAAAAGGCTGTCTTTCTAGTGATCTCGACGTGTTTCTTGCAAAAAAACGCATCCGTCAGGGTCCACCTTTAAGTGTTATTGCATTTGTGGATTAGTTTCGATACAATAGCTTAACAAACGATACTACCCCCAAATTTGAAAATCACAAAAGGGTGACTACACAAAAAGTGTGAAAATTGGGGGGGTGTCCACTGTTGTTGGCTGGGCAAAAGTTTTACACGATGTCTCCTGAACCCCTTCAATATGTACTGAAAGCCCCGAGGAACCGCTGCTTAGACAGTTAACCCTTTCACCGCAAATGTCGCATTTTAGCACCACAATGGTTTAGCACCCATGTCACTAAAAGGCATCCAATCCAGACCTGTTATCCAAAGACCCTATTTTCTTAATTTGGAGATCGACAAAAAGTTAAGTATCACTTTTAATGAAGAGAGCAGAACAAAAACGGCATGGTCAAATCATTTGATATTTGATATATCATTAATTCAATTATGTATACACCAGACCCTAAAATGTCATTACATTCTTGTCTTTAATTTGGAATCAATAGCTCAACAAATAACTCCCCCCCCCCTAAATTTAACATCACAAAGCAGCTTCTCAAACTGTATCAAAATTGGGTGTGTCCACCCAAGCAGCAATAACTTTAACTGTGTAAGCAGCGGTTCCTCAGGGCTTTCTGGACACATTGAAGGGATTCATGCGACATTGAGTAAACAAATTTGCCCAGCCGACAACAGTGGACACACACACACTTTTCACACTTTTAGTGTAGCCACGCTTTTGTGATTTTCAAATTTGGGGGTGTACTGTTTGTTGAGCTATTGTATCAAAACTAATCGCACGATTGCAATAAAACTTAAGATTCTGTGTACACAAATAACTGAATTACACGTCTGCAAAATTTGAAATGATTTAAAATTAGCCGTTCTTTTATGAGCATTATAGAATGCGTGTGTGTAGTTTCTTTTGCCGGTCAGTATATAAGAACTCAATGTACCAAAGAAAAAGTTTAACAGATCTAGGACAGAATCTATCTAATTAAAATGGATAATACGTGCATTGAAGCGACAAGATCTTGCACTTTTTCACGAAAATATAGGCCTCAATTAAAATGTCATATTTACAATGGGAGGTGGCTATGCCCTCCCACCCCCCACCCCCCACCTTTCCTCTGCTCTTTGACGCTTGGTTAAATGTAATTGTCGTGTAGTCATTTTTGTTAAGTCTAGTTATTAGAACTTTTGCAGTGTTGACAGACCATAATTATATACTAAGCAATGTACCCTATAACGCATGCATTTGCAATCGACTTAATCAATTCCAGCTTTAATTAATGATCATTTGGATAGTACTGAAGCGCTAAACAATGTAGATAAAACATTACGGGTTCTATAACTTTGAAGAAAACTGACAGTTACACATTTACACCAATGGGACCAAAAAACCGAAATAAAGGAACATTGTACAATTTTTGGGGGTTTTGTCACTTGTGATACATAGCCAGTGTTGAGCGGTATTCCTCTCTTAAAGAGGCACCCCGACGGATGAGTTTTTGCAAGAAACACGTCGATATCACCAGGAAAACACCCTTTACAGAGATCGCAACACTCACTTTGCTCTGGTTTCCTAGAAATCAAACCGTCAAATCGGCGATTCCTCCTTGACGGAGGTGCTGGAAGTCAGATTCTTTCAGTGAAAGTCTCTTTTCTAATGGCCGCCTGAGTCGCTTTGACCAAATCACGAAATTTCCACAATACAAGCCTTTTTATTTACAGTTTACCTAAAGGAGTTTCGCTCACAACAAAGGAAATAGTTCCAATTTTGTTTTTACTGCACTACAAAGAAGAAAAAGCTTCAACCACAATGAGTGGCCTCCACCCACCCCGTCCAAAATGGCTTCTCTCTCCGGCATCTCCGCCAAGGAGGAATCGCCGTTTTGACGGTTTGATTTCTAGGAAACCAGAACAAAGTGAGTGTTCCGATCCTTGAAAATGCTGTCTTTCTGGTGATCTCGACGTGTTTCTTGCAAAACACTTATCCGTCAGGGTGTTCCTTTAAGTTTCGCAGTCTTTTGATTCAGCTTATGCAGAGTAGCGTATGACTGCTCACTCGCACACGCTAACGCCGTCTTGATAAAAGGCCACCCTTTCGAAAAAAAAAAGAAAGAAAGAAAGAAATTCTATAGAGCCCATAGACTGGCTAATAGTCTGTTCTCTAAACCTATCTTTGTACAAATCTTGACACTTATTTGAATCTATCTCGTTTGCCTGTTCGTTCTTTCAAAAGAAAAGCGTAATTCGAAACTGTGACCTCGAACGAAAGTAGACCGCACGAATGGTTTATTTACCCTTTCCTTGCCTACCGCTTGTAGTAAGTAAGCTTGCAAAATTATAGTTATACTCGTTTTAAATCTTCTTTCTGCAGACTTCTGGACCAAGAACTACGATAGTTGCAATCCTGACAAAACAGTCGGGATTATTATGATTATTATGATTATTATTATGATTATCATCATCATCATCATCATTATTATTATTATTATATTATTATTATTATTATTATTATTATCATCATTTGTTAAAAAATACGAATGCTATTGATCAAAAGATCTGTTCTCTGTCTGTCTATCTGATTCTCTCTCTCTCTCTCTCTCTCTCTCTCTCTCTCCTCTCTCTCTCTCTCTCTCTCTCTCTCTCTCTCTCTCTCTTCTCTCTCTCTCTCTCTCTCTCTCTCTCTCTCTCTCTCATCTTTTTTTTGGATGGCTAAATATTGTTAATGGATACAACTAAAAAACAAACAATCCACAAAAAAACAAAAAAAAAAAAAAATGTGCCCATGCCGAGAATCGAACTCGGAACATTCGCATGAGAGACAAAACGCTCTACGCAATGAGCTATTGAGGCGTTCACTGTTGATGACTTTCTTAACTCATGTTGCTGATTCAATTTTTTTCAAATTGATTTTCATCCAATTTGTTCAAGTGACTTTCAAATAAAAGCAGTCACTGCAGACATAATGTGATTTTACATCATTGTGCAAAATTTGGTTGCGCTATTATTTGTACTTTCTGAGAAAATTGCTATGTTAAAGTTTTAATTTTAAATGAGGTGTGACCCCCCCCCCCCCCCCCCTCCACACACACACCCAAATCGTGAGTACATAGACGAGACTTCGCTCGTTAAAAAGGGGGAGGGGGGTGTACATGCTTTAAAAAAAAAATGAGCATTCGTTTTGCAACTTTTTTCAAATATATCAAAGACACACTGTATTACATAATAATGACGCCAGAAAGGCTGGCATTACGTAAATGTAAAAGACAAATTATGATACAATACTTTTCTAGAAAAATATATCGATGGACAGGGGGGCTATGAAACAGGAGAGAGAGAGAGAGAGAGAGAGAGAGAGAGAGGGGGGGGGGGAGAGAATACGAATACGAATACGAATGCTTAATGAGGGTAAACTGAAAAAGCTCAAGCTTCTTTACACCATGCCCTCGATGGAAAAAGAAGGAGGGAAAAGAGAGAGAGAGAGAGAGAGAGAGAGAGAGAGAGAGAGAGAGAGAGGTGAGTATCTCTTTCTCCTTTACATACAAATTCCCACACACACTCCCAGAAAGAGTTACACAAGCATAAGGACATGCAGGTACGCAGCAATGCAGAGAGCACGCACGCACGCACGCACGACGTACGCACGCACACGCACACACACAACAAACAGACACACAGACACACGCGCACGCGCACATACACACACATGCACACACACACACACACACACACACACACACACACACACACACACACACACACACACAACACAGACACAGACACACACACACACACACACACGCGTTACGTGCGTGCGTGCGTGTGTGTGTCTGTGTGTGTGTGTGTGGTGTGTGTGTGTGTGTGCGTGTGCGTGCGCGTGTGCGTGCGTGCGTGCGTGGTATGTACATGTTTGTGTGTGTAGTTTGTGCATTTTCATGTTCTGCTTGTTTATTATTTGATTTCTGTTTTGTTATGGATGGCATGTAAAAAAGCATAATGTAATGCTTATTCGATGTCCATCTGAAAATAAAATTTTGACTTGACTTGACTTTGACGACTTGACACACACACACACACACACACACACACACACACACACACACACACACACACACACACACACACACACACACACTGTTCCTTTTCAGCTCTAAATGCTGACCCGTTAGCTTTTCTTCTTCTTCTTCTGTAATGTCAAACCAAAAAGTTCTCCCCTTCCCTCTTTAATTTCACCCCCACCCCCATTACATCCCCGACCTCACCCCATCCCACCCCACTCTAGCACGCGAATGATCTTGCAATGGTCAAGCCTCATACCATAAACGATTGTTTTCGGTTTCCTTCTCTTCCCTATTTCAGAACAAAAAAGCCACAGGAACGTAACACCCATTCCAACAACAAAAGAACAAAATAAGAAATCGAACTCACAGGAAATACAAATGATAATGGTTATGTTTTCCCGGTATATGGATTTCCGACTGGGAGAACTAACATTACTCGCGACATGGGATACATTTTAAAAAAAAGTTTTCATCATAATCATTTTGAACAGTCTAGACTGTGGGTTTACCTAACGTACGTCATTGTTATTTGTAAAGGATTTACCCATTGAAATAAAAAGTTCAATCAATCAATCAATCAATCAATCAATCAATCTTTCTTTTGAGGGTCCACGGTCAGTGTGATGACCACTCTGGCTCCTTAAAGACCCACAGAGCCGGCTGGATTAAAGACCCACCACGTCACGAATCACAATCACGGTTTTTCTACGTGTTTTCCCTCTTATAGCTGGTAAGAAATCTTAAGAATTCTTCCTAGCATAAGAGGGAATGCGACACGTGACGTGGTGGGCTTTGGGGTTTTTTTCTGGGTCGGTGTGGCCCACATTCAGACTTTCCTCGTATGCGACCGAGGCTGCTCTTTAAAGACCCACCAGATCACGTGTCAAAATCACGGGTTTCGCGTGTTTTCCCTCTTATAGCTGGAAAATAAAATCTTGTTTTTGACCAGGTCTCAATCCCATACAAATGCCCCCAAATTCAGAGCCATACATCATTTTAAAGAGCAGCCTCAATGTGAACATGGGGGCATTTCTATGTGGGTCACAGCTACCCAGAAAAAAACAAGGGACTTAATCGTGGCGCGTCTGTGTATCTTTAAAGTGATGTCTAGTTTTCGTACATGTGGACATTTGTATGGGAGCAACACTTGGTCAAAATAAGATTTCTTACCAGCTATAAGAGGGAAAACACGTGAAAACCGTGATTTTTGACACGTGGCGTAGTGGATCTTTAAGTGTTGATCGACACTTCTTAATTTGAAAAAACACACACACACACACACACACACACACACAACACACACACACCCAAAAACACAATTCAGATCAACTGGGACTACTATTTTGCATTGCTGACTTGCAGCATTGTCACAAACGTCATAACTGACATGGGTAGGATGACCATTGTGTTCAATTTTGTTGAGATCGGTCCAGTGGTCTATGCGCCGTGAAGTAACATACTCCGTAAAGACCTATCATATACAGACAGACAGACAGACTGACAGACAGAAGAAAACGCACAGTCCTAAAGCACCACCGTTCTCTTATAACTGAGTGTACAGAAAAACAATCTATAGTTATGGGTTCTGCGAAGAAGTCAACCAGAAAAGGGAGATTCAGCTCGCATTCTAGCTCTCTAGTAGGGGATTTGAGAAACGAGAGGGACCCATTTTCGGAGAGATGTTTGGAAGAGGTCAGAAGACCCATTGGGAACCCATTCAGAAGCCATCATGTTCGTGGCTTGTTTGTTTCTCCTTCTCTTTCTCTGTCTCGGTCTTTGTCTCTCTCTGTGTGTCTTCCTCCGGCCCTCTCTTCCTCTCTGAGTGAGGTCATCCTTCCAGAAACCACCCTGCATTTTGTAGGGTGTGGGGCATATATTATTTTTCAAATCGTGTATTTCTCTGTTGTTGTGTGTTTGCTTGTTTATTTCCCACGATTTTTTTATATTTTTTTATTGCGAATCACATATAGTGAAGCAGCAACATAAACAAATGAGAACGAGCACAACAAGCTTAACCCTTTCACCGCCAAAGTCGCATTTTAGCACCACAGTGATTTAACGCCTATGTCACTAAAAGGCATCACATTGGGGTCTATTATCCAAAGACCCTGTTGTCTTAGTTTTGGGAAGTAAGGGTAGACCTTATTTTATATATGTCACAGAAGAATCCCCAATACTACAGATGGATTTTGTTCCCTACCCAGGTAAATTTAATGGACATTTAGGCTGAAATATGGCTGGCGGTGAAAGGGTTAAAGCTTTTATACAAAGAGCTCAAACACAAGTAGATCATACAATATTGGCTGCCACAAGTAATAAAAGACTGGAACAGAACACTCCCCCAGTTTTTGTATGTTTGCTTGGTTTTGTTGGTGATACTTTTGTTTCTAGTTTTGTTGCAGCAGCTGCTGTTGTTATGGCTGTTGTTGTTGTTGATGTTGGCGTTGTTATTGCTGTTGTTGTTGTTTGAATTGTTGTTGTAGTGGACGGTTATTCAGGCATTTGCGTTGGCTTATATGGTGGTAGGAAAGACAAAATAACCTCGCTTCACCATTTTATCATCATCATCATCATCATCA
This sequence comes from Phymorhynchus buccinoides, assembly GCA_017654935.2. Lineage (NCBI taxonomy): Eukaryota > Metazoa > Mollusca > Gastropoda > Neogastropoda > Raphitomidae > Phymorhynchus > Phymorhynchus buccinoides. Next base: position 21,722,271 of record CM065685.1, read on the forward strand.
TCATCATCATCATCATAACCACATTCATCAACATAAATGTCACCGTCATCACGTCACCGCGACCAATCCATCATCATCATCCATCATCATCATCATCACACACACACACACAGAGAGAGAGAGAGAGAGATGAGAGAGAGAGAGAGAGAGAGAGAGAGGAGAGAGAGAGAGAGAGAGAGAGAGAGAGAGAAGAGAGAGAGAGAGAGAGAGAGAGACGAGAGAGAGAGAGAGAGAGAGAGCGAGAGAGCGAGAGAGCGAGAGAGAGAGAAGAGGGAGAGAGAGAGAGAGAGAGAGAGAGAGAGAGAGGAGAGCACGAGAGAGAGACGCGCTCTTCCATTCAAAATTTCGAAAAGCAAACGCGTATAATATGCAAACACGTAATCAAATTCGTTACAAAAGCACAAAAAAGCACACAAAATAACCCCCCCCCAAAAAAAAAAAACAAAACTTGAGCGTAAAAGACGCTATATCATCACCATCCGCACGGCACAATTTCCCGGCTCAAGTGACATGACCTTTCAAACTAATGACCTTCATTTTCGAACTTGGCCTAGATATCGTAACTACCTACTTTGCGCATTGCAAAATGTGAACCTTCCTAGGTCCTACCGTTCAAACGTTCATCGCGTTAAAGACCCACCAGATCACGTGTCAAAATCACGGGTTTCACTGTGTTTCCCTCTAATAGCTAGTAGGAAATCTTGTTTTGACCAGGTTTGACTCCCATACAAATGCCCCCAAAATTCAAACCGAAACATCATTTTAAAGAGAAATCCTCAATTTGAAGTTGGGGACATTTGAATGTGGGTCACAGCTACCCAGAAAAAAACCAAGGGACTTAATCGTTGGTGCGTCACTTCGTGACTCTCTAACATACATAGTCAGCCAGCCAGTCATCCTGGAACAAACATACAAACGTCACTGAAAAACTTCACCTTGACATCGCGAAGGGCGCGGCTGGAGAAGTTAAAAACCCTTTCGCCGCCAGCCATATTTCAGCCCAAAAAATACCATTAAACTTAAACGGGAAGAGAAAAAAGAATTATCTGCACTATTGTGAATTCCTCTGTGACATACATAACATAAGGACATATCCTTACCTCCCAAAATTAAGAAAAAAGGGTATGTCGCTATAACCTATGCCCTGGTTATTTGATTGCCTTTTTGTTTTTTTAGTGACATGGGTTTTAAGCCATTGTGGTGCATAAATGCAACCTTGGCGGTGAAAGGGTTAAGAGAAAAACAGCGCCCTCATCAGCGTATAGAAAAGGGAAGACGGGGTAAAAAGAGCACGGGCGGGTAAGAAGCCCACCCAATTACCTCATGAAATAAAGAACATTTCAGTAAAATTTACCCATGAGACGAATGCTAAACACTAACGCTCCGTCTCATGGGCAAAATGAGACTGAAATTTGCTCATTTCATGAGATAATTGGGGCGGTCTTCTTACCCGGCACATGCGCTTTTTACACCGTCTTCCCCTAGTTTTACGCAGGTCATAATCATATTTCTACAGTGACAATCTATTCTTTGCTCTTTTACTCAAACACTCATTTCCGCTTTCCAATCTTCCTGTAATTCAAACACATGGGAGGAGTGGGGGGGGGGGGGGGGAAAGAAAGGCGCCATGATGTCATAACGTATTCAGCGGCTCGCTTTCGTCTTGTGTTCTAGGAGATCAGGCTGGCTCCGTTTACACGCTTCATTTATAATTTTTATAGTCACTTCTTTTTTTTTCCAATGATTTTTTATTATATGAAATCCACCCGGAATTTGTCCCCCAAATGCCATCAAGGACATGCTATTTTTTCCGACAAAATAAAAATGTCTTCGTCATTACTGCTTGAATACAAATCGATCGCAGGAGCTGGTTTTATTGTTGTTGTTGTTGTAATGGGGATATTTTTTGAAGACATCGATTTCATCCTTGTTTCAAACACTCATGTATTTTTTTAGGAGAAGCTTGGGTATTTGTGGGGGAGGCATGGTAGAATTAAAAATAAATAAGAACAGTTCCTGTTTTTTGGAAACAGTAAAACAACCTTTTTTTGAGGGTAGCGTTTTGGATGTTTTTAGTTACAATTAAACAGTAAAACACATGAAAGAGAAACCATATATAATCGCTAGTCATATTCAACTTTATTTTATTTTTTACTTGAAATTTGCATTAATGACTTAATGCGCTGTGTACCTCTCTCTCTCTTCTCTCTTTCCCTCTACTCCATCTCTCTCTCTCTCTATCTCTCTGGTTCTGGTTCTGTCTATCGCTGAGTCTCTCGCCCTCCCGCACATCACATCACTCCATCTCTCTCCCATCTCTAACTCCCTCCTCCCTCCCTCTGCTCTCTCCCTCCCTCCCTCCTCTCTCTCTCCATTCCATCCCTCTCTCTCTCTCTCTCCTTCCCTCTCTATCTCTCTCTCTATCTCGTATCTCTCTCTCTCTCTCTTCTCTACTTCTCTCTCTCTTCTATCTCTCTCTCTCTTCTGAATGTTCAAATGAAAGTGAAAGAAAGAAGCTCCCTTTTAAATTGCAAATGATACACACAGGAAAAAATTCAAGAACTACATTGAGGCCGTAGCCAAACAAAACATGAATGCAGCCATAATCTTCTTCGGTTTCTGCTAGGTGTTGAAAGTAGATTGTATAAAAAGCCTAATCAAACATGGTGTTTAACTTGTATAAGACCCCCCCCTCTCTCTCTCTTTCGTCTCTCTCTCTCTCTCTATCTCTCTATCTCTTTCTTGCTCTCTCTCTCTCTATAGCTCTCTCTCTCTCTACCTCTCTCTATCTCTCTCTCTCTTTCTTCTCATTTTTTTTCAGAAACTTATTTATGCGCATTTATTTAACCTTAACGCTCAATGCGCTTAAAAAAATAAACATACATAGCTTGTATGTGTATGTATGTATGTATGTATGTATGTATGTATGTATGTATGTATTGTATCATATGTATGTAGGTAGGTATGTAATGTATGTGATGTATGTACTGTATGAGGTATGCATGCATTGTATGTATGGATGTATGTATAATGTATGTATTATGCTGGTGTGTGTGTGTGTATGTATGCATTGTATGTTTGTGTGTATGTACGTATGAATGTAGGTATGTATAATGTACGCATGGATCTTTGTATGTGTGTGTGTGACTGTGTGTTAAATATATGTGTGTGTGTGTAGCTGTATATGTGTGTGTGTGTGTCATGTATGTATGTATATATGTACTGTATGTATCTATGTATATGTATATATGTATGTATGTATGTATGTGTGTGTGTTGAGTGTGTGTGTGTATGTGTGTGTTTGTGTGGGGGTGTGGGTGTGCGTGTGCGTGTGGTCGTTGGCACTTCATGTGTGGTGGGCGTGTGCGTGTGCTGTGTGCGTGTGTCTCTGTCGTGTCTGTGTCTGTGTGCGTTTCAAAGAAATACATTGAGACAAAAAGAGAGAATGAGAATCAGAAGGAGAAGGGGAAAGAGTACAGACAGACAGACATGACAGACCAGCACAGACACAGACAGAAAGACAGAGACGGAAAGAGAGAATATTAAAGGAAAGTTGAATGAAGACCGAGAATCGTAAAATGCGGGGTTTGGTTTCATTTTTGTATTGTTGTTGTTTCTGGTGGTGTTCTTGTGGCCCATTGTGTGTTGTTGTTGTTGTTTGTTTTTGCTTGTTGTTATCTTTCTTCCTTCTACCCCCTATCTATTTCCGCCTTTCAGTCTTCCTACAGTCGTCAGGAAAGGAGAGCTTTACATTTATATCTTCATCATTAATTTTTGTTTTTAAATTTTGGTCCAAAAGAAAGGGGGTGGGTGTTGCTCGTGGGATGTTATTTCCGTGGGATTGTTCTCATTGTCGTTCCTCAGGTGTCGCTAGTTTAATCTGTTTGATGAATGAGAAACAATTTGGTTTTGGATACAGAAACGTCAGAAAAGTAAGTAAGGTTACCAAGTGCGTGTGTGTGTGTGTGTGTGTGTGTGTGTTGTGTGTGTGTGTGCTGTGTGTGTGTTTGCGCTTGTGTTTGTGTGTGTGTGTGTTGTGTTGTTGTATTTGTGTGGAGTGTGTTGTAGGATAGCGCGCGCGCGCGGTGTGTGTATTGTGTGTGTGGTGGTGTGTGGTTGCGTGCCGCGCGTGTGAGGGCATGTTATGTGTGTGTGGGGTGTTTGTGGTGTGCGCGCGTGCATACCTGCGACTGTGCGTGGTGTGTTTGTTTGTGAGTGCGTATGCGGCAGGCTGTCTATGGGTGTGCTTTAAAGATAGGGAGAGAGAGAGAAGAGAGAGAATGTGTGAGATTGAGAGGAGAGAAGAGAGCAGAGAGTGAGAGAGAGAGGAGAGAGCGAGAGAGGGAGAGAGATCGAGAGAGGAAGAGAGAGAGAGGAGAGAGAGAGAGTGAGGGAGAGAGAGAGAGAGAGGGAAACGAAAACGAAATTTTATTAACCAGGGAACATGAGATAAGCCAGTTAGATGCTTTTGTCCACCCAGCCCTGGGAGAGAAAAAGTAATGAAACAAGAAAGCTAAGATAAATAAATATTACATGCAGAAATGATAAGAAAATGGTGGGGAGGGGGGAAGGTGGCATTAAAGGGGGAGAAGGAGGGGGAAATTTGATGAGAGAGAGAGAGAGAACGATTGAAACAATTGAACAATGAACACATTTTAATGTTTCAGGCCTCGGCCGCATAACATAGGTGTGCGGTGCACACAACAACGAAATGGACGAGAGAGATAGAGAGAGAGAGAGAGAGAGAGAGAGAGAGGAAATGAGATAGAGAGAGAGACCGAGAGAAGAGGAGAGGGAGAGAGAGGAGAGAGACAGAAGAGAGAGAGAGAGAGAGAGAATCACGCCATAAGCTCTGCTGTTGTTGCTTCAGTAGCATAGTTTTGTTCATGTTGATTGGAAAAATAAAACATTAAACCAGAGAAGAGAGAGAGAAGAGAGAGAGCGATAGAGAGAGAGAGAGAGAGAAAGATGACCGAGAGAGAGGAGAGAGAGAGAGCATCATCTTTGACTGCGAAACAGTTCAAGAGCCTGCAATAACTTATGCATTGATTGTACATCTCTGGCTCTTTCAAGCTGATCAGTTTCGGACGATTGTGCATTATTTTGGTTATAGTAAATAATATATGCTAACTTTTGTTTTCTAACTTTCAACATTCAGTATTCCTCTATGCACAACAAAAGCAACATAACAGAGCTCTATAAACAACTACAACAACAACAACAACAAAAATGAGTAGCAACAAGAGTACTTGCGTAAATGACCAGCGCGAAACACGCTTGCACCCCTAACCCATAATATTAACCCTAAACCCGATTTTGTCAAATTCGAACGTGTCCAAGCTTTGGACCACTAGTATCCACCTGTACATTTTCATGTTGATATATCCCAAAGCTTCTTCGAGTTATCGCTGTCACAGACAAACAAACAAAACAAGGACTATGACAGACAAACAGACAGACAGACAGACAGACAGGACAGACAAACAAACATATGTTTTTGTTGTTGAAACACACTGATAAACTATATGTGCAGCCATTGTTACACCGAAAATGCATTTTGAGCAAATTTGAACACGGTACGGACCAAGTGAAAACAATAACAGCTTCCGCGTCGCGACTGGTAACAATAACAGCAGCGCAAGAAAAGATTGTATATCATAGCACAAAAACAACACCATAAACCACCCGACAGTGTCTTCAGATACACGAAGCTACGCTAAATTCGCGTCTGTCCATCGTGTAATCCTTATCCATGTGGATAGTTGTAGACAGCGTTCACAAAAGTATGAAATTGATTCTGAATGAAATATTCGTAAAAAACAACCAACAAAAAACACCCTAGATGAACAGTTCTCGAAGGTAGCATTCCGAGAATCACCAGCGGAAGTTACGCTCGTTGTTCAAGGCTCTGGATTAAAAAAGGTACATCTGTAATAACCGCCTTTGCACAAGTTTGATATTCCTATCATTATTCCGTTCCTGGTGTGTGATATGCTGTTAACAAACACCCCCACCCCCCTCACACAGTGTGGATGTGTGTGTGGTGGTGGTATGGTGTGCGTGTGCGTGCGCTGGAGTGCGTTGTATGTGCGTGCGGTGCGTCGTGCGTGTGGCGTATGTGCGTGCCGTGCGTTTGTGCGTGTGCGTGTGCGTGCGTGCGTGTCTGCGTTGTTTGCCTGCGTTTTTTGGGTGCAGTATGTTTGAGTTTTGAAGCGTCTCAAAAGTGTTCGCAGGAAAAAGAAAGCGTCTGTTCCGTTGTTTGGAGATTTGATGGGCTTGGAACCAACACGGACTATCTCTGGACTTCGGAGGATGACTGGATCTCTGCTTCTGCTGCTGCATAATGTCACTATCTTACTGTTCTGCTGCCACTGACCGCGTCCCTATCCCTTGCTGAGAATTCCCCATCACAAGGCATCCGAGAATCACCCGTGTTGATAGGGTTTTTTAAGGTCACACCGTCAAGGTCATGACCTTGACCTTGACCACAAATGCACATTTACAATACCCGCAACATTCCCACCCGATTAATATGGGGAACTCCATTTTTTCCGGACACCCCCGATTTTCAGGGTCCAGCAAGCCACTTGCCCTTTGACGTTGACCTTGATTGGTAAAACAATATCGGAAGCAGCATAAGCCAACGCCTTCATACCTAAGTTTCAACATCTTGTTGGCTGATGGCCTGAGATCGGTGGACTAAAAATTGGGTTTTGTCAGTTTTCAAGGTCATTACATCAAGGTCATGAACATGACTTGACACCAAAAAGGCAAATACGGACAGTACCTAGCCTAATGCACATCATCTCCCTATCTTATGGCTGCATGGTTGATATGATGTTAACACCCACATACAAACGCACAGCCACCTTCACACCAAAAAACAACTCACTTCGCTCCGTAAACTACGGGGTGATACAAATCCCCCTATATTGTTATTTTCGTACCGTGCTTACACTTGTAGTCTAGCTAGCTGAGATATAGCTCATCTATAGACGCTAGCTATACTCTATCTCTAGCTCTCTATCTCTCCCCCCCCCCTCTCTCTCTCTATCTCTCTCTCTTCTCTCTCTCTCTCTCTCTCTCCTCTCTCTCTCTCCGCTCCTCTCTCTCTCTCGATCTCTATATCTCTCTGCTTGGGTTTGGGCTGTATTCTATTCTCTTCTCATGTCCATCGCTGTAAATGTATCCAGTGTGAAAGTTAGTAGACAGCGTTCACAAAGTATGAAATAAAAATTCTGAATGAAATATTCGTAAAAACACACAGCAACAACAATACAACAACAACAAAACACAAATCCCTCTCTAGTTTTTATTTTTCGTACGTGCTTTACCTTGCTCTCTCTCCTCTATCTCTCTCTCTCTCTCTTCTCTCTCTCCCTCTCTCTCTTCTCTCTTCTCTCTCTCTCTCTCGCCTCTCTCTCTCCATCTCTCTCTCTCTCCCCTCTCTCCTCTTTCTCTCTCTCTGCCGGCCAGTCTGTCACTCCCCTCCCTCACTCTCTCCCTGACCTCCATGTTCCTTTCTCACTGTCTGTTTTTCTTGTCAGTCTCTGTCTCTGTCTTTCTCCCGCTCCCCATATCTATCTAGCTATCTATTCTATCTATCTATCTATCATCTATCTATATATCTATCTTATTTATTATCTATTATCTATTATCTATTATCTATTTATCCTATCTGTCTATCAACCTACTGTAAGATCATTACTGTCTTTCAGTTGGCACCAACCTTGCTGACTAGCTTCGAAGCAAGGACAAGATTGATAACAGGAAAAAAACAACGAAACCAATGATGTCTTTGTAAAAACTCGTATTAAAACCTGTTGGGCAGGACAGATTGTCGCTGTTTCTACAGCTTGTTCTAGTCACGCACTGAAAGACTCATCGCACATAAACAGCCCAAAAATCAGCAGGAATAAAATTCACAAATAAAAACAAAACACCCAAAACACAACAACAAAAACAAAAACACAACAAAAAAAAACCAATACGCGAGTTCATGTTCAGAACAAATGACCTATCTGGTTCTCTGCTTCCTTCCTTTCTCGCTCTCTTGATTTGTGGTCTCTT
>CM065685.1:21743340-21748340 GCA_017654935.2 Phymorhynchus buccinoides
ACCTATCTTTGTACAAATCTTGACACTTATTTGAATCTATCTCGTTTGCCTGTTCGTTCTTTCAAAAGAAAAGCGTAATTCGAAACTGTGACCTCGAACGAAAGTAGACCGCACGAATGGTTTATTTACCCTTTCCTTGCCTACCGCTTGTAGTAAGTAAGCTTGCAAAATTATAGTTATACTCGTTTTAAATCTTCTTTCTGCAGACTTCTGGACCAAGAACTACGATAGTTGCAATCCTGACAAAACAGTCGGGATTATTATGATTATTATGATTATTATTATGATTATCATCATCATCATCATCATTATTATTATTATTATTATTATTATTATTATTATTATTATCATCATTTGTTAAAAAATACGAATGCTATTGATCAAAAGATCTGTTCTCTGTCTGTCTATCTGATTCTCTCTCTCTCTCTCTCTCTCTCTCTCTCTCTCTCTCTCTCTCTCTCTCTCTCTCTCTCTCTCTCTCTCTCTCTCTCTCTCTCTCTCTCTCTCTCTCTCTCTCTCTCTCTCTCTCTCTCATCTTTTTGGGGGATTGCTAAATATTGTTAATGGATACAACTAAAAAACAAACAATCCACAAAAAAACAAAAACAAAAATAATGTGCCCATGCCGAGAATCGAACTCGGAACATTCGCATGAGAGACAAAACGCTCTACGCAATGAGCTATTGAGGCGTTCACTGTTGATGACGTTCTTAACTCATGTTGCTGATTCAATTTTTAAAAATTGATTTACATCTAATTTGTTCAAGTGACTTTCAAATAAAAGCAGTCACTGCAGACATAATGTGATTTTACGTCATTGTGCAATATTTGGTTGCGCTATTAGTTGTACTTTCTGAGAAAATTGCTATGTTAAAGTTTTAATTTTAAATGAGGTGTGACCCCCCCCCCCCCTCCCTCCACACACACACCAAATCGTGAGTACATAGACGAGACTTCGCTCGTTAAAAAGGGGGAGGGGGGTGTACATGCTTTAAAAAAAAAATGAGCATTCGTTTTGCAACTTTTTTCAAATATATCAAAGACACACTGTATTACATAATAATGACGCCAGAAAGGCTGGCATTACGTAAATGTAAAAGACAAATTATGATACAATACTTTTCTAGAAAAATACATCGATGGACAGGGGGGCTATGAAACAGAAGAGAGAGAGAGAGAGAGAGAGAAAGAGAGAGAGAGAGGGGGGGGAGAGAATACGAATACGAATACGAATGCTTAATGAGGGTAAACTGAAAAGCTCAAGCTTCGTTACACCATGCCCTCGAGGGAAAAAAGGAGAGAGAGAGAGAGAGAGAGAGAGAGAGAGAGAGAGAGAGAGAGAGACAGAGATGAGAGAGAGAGAGAGAGAGAGAGAGAGAGAGAGAGAGAGAGAGAGAGAGAGAGAGAGAGAGAGAGAGAGAGAGAGAGAGAGAGAAACAGAGAGATAATCTCATGCTCATTTACATGCAAATTCCCACATGCACTCCCACAAACACAGTTACACAAGCATAAGGACATTGCAGGTACGCAGCACTGCAGACGCACGTACGCACGCGCGCGCACACGCACACTTGACTTGACACACACACGCACACGCACGCACGAACACACACACACACACACACACACACACACACACACACACTGTTCCTTTTCAGCTCTAAATGCTGACCCGTTAGCTTTTCTTCTTCTTCTTCTGTAATGTCAAACCAAAAAGTTCTCCCCTTCCCTCTTTAATTTCACCCCCACCCCCATTACATCCCCGACCTCACCCCATCCCACCCCACTCTAGCACGCGAATGATCTTGCAATGGTCAAGCCTCATACCATAAACGATTGTTTTCGGTTTCCTTCTCTTCCCTATTTCAGAACAAAAAAGCCACAGGAACGTAACACCCATTCCAACAACAAAAGAACAAAATAAGAAATCGAACTCACAGGAAATACAAATGATAATGGTTATGTTTTCCCGGTATATGGATTTCCGACTGGGAGAACTAACATTACTCGCGACATGGGATACATTTAAAAAAAAAGTTTTCATCATAATCATTTTGAACAGTTTAGACTGTGGCTTTACCTAACGTCATTGTTATTTGTAAAGGATTTACACATTGAAATACAAAGTTCAATCAATCAATCAATCAATCAATCAATCAATCTTCTTCTTTTGAGGGTCCACGGTCAGTGTGATGACCACTCTGGCTCCTTAAAGACCCACAGAGCCGGCTGGATTAAAGACCCACCACGTCACGAATCACAATCACGGTTTTCACGTGTTTTCCCTCTTATAGCTGGTAAGAAATCTTAAGAATTCTTCCTAGCATAAGAGGGAATGCGACACGTGACGTGGTGGGCTTTGGGTTTTTTTCTGGGTCGGTGTGGCCCACATTCAGACTTTCCTCGTATGCGACCGAGGCTGCTCTTTAAAGACCCACCAGATCACGTGTCAAAATCACGGGTTTCGCGTGTTTTCCCTCTTATAGCTGGAAAAAAAATCTTGTTTTGACCAGGTCTCACTCCCATACAAATGCCCCCCAAATTCAGAGCCATACATCATTTTAAAGAGCAGCCTCAATGTGAACATAGGGGCATTTCTATGTGGGTCACAGCTACCCAGAAACTTAATCGTGGCGCGTCTGTGTATCTTTAAAGTGATGTCTAGTTTTCGTACATGTGGACATTTGTATGGGAGCAACACTTGGTCAAAATAAGATTTCTTACCAGCTATAAGAGGGAAAACACGTGAAAACCGTGATTTTGACACGTGGCGTAGTGGATCTTTAAGTGTTGATCGACACTTCTTAATTTGAAAAACACACACACACACACACACACACACACACACACACACACACACACACCCCAAAAACACCCAATTCAGATCAACTGGGACTACTATTTTGCATTGCTGACTTGCAGCATTGTCACAAACGTCATAACTGACATGGGTAGGATGACCATTGTGTTAAATGTTGTTGAGATCGGTCCAGTGGTCTATGCGCCGTGAAGTAACATACTCCGTAAAGACCTATCATATACAGACAGACAGACAGACTGACAGACAGAAGAAACGCACAGTCCTAAAGCACCACCGTTCTCTTATAACTGAGTGTACAGAAAAACAATCTATAGTTATGGGTTCTGCGAAGAAGTCAACCAGAAAAGGGAGATTCAGCTCGCATTCTAGCTCTCTAGTAGGGGATTTGAGAAACGAGAGGGACCCATTTTCGGAGAGATGTTTGGAAGAGGTCAGAAGACCCATTGGGAACCCATTCAGAAGCCATCATGTTCGTGGCTTGTTTGTTTCTCCTTCTCTTTCTCTGTCTCTGTCTCTCTCTGTGTGTCTTCCTCCGGCCCTCTCTTCCTCTCTGAGTGAGGTCATCCTTCCAGAAACCACCCTGCATTTTGTAGGGTGTGGGGCATATATTATTTTTCAAATCGTGTATTTCACTGTTGTTGTGTGTTTGCTTGTTTATTTCCCACGATTTTTTTATATTTTTTTATTGCGAATCACATATAGTGAAGCAGCAACATAAACAAATGAGAACGAGCACAACAAGCTTAACCCTTTCACCGCCAAAGTCGCATTTTAGCACCACAGTGATTTAACACCTATGTCACTAAAAGGCATCAAATTGGGGTCTATTATCCAAAGACCCTGTTGTCTTAGTTTAGGGAAGTAAGGGTAGACTTTATATCATATATGTCACAGAAGAATCCCCAATACTACAGATGGATTTTGTTCCTAACCCAGGTAAATTTAATGGACATTTAGGCTGAAATATGGCTGGCGGTGAAAGGGTTAAAGCTTTTATACAAAGAGCTCAAACACAAGTAGATCATACAATATTGGCTGCCACAAGTAATAAAAGACTGGAACAGAACACTCCCCCAGTTTTTGTATGTTTGCTTGGTTTTGTTGGTGATACTTTTGTTTCTAGTTTTGTTGCAGCAGCTGCTGTTGTTATGGCTGTTGTTGTTGTTGATGTTGGCGTTGTTATTGCTGTTGTTGTTGTTTGAATTGTTGTTGTAGTGGACGGTTATTCAGGCATTTGCGTTGGCTTATATGGTGGTAGGAAAGACAAAATAACCTCGCTTCACCATTTTATCATCATCATCATCATCATCATCATCATCATCATCATCATCACCATAAATGTCCTCGTCATCGTCACCGTCCGCGCCATCATCATCATCATCATCATCATCATCATCATCACACACACACACACACAGAGAGAGAGAGAGAGAGAGAGAGAGAGAGAGAGAGAGAGAGAGAGAGAGAGAGAGAGAGAGAGAGAGAGAGAGAGAGAGAGAGAGAGAGAGAGAGAGAGAGAGAGAGAGAGAGATCTGAGAGAGAGAGAGAGAGAGAGAGAGAGAGAGAGAGAGAGAGAGAGAGAGAGAGAGAGAGAGAGAGAGAGAGAGAGAGAGAGAGAGAGAGAGAGAGAGAGAGAGAGAGAGAGAGAGAGAGAGACGCGCTCTTCCATTCAAATTTCGAAAAGCAAACGCGTATAATATGCAAACACGTAATCAAATTCGTTACAAAAGCACAAAAAAGCCACACAAAAGACCCCCCCCCCCCAAAAAAAAACAACCTTGAGCGTAAAAGACGCTATATCATCACCATCCGCACGGCACAATTTCCCGGCTCCAGTGACCATGACCTTTCAACTAATGACCTTCATTTTCGAACTTGGCCTAGATATCGTAACTACCTACTTTTGCGCATGCAAAAGTTTGACCTTCCTAGGTCCCTCCGTTCAAACGTTATCGCGTTAAAGACCCACCAGATCACGTGTCAAAATCACGGGTTTCACGTGTTTTCCCTCTTATAGCTGGAAAGACATCTTGTTTTCAGGCCAGGTCTCACTCCCATTACAAATGCCCCCAAATTCAAACCGAAACATCATTTTAAAGAGCAGCCTCAATTTGAAGTTGGGGACATCTGTATGTGGGTCACAGCTACCCAGAAAAAAACCAAGGGACTTAATCGTGGT
>CM065685.1:21753340-21764708 GCA_017654935.2 Phymorhynchus buccinoides
AGCAGCAAGAAAAGATTGTATCATTCATAGCAACAACAACAACACCCATAAACACCCCGACAGTGTCTTCAGCTACACGAAGCTACGCTAAATTCGCGTTGTCCATCGGTGTAAATCCTTATCCATGTGTGATAGTTTAGTAGACAGCGTTCACAAAAGTATGAAATGATTCTGAATGAAATATTTCGTAAAAACAACAACAAAAAACAACACTAGATTGAAAAGTTCTCGAATGTAGCATTCGAGAATCACCCACGGAGTTACGCTCGTTTTCAAAGGCTCTGGCTCTAAAAAGGGTAGCATTCTGTAATATACCCAGCCTATTGCACAAGTTTTGATCTTCCTATCATTATTCCTTCATGGTGATATGAGCTGTTAAATCAACACCCCACCCCCCCTCACACAGTGTGTGTGTGTGTGTGTGTGTGTGTGTGGTGTGTATGTGTGCGTGTGCGTGCGTGTGAGTGCGTGTGCGTGCTTGCGTGTGCGTGTGCGTGTGCGTTGTGCGTGCGTGCGTGTGTGCGTGTGTGTGCGTGCGTGCGTGCGTGTGCATGCGTTTTTGTGTGCATGTATGTTTGAGTTGAAGCGTGTGTGCAGAAAGCGTGAGTATTTGATGGCTTGGAACCAACACGGACTATCTCTAGGACTTCGGAGGATGACTGTGATTATCTTGCTGCTGCTGCATAATGTCACTATCTTACTGTTTCTGCTGCATGACTGTCCCTATCTTGCTGAGTAGATTTCCCATAAAAGCATCCGAGAATCACCCGCGTTGCTAGTTTTCAAGGTCACACGTCAAGGTCATGACCTTGACCTTGACCCCAAAAGGCACATTTACAATACCCAGCCAACATTCCCACCCGATTTCATCTTGGGAACTCCATTTTTCCGACCCCCCCGATTTTCAGGGTCCCATTTTCAAGTTCCATGCTATCTCCCTTGACCTTGACACGTGTTGACCTTGATTGGTAAACAATATTCGGAAAGCAGCATAAGCCAAACCGCCTTCATACCAAGTTTCAACATCATCCTATGTTGACTGAGTGCCCGAGATATGGCTAAAAATATTGGGTTTTTGTCAGTTTTCTAAGGTCATACGTCAAGGTCATGACATTGACCTTGACCTTGACACCAAAAGGCACATCTACAGTACCTAGCCTACATGCACTCATCTCCCTATCTTTATTGCTTCATGGTGATATGCTGTTAACAAAACCACATACACACACACACAGCCACTTACACACCAAAAACAATATCACCTTCGCTCCGTAAACTCCGCGGGTGATAATAAATCCCTCTTCTCTTGTTATTTTCGTACCGTGCTTCACCTTGTTCTCCTCTCCCTCTTTCTCATCTTCTCTCTCTCCAATTCTCATCCTCTCTCTATCTCCTCTCCTCCGCTCTCTCTCTTTCCATTTCTATCTCTCTCTCTCTCTCTCTCTCCCCCCCCCCCCCGTCTGTCTCATCTCTCTCTGCTCTCACTCATCTCTCTCCCCTCCCCTCTCTCTCTTCTCTCTCTCTCTCTCACCCTCTCCTCTCGCTCCTCTCCTCCCCCCCTCTCTCATTCTCCTCTCTCCTCCTGCTCTCCACTCTCATCTCTCTACTGGTCACACTTTCCCTGTGTCCTCTTTCCCTCTCGTGCTCGTAATCTCTTCTCTCCTCTCACTCCAGTTGGTTTGTTCTTCTCGTCTCTTCTTCTCATGTTATCGCTGTATGTGTGAAAGTTAGTATAGCCAGCGTTCACAAAAGTATTGAAATAAATCTGAATGAACATTTTCGTAAAAAACAACAGCAACAAACAATAACAACAACAACAAAAAACAACAAATGCCCCTCTCTGTTTTTATTTTCGTACCGTGCTTTACCTTGCTGTCTCTCTCTCTCTCCATCTCTCTCTCTCTCTCATTCTCTCTCTCTCTCTCTCTCTCTCTCTCTCTCTCTCGCTCTATCTCTCTCTCTCTCTAACTCTCTCTCTCTCTCTCTCCTCTCACTAATCTCGATCTCCTCAACTCTCTCTCTCTCTCTCTCTCTCCCTCTCCCCTCTCTCTCTCTTCTCTCTCTCCTGCCGGGCCAACCAGGTCACAAGTCTGTCACTCTACCCATCTACCTCCCTGCTCTCATCCCTCCGAACTCAATCAAGATTGACTTATTCTCACTGTCACTGTTTTTTCTGTTTTTCAGGTCTCCAAGTAGTCATCTGTCTTTCCATCTTTCTTTTCTCTTCCCCGCCTCCCCATATTCTATCTATCCTATCTATCTATCTATCTTATCTATCTATCTATCTATCTATTAATATCTATCTACTATCTATCTATCTATCTATGCTAATATCAATCTATCTATCTATACTATCTATCCATATGTCTATCAATCTACATGTAAAGATCATTCTGTCTTTTCACTCAGTATTGGACAATTCTGTCCGGCACAACACCTTGCTGACTAGCTTCGAAGCAAGACAAGATTGATAAAAGATGATATAATCAGGATAAAAAAACAACGAAACCAATGATGTCTTTGTAAAACAACTCGTATTAAAACCTGTTGGGCAGACAGATTGTCGCTGTTTCTACAGCTTTGTTCCAGTCACGCACTGAAAGACATAATCTGCACATCAACCAGCCCAAAAAATCAGAAGGAATAAAATCTCACAAATAAAAACAAAAAAACAAAACACAACAAAAAAAAAACACAAAAACAAACTACTTCGCGAGTTCATGTCAGTCAGACCCAAATGATACCCTAAATCTGTCTCTCTTCCTTCCTTTCTCGCTCTCTTGATTTTGTGTTTTCTCTTCTTGTCCTCACGTTGCTTATTATTCATGAACGTCAATTGTATGATAAGTAAGTAGTAACGGACAAAGACCGTGAGATAGAGAAGGGCACACAGAGACTGCAGACATAGATGAGGGTATGATGGGGAGGGAGGGAGGATTAGACAGGGATGCACGAGAGAGAGAGAGATGATGAGAGAGAGAGAGAGAGAGAGATGGAGAGACTCCCGAGTCATAGACAGAGAGAGAGAGAGAGAGAGATGAGAGAGAGAGAGACGAGAGAGATTGATTGCTAGAGAGTGTAATGAGACCATACCATGGTTTCATGCCCATTGCCAGTGCCCATGTCATGGGGATGGGGATTACAACAGGGAAGAATAAAAGATAACAATAAATATGAATAACACACATAGTTGATAACTCAAATGGAATAGTCGTTTGAAAAAAAATCAATCAATGATGTTAAACAAAGCAATTAAATAATCACATGAATGAGCGGTAAATAAAACGATAGATAAACTAAAATAAAACCCCACCACAGAAGAGAGAGAGAGAGAGAGAGAGAGAGAGAGAGATAGCAGAGAGAGAGAGAAGAGAGAGAGAGAGAGAAGAGAGAAAGAGTCCCGAACCCCGCAGAACCCGATGAGAAGAGAAGTAGAGAGAGAGAGATAGTAATGGGAGAAAAGACAAAAATTGAATGGATTAATTGTCATCAGGCATAGGGTACATGCTAGTTTGTGAATGATACACAAAATAGTTGTGTTTAAGGGCTAGTCAAACAACCCAGAGAGAGAGAGAGAGACGAGGATGCAGGAGGAGAACAGAGCGAGAGAGAGGCGGAGGAGAGGAGAAGAGTAGAGAGAGAAGCATGAGAACGAGAGACAGAGAGAGGAGATAGTTGAGAGAGATGAGAGAGACGCAACGATGTACGGACTTTTTTTTAATTGATGTAATTCTATTCCCCATATCACTTGTCCGGTGGAGATTTTTTTTAAAATTCTTTTTAAATCAAAAACAAATGTGTGAGTTGTCTATAAATAAGAATGACAACTGAATACAACACAAGACATATCAAAAGGGCTCTAGATCAACCAATAAACGGTAAGTAGCATAGTCGTGTGGGTTCATCAATCGTGGATAACCGTTTTGTAAACTGCGTCCTCAGCTGTCAAGGATTTACTGTGCACCATAATTGTGGAAACATTATTGGACGATGTATTACTGTTTCTCGATTTTGCACAGAAGAAGGTCATCTACCAAGCTTGATGGATCTCTAGAAAACTTTTTCTGGAACATATCTTGCTCTAAGTCTTTATATTTAGAGTGCATCATTCTTGTTTTTACGAGCACACTTCATTATTTATGAGAGTATTCGAGAAGAGTAGAGAGAGTAGAGAGAGTGATCGAGAGAGAGAGTTCCAGAGAGAGAGAGAGAGACAGCCTTATGAACTAGAGAGAGAGAGGGAGGAGAGAGAAGAGAGGCTGAGAGAGAGAGAGAGAGGTTATTCGGGGCGAGAGAGAGAATGAGCCAGAGAGAGAAGAGAGAGAGAAAGAGAGAGAGAGGTCAGAGTACAGAGAGCCGAGCAGACGAGAGCAATGACTAATGAATAAATTAGTTTAATGAATTAGCGCCATTGGCCCCACCATCACTGGAGGTGATACATATTATAAAACGCGAATATTGTAGTCTGAGAAAAGTCAAGAAAAACCAAACATGGTACAACACAAAAGCGCATCTGAAGGAAACTAGAAAAAACAAAAATTATTTAACATCACCAACCACAAATTTCTCAAAATAATATGCCCACATGGCCGCAAAGGCCACAGAGGGCGTAAAAAACATTCTGTACACATTATTTTACTCACCTACACAATAAGAAGATGTATGCACACGGATGGGGCAAAAATGCTACAATGGTTATGTA
Organism: Phymorhynchus buccinoides; assembly: GCA_017654935.2. Lineage (NCBI taxonomy): Eukaryota > Metazoa > Mollusca > Gastropoda > Neogastropoda > Raphitomidae > Phymorhynchus > Phymorhynchus buccinoides. The sequence goes on from CM065685.1 coordinate 21,758,043, forward strand.
TGCTCGTTTTCAAACTGAGCCACCAAGCAAAGGGACAACCTTCAAAGTATGGTGAGAGAGAAAGAAGGGGAGAGAGCGAGAGAGAGGGAGAAGACGAGGGGAGGACAGAGAGAGAGAGAGAGCGGGAGACGAGAGAAACACGAGAGAGAGATGAGAGAGAGAGAGAGAGAGAAAAGATGGAGGGAGAAGAGAGAGAGAGAGACAGAGAGAGAGAGAGAGAGAGACAGAAGACTAAGCAGAGACACGAAAAGAAAAAGACGAGAAGAGAGAGAAAGATATACGTCTATAACATAATCATATTATGTATATATATTGTAGAGTTTCTTTCATTTTGTATATATACTATATATTATATATATATATATGTAACAACCATACACAGATACACACACACACACACCACACCACACAAACACACACACACATCACCACACACACACACACACACACACACACATCCAACGCATCAAAACACACACACCCACACACACATCACACACACAAACAAACACACCCCACCACACGACCACACACACACACACAACACCAACCAAAAAAAAAAAAAAAAAAAATGTTGCAACAAAACAACACACACGCGCCCCCCGTCACACACACACACATAGCACAAACACACACACACACTATACACACATCCCTCACTGCGCCATAGCCTGCAGATTGTCCAAGATACGTTTACACACAAGTCCTCTGATTTTCAGGACCAAGAGGTCCCCCAACGTAACAAACTCCATTTTCGTCGAGTGGGGGAGCCAGCGCTCATGGTGCAGTCCCCCGGACTTCCACAGATCGTGTCCACCAACATCACACTCCGGCACAGCGCCATACCTCACGTCCCAGTGCTGCCGTCATAGCGTCCTGGATTTTTTAGATCCAGAACGTTCTCACGTTGTAATCGTCATTTTTTTGTGCATTTTGTGGGTTAACCAAGATGGAAACCCGTTTTCAGATAGGCATGCATCTGATGTTTGCAAGAGAATGCTGTGGACTGTTGAAATGGGTTGCGACCTGTGTGTTCCTATTCCTGATCTGTACATGTGTTTTTGGTGTTGATTTTTTTGATCTGTGCATATATGCTTTCACATTGTAAAGACAAGAACTTGGGACAATCTAAAGTGTCCTAACAGAGAAGCGGGGGAGAGGAGATAGGGAGATAATAGAGATTAGAATAATAACAGAGAAGGAGTGGGTGGGAGATAGAGAGATAAAGCGGAAGCGAATAGAGAAATAGTGAGAGTGAGAGAGTGTGGGAGGGAGAGAGAGAGGAGAGAGAGGAAGAGAGAGAGAGAGTGAGAAAGAGAGAGAGATAGAGATAAGATAGAGAGAGAGAGAGAGAGAGAGAGAGAGCGAGAGAGAGGAGAAGAGAGAGGATAAGAGAGAAGGAGGCAAGAGAGGGGTGGCAGAAGGGAAGACGAGGAGGAAGGTAAAGGTGAGGGGGGAGAGTGAGAGGGACCAGAGAGAGAGGAGAGAGGAAGAGAGAGAGAGAGAGAGAGAGAGAGAGAAAGAAGAGATAGATAGAGATAGATAGAGAGAGAGATAGAGATTGAGAGAGAGAAGAGAGAGAGAAGACAGAGAGAGAGAAAGAGAGAGAGAGAGAGAGAGAGATAGAGACGAGGAGATGCAGAGATGCAGAGAACGTTGAAGAGTTAGAGACAGACATAGACAGACGTAGATACAGAGAGAGAGAGAGAGAAGGAAGAAGGGAGAAGAGAGAGAGAGAAAGAGAAGAGAGAGGAGAGAGGAGAGAGAGAGAGAGAAGAGAGATAGATAGGAAGATAGATAGAGGGGAGAGGGGGGAGCGATAGATAGAGAGGAGAAGGAGAGCGAGAATGAGAGAAGAGAGAGAGAGGAGAGAAAGAGAGGAGAGAGAGGAGAGAGAGAGAGACAGAGAGAGAAGAGAAATAGAGAGAGAAACAGAGAGAGGGAGAAACACAGAGAGAAAAAGGATAGGAAAGCACACAGAGAGAACAGCAAAACAAGCCACAAAGAAATAGTTATACAAATACCAGATGCAAGAGAAACAAAGACGAAGAAAGATACTAAGTCCCCTTTTCCTTACGTGGTGTATTTTCTGAATTGTCACAACGTATCACAGCACAAATGACAATTTCACGGTTGTCGTACAATTGCAGGTAAAAACACACACACATAATAATCAATTCCATTTGATGCCTTTGATGTGTTAAATCACTGTGGTGCAAAATGCAACTTGGGCGGGTGTGCAAGGTTAAACAGACTTTGTTTGTTTGTTGTATCATAACCACGTCACGGGGAAAACAAAGGCATTTGAACGAAACAAGTTTTAGTTGTCAACTTAATAGTGAGGATCTGTTGTCAGTACACAAGCACGGTCGAGTGATAGGCAGATTAGTATTGTACTGCTTTGTGCGCGTTGTTAGTCCGTCACCAAGGACGACTATTTGCGATGGCTGGTGTGTATTTTTTTTTCCTTTTTTTTTTCCCCCCTGGACATGTCCCAAGGAACAGTCTCCCGAAACCGCTTGACCGATCGCGATCAACATTTTGAACCCGTGTGCAAGGATGCAGCGTCTCCTTAATAGGAAGACGAGTACAGGCGCAACCTCTTTGCCGTCGTGACCTTGACACTTGAGTACCGCCCCTTGAAAACCGAAAATCTATTTTTACGCCATATCTCGGGCCACCGATCAACATAGGATGTTTTGAAACTTGGTATGAAGGCTTGGTTTGGCTTAAGCCCATCCTGATGACGGACCACTACCGATCAAGGTCAAAGCTTCATGAGCTCAAAAAGAAAAGATCGCTGGAGCCTCGAAAATCGGAGGGTTTTATTTTTTTCTCACTTCATGTTGTCCCAAGGATACACTTTCGAGCCGCGTGTTGACAGAATACAACGTCAAATTGTGTCGTGCTGGATGTGTAACAATGAGGAAGGCATCCGGACAAACCAATACTTGCCGATCGTGACCTTGACCTTGGCGTACGAACACTGAAACCGGCCATAACTACCACCACCGTAGTGATTTAGAGTCTTCAAATTTGGCAGGAAGGTACTCTGGCTTATGCCCGTAGTCTGGATGGTCGTGTACATTTTTTACGTCAAGGTCAATGTCACGGTCAGGGGCGAACAGTAGGCCTTGAAAGTGGTAGGGTATACAACATGGTGTTTTAAGCCATATTTCCACTTTGGTACTTGACAGAAGCCCCCGCTTCAGATGTTGTGTGTTGGTACTGTATACCCTAGGAGAAGAAAACATCGAGCATAAATTATCACCCATGCTGACCTTGACCTTGAAGTGTGACCTTGAAACCAAATTTCCTTCTTTGCGCTATATGTTTCTTCTTCAAGCTGTATCTTCACGTGACCTGAGACAGAAATCCATTCCCACTTGTGTGTACATGAGTGGATGTGAAACTCACAGGTAGGTGTTGCCAAGTGAGTAACCATTTGCCTCGCGTGACGGACATGTCGCCGCTCGGCGACGCCTTGTTGTTGTTGTTGTGTTGTTTTTAAGAATAATAAAACCCAAAGATTGATTAAGGCGGAATGGCGTATACCTAAATCATGCTTCCCCCCCCCGAAAACATTGATATACACAACAATAATATGTCAAAAGAGGAGAGGGGAGAGAAGAGAGAGAGAGAGAGAGAGAACCACGAGGCGAGATGAGAGACGAAGACGAGAGAAGAGGACGAGAGAGACCGAGAGACATGGAGAGCGAAGAGAGAGACAGAGTGTGACTGACAATGCACACTGGATGACCTGGTTTAATTGTCACTTACCACCGTGAGTGTCGATGTTAGCGAGAGACGAGAAGACGAGGAAGGGGCGGAAGAGAGAGATCAGAAGAGAGCATGACCCGCAAGAGGAGACGAACGAGAGGAGAGCACATAGAAAAAAGAGAGAGGGGGGAGAGAGACGAGACGAAGAACGCAAACGAGACAGAGAGAAGAGACGACGACGACGACGAGAAGGCAGAAAAAGACAGAGAAGAAGAAGAGAGAGGAGAGACACACAGAGCGAACCGAGGGCATGGGAAGAGAAAGAAGAGAGACGAGAGATGAGAGAGAGAGAGAGAGAGAACACTGAACACTGAAATTGTTTATTTTACTTTGGCTATGGGCCCCTATACAAACATGTGTGGTGTGTGTAAGTGTGTGCGGTGTGACTGGGTATAGTTAATAATATACATCATAGCATATACTACGTTCGAAATACATTCTAAAACCCATTTTGCACAACAGTATTATATGCCATTCTAGTTCGTTGTATTAGGGAGGAATCCAGGGGTTTCCACAATATACAGTATTTTCTCACACATTCATTATGTTTATAAAAACAACTCGATCTGAACAACAAAATATATGTAAAGAGGAAGAGAAGACAGAGATGAGAGAGAGACACTATGGAGAAATGATAAGAGCAGAAGAAGAGGAGAGAGAGAACGAAGAGCAGAGTGAGAGCGAAGACACACGAGAGAGAGACGACGAGAGAGACCAGAAGAGAGCGCAGACGAGGAAGAGAGAGAGAGAACAAACGAAATGAACAAACTGCAAAACTTGATAACAACAGATGAAGATTTTAGGACCGCGAGCGGCAAGCGACGTAAACATGTTACCAAGAAATTGGGAAAAGAGAAGCCACGAGAGAAGATAGACGAGAGAGACCCAGCACAGAGAACGAAGAGACGAGAACGAGAGAGAAGGACAGAACCAACGAGAGAGAGAGACAAGAGACGAACGAACGAGAGCGAAGAACAGACAGACGGAACCGAGAGGAGATACGGATGAACGAGAGAGGAGAGAAGCGAAGAAGAGAGACAGAGACAGAGAAAGCAAGAGGGACGAGACGAGAGTGAGCACGACAAAAGCAAGCGAGACGCGAGAGTGAGCGAGCGAAGCCCGGGACCACAGAGATGAACGAGAAACTGGAGATGAGAGAGAGAGAGAGAGAGAGACCGATGTATGACACGGGCTAGAGTGAGAGGGAAGATGAGAGAGAGAGAGCACGACCCATGAGAAGAAGGAGAGCGTGACAGAGAATAGAGAGACACAGAAGAGACCAGACCAGACAATGAAACAATGTAAGAGACGTAAACGCCTTCATAACGCCTGCTGCCACACTCTTATCTAACTCACTCCTGGTTTCTGGAACGATCATCTGAAACGAATCAACATAGCCCCCCCCTCCACCCCCCCTTTCTTGCGCCGCCTAAACGCCACTCACCCTTCAGGGAAATTCTCATGTCGATCTGTACACGCCACGAAATTGTCTCCTTCTCCTCTTCTGCGTTCCCCTATGCCCCATAAAGGTCTATTGTGCAGAAGTACGTATGCGTCGTTTGCAGTTTTACCCTGGTTCTCCCTGCTGCTGCCCACCAGGCCGGACCAGTTACGTGAATTTCGGCTGGCGCTCACCACGAGAGACCAGTTCTTTTTTAGAAGCATTTTTGCACCAAATGCCGGCGCATGGGCCAATAAGTCCGAAAGCTAGTAGATGACAGTACGCCAAAGGAAAAGGCGCGAGGTCCCAGAGGGCCCTGTGGCCGAGACGAGAAAAGTTGCATACGTGAGCAAAGAACTTCCAAAATGATGGGGGGAATTAAGTTTTCAGCACACACGAAACGACCCCTCCACTCCCCATCATCCCCGGCATCACAGCCCACGGGACGCACGAGAGTCGTGGAGTGGGCGGGGTCGTCCAGCTCCCCTATGGAAGCACGAGGCATCCCACCCACTGCCCGAGGAACTGTATCCAATCCTGGAAAAACTAGCGCCGTAATGGACCTTCTAATCAAGTCAAAACAGGGTCCTAATCGCACAGCCCCAATCAGGTTTTGAGACTTCTGCTATGGATTTCCTATAGTCGAATAGGGCCACATTGTGGCATGATCATCGACGAAACTTAGGGGAGAGAAGTTCAGAAGCCACTAATATAGAGGTTTGTTTATGACCACTCTGGCCAGCCGGTGCACGTTCAGCGTTGCGACCAGCAATGTGTAATGGACACCCGATATGCAGAAGTGGTCCTCTCACACCAAGAGTGGCGTATAAAAGGGATAGACAACCGCGATCCAGGGTAGTCGAGTCGTTCTCGCCAGAAAGCTTGCAGCTTGACAGGAGTAGATTACGGACAAGGGAGAACAAAGAGATGGGTCGAACCGCACCTCTCTCGCCAAGCTGGATTCAAAGCGGCCGTGCACTGTGCCTTAGGTTCCAAGTGGATAGTAAGAGGTAAAGTTCTAGTTTCCTGCAAATTATACTACAAATGAATGGCCAGCTCAGGAATGTGAAGATAGGTCCAAGGTTAGCTATGACAGTAAGCAACACTATAACATTATTCACTAAACCACAACAAACCACACTAGTGCAATCATCGTGTTTATTGTAACTTTCTAAGATCATTATTTGTTTGCCTTTTTATGTTCTTGTATAGATGTAAGCGCACCGGCTCAGGTGTGAGAAAGTAGTGCTAGTTAAATTCGCCATTATATTATTATTATATAGTATACTACTACTGGAGTTACCACACCTTTACCTGTAGGCGTGTAGGCCTACCACTCGCTCTCTAAAACAGTGTCTAGTTCTAACTTCTTAAGTAATCAGTTCCCAAAAACCTACTCGATAAGACCCAAGCTCAAAAACCTGATACAAATGAATTATATTAAC
>CM065685.1:21765208-21775208 GCA_017654935.2 Phymorhynchus buccinoides
ACACCGCACACAACACACACACACAACACACACACACACACACCCTACACACACACACACACTGTTCTCTTTTCCGCTCAGAATGCTGACCCTTTATCGTTTCTCTTCTTCTTCTGTAATGTCAACCAAATGTGCTCTCCCTTCCTCTTTAATTTCACCCCCACGGCCCATTACATCCCCGACCTTCACCCCATCCCACCCCACTCTAGCACACGATGAGCTTGCAATGGTCAAGCCTCCTACCATAAACGATTGTTTTCGTTCCTTCTCTTCCCTTTTCAGAACAAAAAAAGCCCACAGGAACGTACAACACCCATTCCAACAACAAAAGACAAAATAAGAAATTCGAACTCCAGGAAATACAAATGCTTAATGGTTATGTTTTCCCGGTAATGGATTTCGACTGGGAGAACTAAACATTTGACTCGCGACATGGGATTACATTTTCAAAAAAAGTTTTCATCTAATCAGTTTTGAACCGTCCCTAACTGTGGTTTACCTAACTTACGTCATTGTTACTTTGCAAAGGATTTAACCCATTGACATAAAAGTTCAATCAATCAATCAATCAATCAATCTTCTTCGTTTGAGGTCCACGGGTCCAGTGTGATGACGCACTCTAGGCTCCTTAAAGACCCCAGAGCCGGATGTATTAAAGACCAAGCCACGTCACGAATCACACTAATCACGATTTTTTTTTTACGTGTTTTTCCCCTCTGATTAGCTGGTAAGAAATCTTAAAATTTCTTCCTAGCATAAGAGGGAAATGCGACACGTGGCGTGGTGGGCTTTGGGTTTTTTTTCTGGGTCGGTGTGGCCCCATTCAGACTTGCTCGAGTGTGGTGTGACGAGGCTGCTCTTTAAAGACCCCCAGGATCACGTGTCAAATCACGGGGTTTCTCACAAGTGGTTTTCCCTCTTATATGGTACAAAAATCTGTTTTTGACAGGTCTCACTCCCATTACAAATGCCCGCTAAATTCAGAGCCTATACATCCATTTTAAAGAGCAGCCTCATTGTGCACATGGGGGTAATTTCTATTCTGGGTCACCGCTCCCCAGGATACATAAATAACAAGGGTTCACTTAATCGTGGCGCTGTCTGCGTGGTTATCTTTAAAAGTGTGTATCTAGTTTTCGTACGATGTGGACATTTGTATGGAGCAACCTTTGTCAAATATAGATTTCTTACCAGCTATACAGCAGGGAAAACACGTGAAAACCGGATTTTTGAGACACGTGGCGTAGTGGATCTTTAAGTGTTGATCGACACTTCTTAATTTGAAAAAACACACACACACACAACAAAACACCCAATTCAGATCAACTGGGACACTAATTTTGCTGCTGACTTGCAGCATTGTCACAAACGTCATGAACTGACATGGGTAGGATGAACCATTGTGTTCAATTTTGTTGAGATCGGTCCAGTTGTCTATGCGCCGTGGAAGTAACTACTCGGTAAAGACCTATCATATACGACAGACAGACAGGACTGACAGACCAGAAAGAAGGAGAGAGAACCTAGGAAAAGAGGAAGAAACGTGGCCAGTGCACCACTGCAAGCGGCGTGCACTATCTGTGGTGTGCCTGAAACTGAGGTACTGGAAACTCTTGTTATGGGTTCTGCGAGAAGTCCCAGAAAGGGAGATTCAGCTCGCATTCTAGCTCTCTCTAGTAGGGATTTTGGAACGAGAGGGACCCATTTTCGGAGAGATGTTTGGAAGAGGCAGAGACCTTGGGAACCCATGCAGCCATCATGTTCGTGGCTTGTTTGTTTTCTCCCTTCTCTTCTCTGGCTCGGTCTTTGGCTCTCTCTGTGTGTCTTCCTCCGGCCCTCCTCTTCCTCTCTGAGTGAGGTCTTCCTTCCCGAAAACACCTGCTTTTGTAGGGTGGGGGCATACATATTATTTTCAAATCGTGTCTGTTCTCGGTTGGGTGTGTTTGCTGTTTATTTTCCACGATTTTTTTATTTTTTTTATGAGAATCGCATATATGAAACGCAACAATACAAATGGACGAGCACAGCAGCTTAACCCTTTCACCGCAAGTCGCATTTTTAGCACACAGTGATTTACGCATATGTCACTAAAAGGCATCACATTGGGGTCTATTATCCAAAACCCTGTTGTCTTAGTTTAGGGAAGTTAAGTCTACTTTATATCATATATGTCCCAGAAGAAATCCCCAATACTACAGATGGATTGGTTCCCAACCCAGGTAAAATTTAAATGCCATTTAGGCTGAAATATGGCTTGGCGGTTAAAGGGTTAAAATCTTTTATACAAGAGCCAAACACAAGTAGATTCATACATATTGGCTGCCAATTAATAAAAGACTGGAACGAGAACACGCCCCCCAGTTTTTGTATGTGTTGCTTGGTTTTTTTGGTGATACTTTTTGTTTCTAGTTTGTTGCACACGCTGCTGGTTGTTCTGGCTGTTGTTTGTTAGTTGATAGTTGGCGTTGTTTATTGCTGTTGTTGTTGTTTGAATTTGTTTTGTAGTGGGACGGTTATTCGGCATTTGCGTTGGCTTATATGGTGGTAGGAAAGCAAACATAACCTCGCTTCACCATTTTATCATCATCATCATCATCATCATCATCATCACATCATCATCTCAATCATCACCATAAATGTCATCGTTGTGTGTCTCATAGTCGTGTCACCGTCCGCGCCACAATCAGTCACCTGCATCATCATCATCATCATCATCATCACACACACGCGAGAGAGAGAGAAGAGGATAGAGAGAGGAGAGAGAGAGAAGAGACGAGAGAGAGAGCGAGAGAGATAGAGAGAAGAAAAGAGTACGGGAGAGAGAGAGAAGAGAGAGAGAGCGAGAGAGGCGAGAGGAGAGAGAGAGGCAGTGAGATAGGATAGACCTAGAGAGAGAGAGAGAGACGGCGCTCTTCCATTCAAATTTCGAAAAGCAACGCGTATAATGATAGCAAACACTTACTCACATTCGTTACAAAGCACAAAAACGCCACACAAAAGACCCCCACAAAAAAAAAAAAAAACCTTGAGCGTAAAAGACGCTATATCTCACCATCCGCACGGCACAAGTTTCCCGGCTCCATTATACCATAGACCTTTCAACTAATGACGCTTCATTTTCGAACTTGGCCTAGATATCGACTACCTCTTTTGGCGCATGCAAAAGTTTGACCTTCTAGGTCCTCCGTTTCAAACGTTATCGCGTTAAAGAACGCCACCAGATCACGATTCGAAAATCACGGGTTAATCCGTTGTTTTACTCCCGCATTATAATCTGAGACAGAGTCACATCTTGTTTTGTCTCTTAGGCGCATGGGTCTTGTTCACTCCTCAATCCGTACTCTTAAAACAAAATGCCCCCAATTCAAACCGAACAATCATTTTAAAGGCAGCCCCAATTTGCAAGATTGGTGACATCTGTATGTGGTCACAGCTACACAGAAAAAAACCAAGGGACTTTAATCGTGTGCAGTCAGTGATGTAATCTCTGAGGACCGACTGAGGCATAGTCACCAGCCGAGGTAACGATCCTGGAACAAACATACAAGTCACTGAACTTTCACCCTGCATCGCAGGGCGCGCTGGAGAAGTTTCAATACATACCCCTTGTCGTTGGATCGTGCGACAAGGCCTTTCGGTAAGTTCTGACAGCACAAATAACCATCAATCTTACCTGGGTAGAGACAAAAAAATCTCTGCAAATATTTGGAAATTCCTCCTGTGACGTGCAATAAAGTAAGGCCTCTCCCTTACCTCTCAAATTAGGAAAAATTGAGGGTTTTGCAACATGCCCTGGTTTGGATGCTTTTTTTTTTAGTGACTGGCGTTACATCATTGTGGTGCAAACAGGCAACTTGGGCGGTGAAAGGGTTAAGCGAAAAACATCGTCCCTATCAGCGTATGGGGAAGACGGGGTAAAAAGCGCCGGGCCGGTTAAGAAGCCCACCCCAATTATCTCATGAAATAATATATCATAATTTCAGTCCATTTGCCCCTGAGACGAATGCTAGACATTAACGCTCGTCTCATGGGTAAAATGGAGACTGAAATTTGCTTCATTTCATGAGATAAGTGGTGGGCTTCTTACCCGCCATGCGCTTTTATACCCCGTCTTCCCCTAGTTATCAGGGCAATATCATCTTTTCTACCGTGACAATCTCTTCTTTGCTCTTTTCTCAACACTCATTTCCGCTTTCCATCTTCTGTAATTCAAACATGGGAGAGCGGGGGGGGGGGGGGAAGAGAGGCGCCATTTGATTCATTTAACGTTTCAGCCGGCTCGCTTTCGGTCTTTGTGTTCTCGGAGATCAGGCTGCTTCCGTTTACACACGCTTCATTTATAATTTTTATAGTCACTTCTTTTTTTTTTTTTCCAATGATTTGTTGTTATTATATGAAATCCACACTCGGATTTGTCCCCCAAATGCCAATTCCGCCAAGGACAGTCTATTTTTTCTTCATTTCGGTTTTCTTTCTTTTATTTTCCGACCCTACGCAAAATAAAAATGTCTTCGTCGTCGCATGGTCCTTCGCTTCGTGCATTCTGAAAACCGTGCTTTTACTAGGGACTTTACTGCTCTGAATACAAATCGATCGCAGGAACATCAGCTGGTGGTCTTAAATAATATTGGTTGTTGGTATGGTTCTGGGTCTGAATGGGGGGGGGGATATTTTGAGACGATCGATTTCAAATCCTGTTTCAAACATCAAACAAACCACTCATTGTATTTTTATTTAGGAGAAAGCTTGGTATTTTGTGGGGAGTTGGTAAGGGGAGGCAATGGTAGAATTAAAAAATCAATAAGAACATTCCTGGTTTTTGGAGAAACAGTAAAATACAAACCAAAAACCTTTATTTTTTTTTTGAGGGTTAAGCGTTTGAATGTTTTTAGTTCAATTAAAGGCGACGTAAAACAATGAACAGAGAGAAACCCATATATAAGCGTATTCATTCATTCATCACATTTTTATTTTATTTAATTTTTTTTAACCTTACTTGAACTTTTGAAAAAAAACGTTTTTGCTTCATGACTTAATGCTATTTGGTATCCTCATCTCAGTCTCATCCGGGGGTCGCGACAGTCCTCACTCTCTCTCTCGTCTCTCTCCGTCGTTCTCCACCTCTCCTCCTCCCTCAGATCTTCTATCTCTCTCTCTGGTGCCTTTGTGCTTGTTCCTCCTGTCTCTTCCTCTCTCTCTCTCCCTCCTCTCTCCCCCCCGATCTCCATACTCTCTCCCTCGCTACCCTCCTCCCTCAAACCTCCCTCTCTCCTCCCTCCCTCCCTATCTCTCTGCATCCTTACCAGCCCTCCCGCCTACGCTCTCTCTCTCTCCCTCTCATTCTGCTCTCTCTCTCCTCTCCTTTCCATACCTCCTTCCCTCCCTCTCTCTCCTCTCTCTTCCCCTCTGTCTGTCTGTCTCTCTCATCTCTCTCTCTCTCTGAATTGCTCCCTCGCCTAAAGGAAAAGCAAGCAGCTCTCCTTTTAAATTGCTCCCTGCATTACTAACGATGAAAATCCCTACGATGTGCCTGCTGGCGTAGCAACCTCCGCTCCCATTTTAAATGCATGTCCATTCCCTCCGGTTTCTGCTAGGTGTTTGTAAGTCGATTGTATTCAACCCTCCTAATCCGGCATGGTGTTTTAACTTGGAATAACGCCCCCCCCTCTCCTCTCTCCTCTCTCCCTCCCTCCCTCCCTCCATCTCTCTCTCTCTCTGCCTTCCCTCTTCTCCATCTCTCTCTCTCTCTCTTTCTCCCCCCCTCTCTCTCGCTCTCTCACTCCTCTCCTCTCTCTCTCTCATCTCATCTCTCGCTCATTTTTTTCAGAAACTTATTTAGCGCATTTATTTACCTTAACGCTCAATGCGCTTAAAAAAATAAACATACATAGCTTGTATGTGTATGTATGTTTGTATGTATGATATGTATGCTACTGTATGTATGTATCCCTCCCGCCCTGTATGTATGTGTGTATGTGTTATGTATGTGTGTATGTATGTATCTAATGTATGTATGTGTGTATGTAATGTATGTATATATGTATGTATATACATATGTTGTGTATGCATGTATGGTATGCATGTAGTTATGTCCTTCCTATGTATGTATGCCTGTATGTAATTTATATGTACGCATGTATCTTTGTCCTGTGTGTGTCTCTGTGTTTGTGTGTGTGTGTGTGTGTGTGTGTGTGTGTGTGTATATGTGTGTATTGTATGTATGTATGTATGTATCTATGTATGTATGTATCTATGTATATGTAATCTATGTTATTCCCTCGTTTGTTTGTGTTTTTGTGTGAGTGTGTTTGTTCCCCTGTGTGTGTGTGTGTGTGTGTGTGTGTGTCGTGTGCGTGTTGTTGTTGTTGTTGTTGTTGTGCGTGTGCGTGCGTGTGCGTGTGTCCGTGTGTGTGTCTGTGTCTGTGTGCGTTTCAAAGAAATACATTGAGACAAAGAGAGAATCCAGAATCTCCCTGAAAGGGAGCCCCTCACAGACAACAGACAGACAGACAGACAGACAGACAGACAGACAGCTCTCCTCGAAAGAGAGAATATTAAGGAAAGTTGAATGAAGACTCGAGAATCGTAAAATGCGGTTTTGGTTTCATTTTTGTATCTGTTGTTGTTTCTGGTGGTGTTCTTGTGGCTCCCATCTGTCTCGTTCTGTTGTTTGTTGTATGTTTGTTTTTTCTGTTCCTATCTTCTCTCCTTCTAACCCCATCTATCTATTCCCGGCCTTTCAGTCGCGTCATCCTACAGTCGTCAGGAAAGGAGATCTTTACATTTAGATCTTCATCATTAAATTTTGTTCTCCTAATTCCTTTGGTCCAAAAGAAAGGGGGTGGGTGTTGGCTCCTCATACGCCCTTATTTCCGTGGGATCCCTCTCTCTCTCATTGTCGTTCCTCAGGTGTCGCTAGTTTAATCTGTTTAGGATGACTGAGAAACAAAACGAGCGCCGTTTTGATACAGAAGACGTCCGAAAAGTAAGTAAGTGCTTGTGTGTGCTGGTGTGTGTGTGTCCTGTTGTGTGTGTCTGTGTGTGTGTGTGTGTTTGTGTTTGTTTGTGTGTGTGTTGTCTCTGTGTGAAATTTGTCTTGTGCGTGTGTGCGTGCGCGCGCGCCCGTGTGTGGGTGTGTGTGTGTGGGTTGTGGGTGCGTGCGTGCGCGCGTCTCTCTTGTCGAGTGCAATGTAGTGTGTGTGTGTGGGTGTGTCTGTGGTGTGGTCGCGCGTGCATACCTATCGCACCGTGCGTGTGTGTGTTTTGTTTGTGAGTGTAGTCTGCGCATCTGTGTCTCTCCTGGTGTGCTTTAAAGAAGAAGTAGAGAGAGAGAGAGAGAGAGAGAAGATGAGAGAGAGAGTAGAGAGAGAGAGAGCGAGAGAGAGATAGATAGATAGAGAGAGAGAGAGAAGAGAGAGAGAGTGAAGACACAAAAAACAAAATTTTATTTAACCAGGGAACATGAGATCAGCCTCCCTCCATGCTTTAATGCTCCTGCACCCAGCCCTGGGGAAGAATAAAGTAAATGAAACAAGAAAGCTAAATAAATAATATATGTACATGCTAGAAATTCTAAGAAAAGGGTGGGAGGAGGGGTGAAGGGGCATAGAGGGGGTAAGGATGGGGAAATTTGAGAGAGAGAGAGAGAGAACGTATTGAACACAAATTGAACACCTTGAAACACAATTTTAATGTTTCAGGCCTCCGTGCCTATAACATAGGTGGTGCGGTGCACACAACAACGAAATGACGAGAGAGATCGAGAGAGAGAGAGAGAGAGAGAGAGAGAGAGAGAGAGAGATTGAGAGAGAGAGAGCGAGAGAACGAGAAGAGAGAAGAGAGAGAGAGAGCAGCAGATACATCTGCTCTGCTTGTTGTTGCTTCAGTTATGTCATAGTGTGTTGTTCATCTGTTGATTTGGAAAAATAAAAACATTAAACCAGAGAGAGAGAGAGAGAGAGAGGAGAGAGAGAGAGAGACGAGAAGAGAGAGAGAGAGAGAGAGAGAGAGAGAGCATCATCTTGACTTGCGAAACAGTTCAAGAGCTCTGTCAATAACTTCATGCCTTGATTGTCATTCTGGCTCTTTAAGCTGATCAGTTTCGACGATTGTGCATTATTTTGGTTATAGTAATTATTATATGCTTAACTTTGTTTTCTAACTTTCAACATTCATGTATTCTTACTGCACAACAAAAGCAACATAACAGAGCTCTATAAACAACAACTACAACAACAACAACAACAACAAAAACAGTAGCAACCTAGAGTACTTGCGTAAACTGACCCAGTCGCGACACACGCTTGCACCCCTAACCCTAATCTTAACCTAAACCCTTAACCGATTTTGCTCAAACTAAATTCGAACTTGTCCAAGCTTTTGACCCCTAGTATCCACCTGTACATTTTCATGTTGATATATCCAAGCGTTCTCGAGTTATCGCTGTCACAGACAAACAAACAAACAGACAGACAGACAAACAGACAGACAGACAGACAGACAGACAGACAGACAAACAAACATTTGTTTTTGTTGTTGAAACACACTGATAACTCTATGTGAGGCCATTTTACACCGAAATATGCATTTTGAGCAAATTTGAACACGGACGGACCAAGTGAAAACAATACCAGCTTCGCTTCGCGACTGGTAACAATAACAGCAGAGCAAGAAAAGATTGTATCATTCATAGCAACAACAACAACACCCATAAACACCCCGACAGTGTCTTCAGCTACACGAAGCTACGCTAAATTCGCGTTGTCCATCGGTGTAAATCCTTATCCATGTGTGATAGTTTAGTAGACAGCGTTCACAAAAGTATGAAATGATTCTGAATGAAATATTTCGTAAAAACAACAACAAAAAACAACACTAGATTGAAAAGTTCTCGAATGTAGCATTCGAGAATCACCCGCGGAGTTACGCTCGTTTTCAAAGGCCCTGGCCCTAAAAGGTACATCTGTAATACCCAGCCTATTGCACAAGTTTGATCTTCCTATCATTATTCCTTCATGGTGATATGCTGTTAACAACACCCCACCCCCCCTCACACAGTGTGTGTGTGTGTGTGTGTGTGTGTGTGTATGTGTGCGTGTGCGTGTGCGTGTGCGTGTGCGTGCGTGCGTGTGCGTGTGTGCGTGTGCGTGTTGCGTGCGTGCGTGTGCGTGTGCGTGTGCGTGCGTGCGTGCGTGTGCATGCGTTTTTGTGTGCATGTATGTTTGAGTTGAAGCGTGTGTGCAGAAAGCGTGAGTATTTGATGGCTTGGAACCAACACGGACTATCTCTAGGACTTCGGAGGATGACTGTGATTATCTTGCTGCTGCTGCATACTGTCACTATCTTACTGTTTCTGCTGCTGACTGTCCCTATCTTGCTGAGTAGATTTCCCATAAAAGCATCCGAGAATCACCCGCGTTGCTAGTTTTTATGTCAAGGTCACACGTCAAAGGTCATGACCTTGACCTTGACCTTGACAAAAAGGCACATCTACAATACCTAGCCAACATTCCCACCCGATTTCATCTTCATGGGAACTCCATTTTTCACACGACCCCCCGATTAGGTCCAAAAACAAATTTCACCGATACACCTTCGGTCCAGCGGGTGATATCTCCTTTGACCTTGACCTTGTTGACCTTGATTGGTAAACAATATTCGGAAGCAGCATAAGCCAAACCACCTTCATACCAAGTTTCAACATCCTATGTTGGCTGAGGCCTGAGATGTGGCTAAAAATTGGGTTTTGTCAGTTTTCAAGGTCATACATCAAGGTCATGACATTGACCTTGACACCAAAAGGCACATCTACAGTACCTAGCCTACATGCACTATCAAGTATCTATCATCTATCCTATCTTTATTATCTTCATGGTGATATGCTGTTAACAAACCCACATACACACACACAGCCACTTACACAACAAAAACAATATCACCTTCGCTCCGTAAACTCCGCGGGTGATACAAATCCCTCTCTCTTGTTATTTTCGTACCGTGC
>CM065685.1:21780208-21785208 GCA_017654935.2 Phymorhynchus buccinoides
AGCCAAAAATATTGCATTTAATGACCTGGGTAGAGAACAACAGACATCTGCAGTATTGGGGATTGTTCTGACATATAAAAAAGAGATCCTTTCTTACAGATGCAGAGAAACAATAGGGTCTTTGGATAATAATTATATTCCAATTTGATGCCTTTGATGTGTTAAATCACTGTGGTGCTAAAATGCAACTTTGGCGGTGAAAGGGTTAACAGACTTTGTTTGTTTGTTTGTATTCATAACCCGTCCGGGAAAAACAAGCTTTGAGAAAAGTTTTGTTGTTACTTATAGTGGATCTGTTGTCAGTACAGCGGTCGGTGTGCAGTTATTATTGTACCTGCATTTGTGCGCGTTTTAGTCCGTCACCAAGACGGACTATTGCGATGGCTGGTTTGTATTTTTTTTCCTTTTTTTTTTCCGCCCTTCATGTCCCAAGGATATCTCCCGAACCGCTTGACCGAATCGCGTCAAATTTTGTGTGAAGGTGTGCCTCCTTAATAGGAAGAGATCGGCGCAAACCATTTTGCCGTCGTGACCTTGACCCAACAAGTAAGACCTTGAAAACCGAAAAACTATTTTAAGCCATATCTCGGGCACCGATCAACATAGGATGTTGAAACTTGGTATGAAGGTGGTTTGGCTTATGCCCGTTCTGATGATGGCATACCGATCCAGGTCAAGGTCAAGGTCAAAAAATCGCTGGAGCCTGAAAATCGGATGGTTATTTTTTTCTCCTTCTGTCAGTCCAAGGATATCTGCGAACCACAGAATCACTTCAAATTGTGTGTGCTGGTGTGTCACAATGAGAGGAAGGCATCCGCGCAACAATATTGCCGTCGTGACCTTGACCTTGGCGATTGTTCTTGTGACATATAACTAAACCGTTAGTGTCTAGAGTCTTCAAATTTGGCATGAAGGTACTTTGGCTTATGCCCGTTCTGATGGTGGCATACCGATCAAGGTCAATGTCACGGTCCGGGCGATCCGTAGGCATTGAAAGTGGTAGGGGTCTACACATTGGGTTTTAAGCCATATTTTCCACATTTGGCGGTGACAGAAGCGCTTCAGATTGTGTGTTGTACTGTATACCCTAGAGAAGAAAACATCCGAGCATAAATTACACCATGCTGACCTTGACCTTGAAGTTTTGTTGTGAAAACCGAAATTTCCTTCTTTGCGCTATATGTTTCTTCTTCAAGCTGTATCTCGTGAACTAGAAGACAGAATCCCTTCCAATTTTGTGTCAGGATGTGACACTACACGGGGTGTCGCAAGTGCGTGGCATTGCTGGTGACGGACATGTCTGCCGCTCGGCGACGCCCTTGTTTGTTGTTGTTGTTGTTGTTTTTAAGAATAAAACCCAAAGATTGATTAAGGGGATGGGTATAATAATTATGCTTCGAAAACATTGATATACACACAATAATCATGTCAAAAGAGGAGAGAGAGAGAGAGAGAGAGAGAGAGAGAGAGAGAGAGAGAGAGAGAGAGAGAGAGAGAGAGAGAGAGAGAGAGAGAGAGAGACTGACACTGACACTGACACTGACACTGGTTTATTGTCATTACCACCGGGAGTGTCCTATTTTAGCGAGAGAGAGAGAGAGAGAGAGAGAGAGAGAGAGAGAGAGAGAGAGAGAGAGAGAGAGAGAGAGAGAGAGAGAGAGAGAGAGAGAGAGAGAGAGAGAGAGAGAGAGAGAGAGAGAGAGAGAGAGACAGAGAGAGAGAGAGAGAGAGAGAAAGAGAGAGAGAGAGAGAGAGAGAGAGAGAGAGAGAGAACACTGAACACTGAAATTGTTTATTTTACTTTGGCTATGGGCCCTTATACAAACAGTGTGTGTGTGTGTGTGTGTGTGTGTGGGGGGGGTGGTGTAGTTTGTAATCTATAATAGCATTACTACGTTCGAAATATTCAAAACCCATTTTGCACAAAGTATTATAATTATGCCATTTCTAGTTCGTTGTATTAGGGAGGAAATCAGGGGTTTCCATCAATTACACTTTTCCTCAATTTCATTATGTTTATAAAAAAAATCGTTGAACACACAATAATTATGTAAAGAGGAGAGAAGACAGAGAGAGAGAGAGAGAGAGAGAGAGAGAGAGAGAGAGAGAGAGAGAAGAGAGAGAGAGAGAGAGAGAGAGAGATGAGAGAGAGAGAGAGAGAGAGAGAGAGACAGAGAGAGAGGAGACAGAGAGAGAAGAGAGAGAGAACACTGAACACTGCAAAACTTTATAACCACAAGGATGAAGATTTTAGGCGAGAGAGAGAGTAAGTTTACCAAGAAATTGGAGAGAGAGAGAGAGAGAGAGAGAGAGAGAGAGAGAGAGAGAGAGAGAGAGAGAGAGAGAGAGAGAGAGAGAGATGAGAGAGAGAGAGAGAGAGAGAGGGAGAGAGAGAGAGAGTGTGTGAGAGAGAGCTCTCCGAGAGAGAGAGAGTGAGAGAGAGTGGAGATGAGAGTGAGAGAGAGAGAGAAGAGAGAGAGAGAGAACCGAGAGAGAGAGAAATGGAGAGAGAGAGAGAGAGAGAGAGAGAGAGAGAGAGAGAGAGAGAGGGAGAGAGAGAGAGAGAGAGAGAGAGAGAGAGTGACAGAGAAAGAGAGACACAGAGAGACAGACAGACAATGAACATGTAAGAAAAGTAACGCCCTTCATAACGCCTGCTGCCACACTTCTTATCTAACTCACTCCTGGTTTCTGGAAGAACCCTCTGAAACGAATCAACCATAGCCACCCACCCCCCACCCCCCTTTCTGCGCCGCCTACACCACTCACCCTTTCAGGGAAATTCCTCATTGCTCGATCTGTACACGCCACGAATTGTATCCTTCTTCCTCCTCTGCGTTCCCATGCCAAAAGGTTATAATGTGTAAAGTACGTATGTGTCCGTTTGCAGTTTTCACTGGTCTCCCTGCTGCGCACAGCCGACACATTACGATTTCGGAGGAGCTCAAAGGAGAAAAGTTTTTTTAGAAGAATTTTTTTTAAAATGCAGGAGAATGGGCCAATAAGTCAGAAAGATAGTAGATGACAGTAAGCAAAGGAAAAGGCGGAGTCAAAGAGAGTGGCAGATGAGAGGAAGTTGCAAGTACAGAACTTCCAAAATGTGGGGGAATTATTTTTTTACGAAAGACCCCCCCTCCTTCACCCCCGGCATCCCCACGGAGAGAGACTCGTGGAGTGGGGCGGGGTCGTCCAGCTCCCCGTATGGAAGCACGAGGCATCCACCCACTGCCCCAGAACTGTATCCAATCCTGAAACTAGCGCATAATGACTTCTATCAAGTCAAAAGGGTCCTAACGCATCAGCCCCAATCATGTTTTCTGCTTCTGCTTCTGTTTCCATAGTCGATAGGGCCACATTGTGGCATGATCATCGACGAAACTTAGGGGAGAGCACGCCCTAATCTAGAGGTTTGTTTATGACCTGGCCAGCCGGTGCACGTTCAGCGTGCGACCAGCAATGTCGTAATGGACACCCGATATGCAAGAAGGTCCTCTCACCAAGATGTAAAAGGGATAACAACCGATCCCAGGGATCGGGTCGTTCTCGCCAGAAAAGCTCTGCCTCTCGGTAGCTCGCACAACAGGGAACAAAGAAGGGCGAACCGTCTCTCTCGCCAGCTGTGATTCAAATGCGGCCGTGCCTTTAGGTTCCACGTGGAAGTAAGATGTAAAGTGTCTCAGTTTCCTGCTAACTTATACTAAAAATGAATGGCCAGCTACAGGAATGTGAAGATAGCAGGCTTTCTATTGACTTTACAACACTCTAACATATTCACTAAACCACACTAACCACACTAGTGCAATCATCGTGTTTATTTTACTTTCTAATGATTCATTATTTGTTTGCCTTTAATGTTCTTGTTATCAATGTAAAGCGCACTGAGCTCATGTGAGAAAGAGCGCTATGTAAATTCCCATTATTATTATTATTATTATTATTATTACTACTACTAGTACCACACCTTTACCTCGCGTGTAGGCCTACCACTCGCTCTCAAACAGTTAGCTAACCTTAATTAATCAGTTCAAAAACCTCCTCGATAAAGACCCCAAGCTTCAAAACCTTAAAATATGAATTATAATTAACACATGATATAAAAAAAACGTCCTATTCGATCATGCCAATCATGAAAAAGAATAGAACTTAATCAGAAAGGACACATTAAGAGGCCTCGAGGCCTAGTTGTCCTCATTATCTGGCCTGACCTGACCTGACCACTCTCACCGTCGCCATCGTGAAAGAATTACAGTATACTGCCAAAGATTCTAAAAGGGTAAGATGGACTACTTAAGAGTTATGACGAACCGGGCTGATAGAGTTATCGTTAGTGGGAACAGTACACCACACACAGTGGAGGCTATCTAAAAACTCAGACTGGAATTTGAACGGAGAATTCAACTGGCCTATCGACGTGTAAATGTGTACTGTTTTTAAGGGACATAACCAGTGTTTCTGTCCTCACTACTCATATAGGGAAAAGGGACCGGATGTTAGTCTTTTCTTTTCAGTGTCTTTGATACAGCTACACTAGTATACTCTACTCGCGATGGCGACGTTCTCACACAGTTGCCTCACCTTGTATTTTGCCGGTGGTAGTAGCGCTGTCAGTTCAGTGGTTGGTGTCTTCTTCGGTAGTGACTGAGTCCGGTGGTTGTTGAGTCACGGGGTAGAACCGGAGCAACATCACGTGCTGATGCACGGCTAGAGTGGACAGCAGTCCAGGCATCTGTTGGTCAGCGCCTGAAGCAAACCGTGCAGCTCTGTGGTTATGTATTCTTCCGTGGCGTCAACTAATTAGCATGTTCTTATTTCGTCTATTTAACGCATCTTGGTTAAGGAATAGGGTTAGGAACATGTCAGAGTTAATGCTATTAGTTTTTGAAGACATTTTGCGCACAATTCATGCGTCCCGTGATTGAGCGCCGTACCCGTAGCATGGAGAATGTGAGATACGGGCCCGTACCCCGAACCACTGCCTTTTTTTGTCTTTGCCATCTTTG
>CM065685.1:21792708-21802708 GCA_017654935.2 Phymorhynchus buccinoides
GGGTTGATGTTTGTGTTGATAGATTTCCCTTTGTTGTTGTTGTTTGTTTACATGCATGGGTGAGTATCAGTGTTTCATGGGTTGATGTTTGTGTTGATAGATTTCCCTTTGTTGTTGTTGTTTGTTTGCATGTATGGGTGAGTGTCAGTGTTTGATGGGTTGATGTTTGTGTTGATAGATTTCCTTTTGTTGATGTTGTTGTTTGTTTGCATGTATGGGTGAGTATCAGTGTTTCATGGGTTGATGTTTGTGTTGATAGATTTCCTTTTGTTGTTGTTGTTGTTTGTTTGCATGTATGGGTGAGTATCAGTGTTTGATGGGTTGATGTTTGTGTTGATAGATTTCCCTTTGTTGTTGTTGTTGTTTGTTTACATGCATGGGTGAGTATCAGTGTTTCATGGGTTGATGTTTGTGTTGATAGATTTCCCTTTGTTGTTGTTGTTGTTTGTTTACATGCATGGGTGAGTGTCAGTGTTTGATGGGTTGATGTTTGTGTTGATAGATTTCCCTTTGTTGTTGTTGTTTTTGTTTACATGCATGGGTGAGTGTCAGTGTTTGATGGGTTGATGCTTGTACATACATTTCCCTTTGTTGATTGTTTACACAAAAAAAGAATAAACTGATAGGATATAATTGCGTTGCAAAAAAAAAAAGAGAAAAAGAGACACCCCCCCCCCCCACACCCAAAAACACACCACACACACACACGCACGCACACCCCACACACACACACACACACACACACACACACATACCCCCCCCCCACACACACACACACCCCCCCTCCCACCCTCACCCACCCCCAAAAAGTGTAATTCTTGTATAATCAACCGGATATACTATTAAAAAACATGTTTTACACGAAAGCCATTTGCCTCAGAATGACTTTTATTATTTTCCTTGCTGTAAGTGAAGCATTCAAGACATCTCAACGAGGTGAGGATCATTTGAAAACGAAATCCCGCTTAGGATTTAGAAAAAAATATTATTTACGAGTATCCCCCAGTCTAACAGAATTAAAATGAAGTTGAAATCAAAATAAATTGTTGATACAAACAATTTTCTTCAAGCCAGTATAATATATCGAAATAGAAGAGCATTTGGGTTTAAAAAAGTAATATTTTTTACAGATTTTCAGAAAAGAGCACAAGGTGTGATGATAAATGTCGTGCATTACTGAAGTTTGTCAAATAAAATGGATTGTTGTCCCGATTCCCGAACTAGAACATACAATAGTTTAAAAACATCTCACCATTATACTCTTTACACAGGAGATAGTTTGAATAAGAGAAAACTTAAATGCATCCATGTCTTTGTGTCACCGTCAACGTCACCAATTTACTCTAAACTCATTTATTACTTATTTCACAGTGAAGAGTAGGCCCATTAAAAAAACCCACCCCAAAAATAAATACTTTTTTTAAAACCCACGCTAATTTTGGATATCAGGTATTGACAGGTTCATTGCAAGTATTGGGGGAAATACTTGTTGCTGTTAAGCATGTAATTGGTTTTACACTATTAAAATATTCATGCATAAAAAGTCATAACTGCACCCTGCATAAAACATCTGATTAAAAACAAAAAAGGTGGTACGCACATAGCAAGCGGTTACAAAATTGGCAGCATTCACGCTTATCCTGGTATAAACGAAGCCACTGTATAAACGGAAAGAAGAACGCCTTGTTGGCCTTTCCTCCAATGACTTGATATGTCCTGTTACTGGGGGGTGACTACCGGAGTTGCTCCGTGATTTAGAAATCAAAAGGCACACGCATATGTACGTACGCTATGGAACAAAACAGCACCCACAAATAAAACCAACAATCGCACATCAACGCGTAGCCAAGGACCAGGACATGGAACCAAAAACAACGACAAAGCCAAAAATGTTTCTCCAACTCGGACCTGCTTTCCCTAAGAATACCCCGACAAGTATTTACCCGTATCACCAGCGCATCGCTCCCGGCCGCCTTTGCAGAAAACTTCTCCATGCGCAGTACAGTTTTGTCCGCAAGCTGTATCAAGTCACGAAACGTATCGTCATCTTCAACCCGTAAATATCCGCCCCTCTCCGAGATTTTGAGAAGAGTAACCTCCAAACCGAAGAAGACCACACACACGGATCTCCACAGGGATTCCAACGACTTGACACCGTGATGCTGATCGTCCCTTTCTGTTCGCAGTCCTTCTGAAATTAAAGTTGTTGCTATGTCGTCGTCGGGTCGCCAAATAGGACCGGCTACAGCAAGCCTCTTCATATAATGATAGCCACTTATGCCTCCATAGAAGAGAAAGTCGGGTAACATTTCCTCTGTGACCGTAACAAATCGCGAAATTCTGTGTTTCGTTTTTCGCTTTTTCGTTTTCGTCGTGACTGTCTCCTCCTCTCTGTCGATTGTTCTTTGTTGCTCGTCGTTTTGCTCATTGTTATCTTCTCTTTGTTGCTCGTCTCTTTGTTCATTACTTTCATCTTGTTGTTCATTCCTTTGTTGATTACTTTCACCTTGTCCATCTCCTTGTTCATTACTTTCACCTTGTTGTTCATTACTTTCACCTTGTTGTTCGTTCCTTTGTTGATTGCTTTCACTATATACCATCTTGGTCCTGAAGGAATTATAGCCAAAAGGCGCACAGATTCTGATGGTGCTTCTACTGGCGATTGTAACGTAGTTTGGTTGATAAACTAATAAGAGAAAAAGCTTTAAATACACACAGCTAACACCCAGTAAGCAGAGGGTTTTGCTACAAAATCACCATTGGAGAGGAGAGCTTGCTGCGCTCTGATTTGCACTAAACCGGTTTCCCTGAAATGCACGGGTATGTTATCTCTTTGTTTTCATAGCTACAATAATAAATAGTGAACACATTTCTATATTTCCTTGGGATGCGTGGAAAAACCCCCCCCCCTCTCTCTCTCTCTCTCTCTCTCTCTCTCCCTCTCTCTCTCCTCCCTCTCTCTCTCCCTCCCTCCCTCTCTCTCTCTCCTCTCTCTCTCTCTCTCTCTCTCTCTCTCTTCTCTCTCTCTCTCCCTTCTCTCTCCCTCCCCCCTCTCTCCCTCCCTCCCCCCCTCCCTCCCCCCTCTCTCTCTCTCTCTCTCTCTCTCTCTCTCTCTCTCTCTCTCTCTCTCTCTCTCTCTCTCTCTCTCTCTTATGTATTTATTTATCTTATTTATATGCCTCGCACTATGCGTCCTCTTACGACCTTGATTTAAAGACCCACCACATCACGTGTCAAAATTACGGGCTTCACGTATTTTCCTTCTTATAGCTGGTAAGAAATCTTATTTTGACCAGGAGTGACTCCCATACAAATGCCACCAAATTCGAAACGAAACATCATTTGACGCACCACGATTAGGTTCCTTTTTTTCTGGGTAGCTGTGACCCACATACACATGTCCCCAACTTCAAATTGAGACTGCTCTTTAAAATGATGGTTCAGTTTGAATTGGGGGGCATTTGTATGGTCAAAACAAGATTTATTTCCAGCTGTAAGAGGAAAAACACGTGAAACCCGTGATTGTGACACGTGATCTGGTGGGTCTTTAAAGAGAAGCCTAAATTTGAATTTGGGGGAATTTGTATGTGGGTCACAGTTACCCAGAGAAAAACAAGGGACCTAATCGGGGTGGGTCAGTGTTTTTTTTTAAAGAGGCTGCTCTTTAAAATATTTGGGGTTTTGTATGGGAGTCAAACCTGGTCAAAACAAGATTTCTTACCAGCTATAAGAGGGAAAACACGTGAAACCCGTGATTTTGACACGTGACCTGGTGGGTCCTTAAGTGTTGTTTTTTTCTTGTATCTTGTGATGTATTTTTTTATTTGTATTTTTTTTAAATTTCTTTTCTTTTCGTTCTGAGGGCCGGATGAAAAAAAGCCGGTTATTGTGCTTATTCCGCTTTCCCTCAATAAAAACAAACCAAATAACGCAACTAAACCTTCGTTCGTTCGTTCGTTCTCTCTCTCTCTCTCTCTCTCTCTCTCTGGCTCTCTCTCTCCCCCCTCTCTCTCTCTCTCTCTCTCTCTCTCTCTCCTCTCTCTCTCTCTCTCTCTCTCTCTCTCTCTCTCTCTCTCTCTCTCTCTCATCTCTCTCTCTCTCTTCATTTCGGATTTTGTCACTCATGTTAAATGCGAATACGAAAACATGACATGCTTTAAATTATCAAAGGAGCTTGTGAGATCAAATGAGGATACTGTCGTTATTTCAGTGTACATTCCATCTTACCAGAGTCCATACTATAAATCATCTGACACAGATAGCTCTATTACTCATCTTGAATCATTTATGTTAGACCTTTATAACCGTGGTAATTCCTTAGATAGCATACTATTGGTTGGCGATCTTAACCCTTTCACCGCCAATATCGCATTTTTGCACCACAATGATTTAGCACCCATGTCATTAAAACCCTTGAAATCAGGGTCTATTATTCAATGATATTGTGTTCCTGAATTTGAGCAGCAAGGATTGACCGTATTCCAAATGTGTCACAAAGAAATCCCACAATATTGAAGATGAAATCTTTTCTATAGCCATGTACGTTTAATGGACATCTTTGGCTCAAAGATGGCTGGCGGTGAAAGGGTTAACGCATGGATGGAGAGTGGAGCCCTTCTAGGGAGGAAGAAATGTACGGCTGGGATTCTGGTGATGAGTTTGATAACCAGCGACTCTCTCTTGACAAACAGACAAATCAATTTGGTAAGCACTTAATTGATGTCAGTACCACATTTGACTTAACACCATTAAACGGTAACTGTATATCTGATGAAATGGGCCAATTCACATTTAGGTCAGAGCAGGGATGTACTATCTTCTTGTTTCAGCCACTTTGATTCGATAAATTAATTTACTTCTGAATGTGGGTCAAAGGGTCGAATCCAAGCACGTGCCACTACAATGTATCATTGATTTTGTTGTTCTTCGTTCGCTCAGACTGATTCCTGTCATATGAGCATAGATGCGTCATGCTGCCGTTATGCGCCTAACTAAGAAATAGTTAGGCCCAGCATGTCCGACTTCGGCTGAAGAAATCTTTGTCAGAATTTATAGAAAAAGGCAGGAGAATGTTTATATTCGTTGATACTTGTCTTCATGTTGATTATTATTGTATTCTTGTCTTGGCTTTAATGTGTATGTTTATCTGTATGTTAGTGTTTAGGCCTTTGTGACCACGTGACGTGAGGGGGGTGTTTAAAACGATTCTTACGTGTTAGTCCAAAAGCCCCAAGACAATTATTGTTTTGGAGAAACAGGTAGGTACCCTGTGTCGGTTAATACTTTTATTAAATGCATCAAATTGTGGTTGAGGATTTTAAGTATGGATGAGGACAGGTACCCCAAGAAATGTTATATATATCCTTCACTGGATCCACCAACATGGCATCCCATCTCTTCTACTCTCTTCGAGGGATTGTAATTTTAGAACATTATTATTTTTGTTATTTTGCACAAGATTTTTACCATTTCTTTTGAATTAAGTGCTGGTTTGCTTTTATTGTGGACTTTCAATCTGGTGCAAAGAGGACAACCTTTCTCTTGGATAGGGTTTTCTAGCTCAGTTTGAATGTTCACTGTGGACATTCTGTGCAGGCCGTCACTTTCATCATCACCTATCTATATTGTTAAAAACTCGGGACTTTACTGGTGTTGCACTGCCTCCGGGCATTGCACCCGGTATTGTTCCCAACATCTTTGTATTTACAAATGTCCCATATGTGTCTATGACCGAGAGGACGTAAACCATCATTTTCACACTCACTCTTTGCAGGCCGATATGCAGACTGAAGAGTCTTTCTCAAAGACGAAACAGCTGTCTTTGCATAGGCATTGTCTATCTCCCCCATTGGGAGAAAAAGTAAATCAGCACATTATTTTCTTTATTCTTTTCAGAACACAGAACAAATCGTAAAGTTTAAATTAATGTTATTCAGTTTCTTTCTTAAGTTCACAAACTGATACATTGGACACAAACAAAGTTTTATATATATATAAGAGGAAAGTTTAATGGTGTGGTTGTTTTTTCTTCTTCAATCCTTGTACGTTTATATATATATATATATATATACACAAAATAAAGAAAACTACAACAAATCCGTGGTCGTTCCAATTTTAATTCAAGCTTTCGAGAGGGTGTCCTCTCTTCTTCAGGAATGACACACACTGGTCACACATCATCAAGTGATATATATATATATATATATATATATATATATATATATATATATATATATATATAACTTATTTGACCTAAAAATGCAAAGTCGAAAAACAACTCCAAACTAGATTAGTCTTGTTTATTTATAAATATTGTCCAAATTTTCGTCTACATCCGTAGACTTTTTCTAGGACAAAAACATGACGCATAAGGTTACAATTACGTCAAAAAACAAAACGTCATGCAAAGGATTATTACGTCTATGTTATACAGTCAGAGAGAGAGAGAGAGAGAGAGAGAGAGAGAGGGATGGGAGAGAGAGAGAGAGAGAGAGAGAGAGAGAGAGAGAGAGAGAGAGATGACCAGCTCATGTTTACAATATTAGAGTCTATCTATAGTAGTAGTAGGAGCACACGTACTCATGCACACACACACACACACACACACACACACACACACATGCATACCACACACACACACACACACACACACACACACACACACACACACACACACACACACACACACACACACACACACCAGAGAATGAAATTAAATCTGCATGGAACAATAGGCATTGGGAAGTCTAGGCTTGCTGTTTAGATTTATAGGAACCAGTACTGAATATCAAACTCGAGGACAATCTGCATGGTTGAATTTCTCACAGAGTAAATCCATGGAAGTCTTTTCTTGAATTCAACCCAACAAAAACGGTCCCCAAATTCGACATCCAGTACAGTTCTCTCCTCAGTAGTTGTTTGTCGGACTCCACATGCTCAAGAGCTGTGATCTGCAAGTAGCCCAGATTGGGATCATCTGGGTGAGGTTGAGCGCAGTGGGCTGCTACAGCGCATTTGGAGACCTTTTGCAATTTGCAGTCACTCTTGTGGTTAGCCCACCTCTTCTTAAGATCTTTTGTACAACCCACATACAGAGCGCCAGGGTGGATTTTGCAGGACATCAAGTAGATGACATTGGGGGTTGTACATGAAAGGTGTTGTCTGATTTTCCAATGCCTATTGTCCCATGCAGATTTGACACTATCAGTGAATTTCCCATGTGCACATGTATCACAACGCGTAGCTTTGCATTTGTAGAACCCAGGTTTGTTAGAAGGCCCATGCTGGATGAATCTTCTTGGCACTGTTGGTTTGTAGATGCTGCCAATGTTTTTGCGTCGTCTTTCCGCTGATATTATCAGATTTTTTGGGGAAAACTCTTTGTTTTTGGAATCAGCGTACAGGAAATGCAAATTCTTCCGGATAATTTCCGATTTTGATGGAAGACGAGGGTCAAAAGTTGTGACCCATGCTAGTTTCTTTGGTTTTGCTTTTCTGGGTTTGGTGATTAGTTTTCTTCTATCTACATTGGCAGCTTTGTTGAGCTCCAACTTTGCTTTGTCCATGTTCCATCCTGCTAAGGTTTATATATATATAAACGTACAAGGATTGAAGAAGAAAAAACAACCACACCATATAATATATATATATATATATATATATATATATATATATATATATATATATATATATATATATATATATATATATATATATATATATATATGGGGTGTATGGAGAGACAAAGAACTCGGTTAGCGTGAGGTTCACTCTACACCGGTCCCATATCAGGCACAACACTGGGACTCTGGTGGCAGAGCACTTCAACTTGGCCGGACATTCCTGTGAGAATGTCAGATGCATCATCCTCGAACAGGTCTTCGTCCAGAGCAAGGAGTCCAGACTCCGTCGTGAAAAGTTCTGGATGGACAAGCTGAAGACCATGGCTCCGCTGGGTCTGAACTCTCTCTAATGAATTGTCTGAGAGGGCAGTTATTTCTCCATCGAGCTGTGTTTATTTGTTTATAGTGGAGATGCTTTACCCAGGATCCACTCTCTTGACCTGTTCCTAGGGGAGATGCTTTATTTGTTTATAGTGGAGACGCTTGGCCCAGGTTACACCCCCACTCTCTTGGCATTATCATAGTGGAGATGCTGAATTTGTTTATAATGAAGATGCTTTACCCATGATACATGCCCACTCTCTTAACTAAAGGGTCTTACAACATCTGGCGTTAGTTCTACATAGTTTGGAAGTGATAACTACAAAGATGGACAGAGCGGACATGGATATGAGAGAGAGAGTGAGAGGGAGAGAGAGGGAGAGAGAGAGTGAGAGAGAGAGAGAGAGAGGGAGAGAGAGAGAGAGAGAGAGAGAGAGAGAGAGAGAGAGAGAGAGGAGACTGTACTGGGGGGATTCTTTTTTTTTTTTTTTTAAATTATGTGGACTCAATACACTGTAACACAATCTAATTATACACACAGAATGTGGGTCACAACAATGACGTCAAGAAAAGTTACGTGTTGTATTTGTTACGTCAAGTTTGTTCTACTGTCTGTCCCGCGTCCAAGGCCAAAAGCCGAAATATTGGGAATAGTCTACATTCTTTCTTGTTAGTTTTCATTCTTTTTTTGTTCTTATATATAGAACAAAAAAAGAGAACGAAAACTAACAAGAAAGAATGTAGACTATTCCCAATATTTCGGCTTTTGGCCTTGGACGCGGGACAGACAGTAGAACAAACTTGACGTAACAAATACAACACGTAACTTTTCTTGACGTCATTGTTGTGACCCACATTCTGTGTATATAATTAGATTGTGTTGCAGTGTGTGTGTGTGTGTGTGTGTGTGTGTGTGTGTGTGTGTGTTTGATAATTCGTTTGGACTATTGAGTCCACATAAAATAAAAAAAAATAATAAAAGAAAGAATCCCCCAGTACAGTCTCCTATCTCTCTCTCTCTCTCTCTCTCTCTCTCTCTCTCTCTCTCTCTCTCTCTCTCTCTCTCTCTCTCTCTCTCTCTCTCTCTCTCTCTCTCTCTCTCTCTCTCACTCTCTCTCTCTCTCTCTCACTCATATCCATGTCCGCTCTGTCCATCTTTGTAGTTATCACTTCCAAACTATGTAGAACTAACGCCAGATGTCTTAAGACCCTTTAGTTAAGAGAGTGGGCATGTATCATGGGTAAAGCATCTTCATTATAAACAAATTCAGCATCTCCACTATGATAATGCCAAGAGAGTGAGTGTGTAACCTGGGCCAAGCGTCTCCACTATAAACAAATAAAGCATCTGCCCTAGGAACAGGTCAAGAGAGTGGATCCTGGGTATATATATATATAAACGTACAAGAATTGAAGAAGAAAAAACAACCACACCATTAAACTTTCCTCTTATATATATAGTTTGCTTGAATAAAACTTTTTTTGTGTCCAATATTTAAGTTTGTGAACCTAAGAAAGAAACTGAATAACTTTAATTTTAACTTTACAATTTATTCTGTGTTCTGAAAAGAATAAAAGAAAATAATGTGCTGATTTACTTTTTCTCCCAATGGGGGAGATAGACAATGCCTATGCAAAGACAGCTGTTTCGTCTTTGAGAAAGACTCTTCAGTCTGCATATCGGCCTGCAAAGAATGTCCACAGTGAACATTCAAACTGAGCTAGAAGACTTTCTACAAGAGAAAGGTTGTCCTCTTTGCACCAGATTGAAAGTCCACAATAAAAGCAAACCAGCACTTAATTCAAAAGAAATGGTAACAATCTTGTGTAAAATAACAAAAATAATAATGTTCTAAAATTACAATCCCTCGAAGAGAGTAGAAGAGATGGGATGCCATGTTGGTGGATCCAGTGAAGGATTCAATAAGGGAGGTCATAGAAATCGTAGTAAACACCAACATACTCCCAACATATATATTACTCTCTCTCTCTCTCTCTCTCTCTCTCTCTCTCTCTCTCTCTCTCTCTCTCTCTCTCTCTCTCTCTCTCTCTCTCTC
>CM065685.1:21805208-21830208 GCA_017654935.2 Phymorhynchus buccinoides
TGAAACATCTCATCCTGTTCATATGAATCCGACCAAATGATCTGATAATAGTCTCCTCGCATTTGCAATGACATTGTTTGGGTGTACAGAGATCTAAAGTGTAGCTTGATTGTATTAGTACGAGCAATGAGACATTCCTTTAAGAAAACACATAGCACGAATGGTTTTTAAGAAAACACATGACATATCAGAACATTTTCTCTCAACAAACAAGAAAAAAGAGAAGGAAAATGCATGCTTTAGGCTTACTTAGTTTATGCGTGCACACCATTTCATTAATAGCAGGATATAGAACATCGTGGAATAGTACATTTATAGAAATAAAACGGATTGTTAACTCCACTCACCACCTAAGGCATACGATGATAAATCTAAAGTATAAACACTTCACACAGGCAATTATTTACAGGGGGAGATAGTATGGAAGCTCTTATGTCACTCTCATCACTATCTGCCGTCACCGACTACTTGTCAACCGGTTTACTGATTATTTCACGATGAAACTCGTTTTTAAATGGTTTGTCTTGAAGTGACCTTCACTACGGGTTAACGGTTTAATGCTGAATCGTGTCACATGTCGATTACGTAGGCTATATGCGCTACTGCTAAGTAAGCTTTACGGCATTTAAGCAGTAAAATACCCATTAAAACGTGTAATGCGTCTCCTCATAAAAATAAAACAAAAAACTTATCACATGCGTAGCAGACGATTGAAAAATTGGTAATATCTGCATGCCCCTCCGTATATTATGATAATAACTCCTAAAAACGACGAATCCCAATACATTATCTCTTCATGAACTGTCTTTTCTTACGGGGGATGAATGCGGACGTTGCATGCCAACTCCTTCAAAAATGTTTAGGTACGCGCATATATACGTACATCCAAGCGATTGAACAAAATATCAGCGGAATGGTCAAACCAATACCCATGAAAGCGTACTTCAGGGCTACTATGAGAAATTTACGAAAGAGTCTTATGCGAAAGACGCGGGGCCAGTAATAAGAGTACTGATGGTCACAGCACCTGCCATAATTCTCTAACTCAGTCCTGCTTTCCCGCAACATGCCCCGGCAAGTGTCCGTCATGGTAGCCGCCCCCTCATCCCCGATTTCCCTCGCGCGGTCACGATACCACCTCATGTAGTCGTCAGTACAGTCCACCAACCGCATCCAGCGACGTACCCGTCGCATCAATGCGATCAGGTTGCAGGGGCCACCGAGCACCGAAGAAGGTTTGTGTTTCAACAACAATAGATGAGCTACTTCCACGGCGAAGAAACACGAAGCGACCACTCTCCACACGGATTCCGAACTTTTGATACGAACTGACTGGCGTCGAACTCGTTGGACTTCTCGAATGATGGTGTTTGTGGGTTCGTCGGTTTGGCGGATATGACCCACCCCTTTGAGAAGCAGCACGGCATAGTTATACACGAGTAAAGTGTAGAGCAAATCGGGAAACTGCTCTTCGGTGGCTTCAATAAATCGAACGCATCTGTGTCCGTTCTGTTGGTTGTCTTCCCTTTGCTGCTCGTCTCTCTGTTCGTTGTTATCTTTTTCTGCCATTATGCGCTCCACAAAGGAATAGTCTCCAAAGGACTAATAAATTGCTGATTACAAATTTAAAAGGAAACAAGCTGTCCTTGTTACAAACTTGTGCCCACTATGAAAAACAAATGGATTTGATAACACCACAACAGGAAAGCTTGTGCTAAAACGGGTTCCCTTGAAATGCACGGGTACATTTTCAGTTCTTTATTGTCATCGCTATCGCACACAAATGTGGTGAACACATTTCAAGTTTGCTTTGAGCTGCGGGGAAAATCTCTCTCTCTCTCTCTCTCTCTCTCTCTCTCTCTCTCTCTCTCTCTCTCTCTCTCTCTCTCTCTCTCTCTCTCTCTCTCTCTCTCTCTCTCGAAAATAAAACGTTCTTTTCATGTTGTCTTGACGTGACGCGAGAAGTAAGTGATTTCCCTCTCATGAAGTGTTTGAAAATCCGTACAGTTTTAAACTCAATGAAACGTATTTGCCACAGTCATGTAGGGGAAGACGGGGTAAAAAGCGCATGGGCTGGTAAGAAGCCCACCCCAATTATCTCATGAAATGAAGCAAATTTCAGTCTCATTTTGCCCATGAGACGAGCGTTAATGTCTAGCATTCGTCTCATGGGCAAATTTGACTGACATTTTCTTTATTTCATGAGATAATTGGGGTGGGCTTCTTACCCGCCCATGCGCTTTTTACCCCGTCTTCCCCTACTACGTTTAACCCATTTTTAGATAGCTTTTTAAATTTGTTTTATTTCATTTCCATTTCCATTTCTTTCTAGTTTGACAGGAAAATCGAACTGAACGTCGATCGAGTCCTTCGGATGGGGACGTAAAGTTAGTCTGACCCGTTCGCTTTACGCACGTAAACATCCCACGGCAGTTAAAAGTCGGTAAGAGCAGGGAG
Source organism: Phymorhynchus buccinoides (assembly GCA_017654935.2). Taxonomy (NCBI): domain Eukaryota; kingdom Metazoa; phylum Mollusca; class Gastropoda; order Neogastropoda; family Raphitomidae; genus Phymorhynchus; species Phymorhynchus buccinoides. Next base: position 21,807,666 of record CM065685.1, read on the forward strand.
AAATCCCGCTGCCTGGTATGGCCAAATTGATAGCTAGGTTTTCCAAGTGTGTCCACACACCCTCCTCACCCTGTGCCCCCCCCCCCCCCCCAATTAAATTTTTTAAAAATGGGTAGGCGCTGCACTTGCGGCGATTCGCTCTCCGGGGGAGAGCAGCCCGCGGCCCGAATTTCACAGAGACAAGTCTCTGTGACTAGAATATGCCAAAATATCAAATACCAAAATACCATTGTTTTATACTCTTGAACGATATCTAGCTTACAACATCCGCAGTACAGTGACAGTTTAGAATCCCCTGGGAATCTTAGACCAGTCCATTGTTTTCCCGGGGTGGGTGGGGTGGGGGGTGTCACTATACCTTTCCTCTCTCTCTCTCTCCCCCCCCCTCTCCTCTCTCCTCTCTCTCTCTCTCTCTCTCTCTCTCTCTCTCTCTCTCTCTCTCTCTCTCTCTCTCTCTCTCTCTCTCTCTCTCTCTCTCTCTCTCTCTCTCTCTCTCTCTCTCTCTCTCTCCGTCTCTCTCTCTCTCTCTCTCTCTACCTGTCTCTGTCAGTCTGTCTGTCAATTAACTCAACGAACATAAATTTGTTTGACTCTTGGGTAGGCGCTGCACTTGCGGCGACGCACTCTCCGGGGGAGAATTTCACAGAGATAAGTCTCTGTATACATTTCCATCCAACCTCTCTCTCTCTCTCTCTCTCTCTCTCTCTCTCTCTCTCTCTCTCTCTCTCTCTCTCTCTCTCTCTCTCTCTCTCTCTCTCTCTCTCTCTCTCTCTCTCTCTCTCTCTCTCTCTCTCTCTCTCTCCCTCTCTCCCCCCACCCACCCTGTCAGTCTGTCTGTCAATTAACTCAACGAACGTAAATTTGTTTCACTCTTGAAGGGTATCTAGCTTATAACGTCCAACGGTACAGTGACAGTTTAGAATCCCCCCGGGAATCTTGACCACTCCATTGTTTTGCCTGGGTTCATTGTCCGGGATTGGACTTAGAAAAAACAAACACCATAAGATTTTGGGGGGGTAGTTTTAAAAAAAAGTGCAACGCCGAGCGGCTGCAAAGTCCCCTCGCAGCATCGCCGAGCTACTCCGAAATCGGAATGTGTCGGTTGTACACACACTGGCGGGGAGACCATTGAGAACTGAAAACAGGACGCACGCACGGACGGATGGACGGCCGGAAAGAAGTGGGACATATCGGGCCTGTGACACAAAGGGCCTAGGGCACAGCGGGCTTATCCCATGTTTAGACTAAATACATCAGTGGATAGCTTGCATCTTGGCAAACTAGTATACCAAATTTGATGATGATAGACTGAATAGTTTTGACGGCCGGAAAGAAGTGGGACATATCGGGCCTGTGACACAAAGGGCCTAGGGCACAGCGGGCTTATCCCATGTTTAGACTAAATACATCAGTGGATAGCTTGCATCTTGGCAAACTAGTATACTAAATTTGATGATGATAGACTGAATAGTTTTGACGTGGGACATCTCGGGCCTGTGACACAAAGGGCCTAGGGCACAGCGGGCTTATCCCATGTTTAGACTAAATACAGCAGTGGATAGCTTGCATCTGGGCAAACTAGTATACCAAATTTGATGATGATAGACTGAATAGTTTTGACGTGGGACATCTCGGGCCTGTGACACAAAGGGCCTAGGGCACAGCGGGCTTATCCCATGTTTAGACTAAATACATCAGTGGATAGCTTGCATCTTGGCAAACTAGTATACCAAATTTGATGATGATAGACTGAATAGTTTTTTGAGAAAAACGGACGAATAGCCGGATGGACGCACGCCGGACGGACGGACGGACCAGACAAAAACAATAGTTCCCCGAACCTTCGGCTCGGGGACTAAAACTTTTTTGGTGGTGGTGGTGATGGTTGAATGAAGAACGGGTAACTAAGTGTCTTCTGTCTTTGTCAGCAGACTAAACCACAAAGTTTCCGAGTGAGAGATAGAAAAGGGGGGGGGGGGGGGGGGGGGGGGGGTGGGGGGGGGGCAGGGGGGACACTGTATACCTTTCCATCCAAAACTTCTCCCCTATTTTTTCTCTCTCTCTCTCTGACTGTCTCTCCATCTCCATCTCCCTGTGTCTCTGTCTTTTGTCTGCCTGTCTGTCTGTCTCTCTCTCTCTGTGTCTGTCTGTCTCTCTCTCTCTCTCTCTCTCTCTCTTTCTCTCTCTCTCCGTCTCTCTCTCTCTCTGACTGTCTCTCCATCTCCATCTTCCTGTGTCTCTGTCTTTGTCTGTCTGTCTGTCTCTCTCTCTCTCTGTCTGTCTGTCTGTCTGTCTGTCTGTCTGTCTGTCTGTCTCTCTCTCTCTCTCTCTCTCTCTCTCTCTCTCTCTCTCTCTCTCTCTCTTTCTGTGTCTCTGTCTCTTGTCTGTCTGTCTCTCTGTGTGTGTCTGTCTGTCTGTCTGTCTGTCTCTCCATCTCTCTCTCTGTGTCTCTCTGTCTCTTGTCTCTCTCTGTGTGTCTCTTCTCTCTCTCTCTCTCTCTCTCTCTCTCTCTCTCTCTCTCTCTCTCTCTCTCTCTCTCTCTCTGTCTCTCCATATCTCTCTCTCTCTCTCTCTCTCTCTCTCTCTCTCTCTCTCTCTCTCTGTCTCTCTCTCTCTCCCCCTCCCCCCGTGTCTCTGTCACTTCTCTGTCTGTCTGTCTCTCTCTCTCTCTCTCTCTCTCTCTCTCTCTCTCTCTCTCTCTCTCTCTCTCTCTCTCTCTCTCTCTCTCACCTGTGTCTGTCTCTCTTGTCTCTCTCTCTCTCTCTCTCTCTCTCTCTCTCTCTCTCTCTCTCTCTCTCTCTCTCTCTCTCTCTCTCTCTCTCTCTCTCTCTCTCTCTCTCTCTCTCTCTCTCTCTCTCTCTCTCTCTCTCTCGCTTTCGCAACAAAAAAGGAAGAGTTTATGCCACATGTAAATCCTTAACTTGCTAAATAGCTTTTTGTGTATCCGCATTCATTTTGCCTGTCAAAGTATTGTTCTAAACATTGTGCTCTTTACTTGTTTTTGCTTTAGTCGTGTGCATATCTTAGTTGCACCTCTAGTTGCACCTCCGAATGTGTATAGGTCGGTGGCCTCACATTAAAATTCACTGCGTCATTGCGCCTCTCTCTCTCTCTCTCTCTCTCTCTCTCTCTCTCTCTCTCTCTCTCTCTCTCTCTCTCTCTCTCTCTCTCTCTCTCTCTCTCTCTCTCTCTCTCTCTCTCTCTCTCTCTCTCTCTCTCTCTCTCTGCATGCGCTTGCCTGCCTCCCTTTGATTCTATCCTTCGAAGTCCCACTCTCTGAGCTTATTGTTTCTGTTCGGTTTATATTATAATATCTCATAATATCTCAGTCGCTTTTCCTTTCTGTCTGCTTCATTATGCATGCACCTGTCACTACGTTTCTCACCTCTTCAATTACTCTCTCTCTCTCTCTCTCTCTCTCTCTCTCTCTCTCTCTCTCTCTCTCTCTCTCTCTCTCTCTCTCTCTCTCTCTCTCTCTCTCTCTCAATCTCTCTCTCTCTCTCTCTCTCTCTCTCTCTCTCTCTCTCTCTCTCTCTCTCTCTCTCTCTCTCTCTCTCTTTATCTTATCTTTATCCTTGTCAAATAAAGTGTTTTTAGTGTCCAGTGTCCAGTCTCTCTCTCTCTCTCTCTCTCTCTCTCTCTCTCTCTCTCTCTCTCTCTCTCTCTCTCTCTCTCTCTCTCTCTCTCTCTCTCTCTCTCTCTCTCGCTGTGTGTGTGTGTGTGTGTGTGCGTGCGCGTGCGTGTGCGCGCGTGCGCGCGCGCGCGGCTGTGTATGTACGGGCGCGTGGGTGTATGTTTTTGTGTGTTTACGGGTGCGTGCGAATGTGTATGCGTGTACGTGTGCGCATGTTGGTATGCGTTTTGCACCCGCACACCCGTACGTACTGAATAGTGTGTGTGTGTGTGTGTGTGTGTGTGTGTGTGTGTGTGTGTGTGTGTGTGTGTGTGTGTGTGCGTGCGCGCGCGTGCGTGCGTGTGCGTGTGCGTGTGCGTGCGCGCGCGCTCTTGTGTATGCTCGTGTGCGTTTTCGTCTCTACCCACCGTTTGCACAGAAGAAGAATTTTTTATAACACTCGGGTCTCAAGAGAGTCATCAGGCATCGACAACCGCTGTCCGCAAACCTTACCCTTCTGACGGATTGCTCAGTCTTACTTTTCTACTGTACTAATATACCTTATGTAGAATTGTGCCCCCATCTCTATGTGCCCCCCCCCTCTCTATGTGCCCCCGTGTATATGTGTCCCCCCTCTCTATGTGCCTTCGTCTCTATGTGTCCCCCCTCTCTATGTGCCCCCTCTATATGTGCCCCCGTCTCTATGTGCCCTCCCCCTCTCTATGTGCCCCCGTGTCTATGTGTCCCCCTCTATATGTGCCCCCGTCTCTATGTGTCCCAGTCATACGGAATCTAGCCATCAGTACGTGGCACTCTAACATATCCACAATCCAAGCACTAAGCTTCATCTGAAGCACTGTCGCTATCCATATCAATGACCAGAGACCTACAGTATCTCCCTAAAGATACACATACCTTGACCTAACCACAATCCAAGCCCTAGACTTCATCTATCCCTATGCCTATCAATGACCAGAAACCCAAACCCAAATTCTCTCCCTAAAGTTCTGTGAACACTATTCTCAAGATATTTCTATATCCCTATAGCAACACAGTGAGCTGTAAAGGTCTGTATGCACGTCAACACTACTCACAAGATATTTCTATTTTCCCTTGGCAACACAGTGAGTTGTAAGTCATATTAAAAGTGGGCTATCATGGGGAAATAGAAATATCTCGTGAATAATGTTAACGTGTACACATACCGTAGCCTAACCACAATCCAAGCCCTAAACTTAATCTATCCCTATGCCTATCAATGACCAGAAACCCAAACCCAAATTCTCTCCCTAAAGTTCTGTGTACACGTTAACACTATTCACAACGTATTTCTATTTGCCCATGGCAACACATTGAGCTGTAAGTTATATTAAGGAAGGGTTGTCACTGTGTTGCCATGGGGAAATATAAATATGTCGTGAAAACTGTTAACGTGTTCACAGACCTTTAAGAGTGGGCTATCACTGTGTTGACATGGGGAATTAGAAATATTTCGTGAATAATATTAACGTGTACACAGACCTTAACCCTTTCACCACCAACCATATTTCAACCAAAAATGTCCATTAAATTTACCTGCATAGAGAACAAAATCCACCTGCAGTATTGTGGATTCTTCTGTGACATAATAAAATAAGGTATATCCTTACTTCCCAAAACTAAGACAATAGGGTCTTTGGATAATAGACCCCAATTTGATTCCTTTTAGTGACATAGATGTTATAAATCTCTGTGGTACTAAAATGCGACTTTGGCGGTGAAAGGGTTAATCCTAACCTTATCCCTATCCTGAGGGGACACATAGAGACGGGGAACATATGGAGACGGGGGCACAATGAAGTTGACACATAGAGACGGGGGCACGTATCATTCATCCTACTCTATACCTAGCTAGCCCCAAATATGCCCATGAGAATGCTTCTCTACGACAAAGTTATAGGTCTGTTGTGGTGCAGGATTGTATGCATACATAGAATTATGTATAGATTAAATAGATACTTATCTTGCGGGTGATTTCTACCAAATACCAAAACTGTAAAGGTGGACCCTGACGGATGAGGTTTTGCAAGAAACACGTCTCGATCACCAGAAAGACAGCCTTTTTAAGGATCGGAACACTCACTTTGCCCTTAAGTGTGTACTGTTAAGTGTTCATACATAATTTAATCAAATTATGTCCCTACTTTTAACTGTTAGGTGATATTACACGCATCTTGTTGTCCTATTCTGTGACATTTCGATTTATGCATAACGCACAACTTTTGTTTCATCGATCCTGTGAATTTACATTTTAATTTCCTCAGGGATAAAATAACGCTGTTTGAATATAATTTATTAAATAGTTTATTTCACTTTCTTCTACGTGCTCTGAAATGAGTTGCGGATGCATTCTCAGATTAAATGTCCATCTTCTATGTGTATGAATGAACAGCTGCACCACCATCCAAAAAAGGTCATTGTCATCGGTTAGGGGACAAAAGGCAAAAAACTCTTTAAAAACCAGTAATATTATGCATGGTGAATGCGTGTTTTTTTTTTTATTAACCCTTTCACCGCCAGGCATATTTCAACCAAAAATGTCCATTACATTTACCTGGATAGAGAACAAAATCCATCTGCAGTATTGGGGATTCTTCTGTGACATATATAAAATAAGGTCTATCCTTACTTCCCAAAACTAAGACAATGGGCTCTTTGGATAATAGACCTCAATTTGATGCCTTTTAGTGACATAGGTGTTAAATCACTGTGGTGCTAAAATGCGACTTTGGCGGTGAAAGGGTTAAGCCAGTTGTGATTGACTGACGTGTTCCTTAGATAAGATTCAGCTTTGCATCGTTACATTGTTGTCGTTGCTGTTTGTTTGTTTGTTTTCCTAGTCGTATGAATGTCTCGAAAAATCGTAGAACTAGTGCTAATTCTGATTATTATTTTCTGTGTGCGCCTGTGGATCGTGCTTGACAATCAGAACCATTATTCGATTGCTGATCAAACTTTTAACGTGTGCGTCTTACATCAACACCCCCCCCCCCCCCCCATAGCCACGTTAAACGACTTACTCATGCTTTCTATAGGGTGACTAAAAAGAAACGCAACCCACAAAATCGTGTATATTTGTTTTAAAATAATAAAAGTACCATTTTGATTTTTCAGGTTTAGGACGAAGATTGGATGCATGAAAGGAGGCAATACTTGTTGTTTTTCCAAGACCCCCCGGGGAGCTCCACAAAATGCTATTTTCCATGGTAACTCAGTTTTAGAAGGGAAAAAAAAAAATCCTTTTTGGGAGGTAAAAACACTTTTGCGGTAATGTTCAATTGTCAGCACACTGTTTGTTTTTTTCAATTCAAAAATGCAAAAATGCAGGTCTGCACTACTATATATACCGACATTTCTTTTCAGCCCACACAAATGGTGTTCTGATACCGTTAGAAGATGAAATGCGAATGCGTTTTTGGACCTCGTAAAGGATTTTTTTCTCTCCAGAAAATGGGGTACCATACTTTAAAATCCCCCCAAAATCGAAATGATAACTTGATTAGTTATTTTATTTTTGTGTATTACCAATTTTGTGTGTTGCAATTTTTGTTGAGATGCCCGATGTTTTCCTGTTTACCAGTCAGATGTACCGATATTTCATTTTTGGTTTAACCCTCTTGCATTTATTCTGGCCAAAACCGCCCCGTCGGAAGTTGCCTCTGTGTATTCAAGCCGCCCAAAACCGCCCGTAGCTTGCCCCCACTCTGAGACCCCCTCTGATGGCATTTCCATCACGTGCTAAGTTCTGGCTTGTTATACACACAATACGAAGAAGCTTCTCACTTGCAATGATGTGATAGTAACCGTATGGCGATCTGTGTGCTTCAAAAGACAGGTTTCCCCAACAATGTGTGAAAGAACCTGAACACTAGAAGCAGTTTTTGTATGTAACAAATGCGAATGCAAGAGGGTTGTAAGATTGTTGTGGGTGAAAATCATGTGCTGACTGCAAGAAGCACGGAGCGAGAGAGAAAGGTGTTACGAGGTGAGCAGTTGTTTAGAGAATTGCACACATTCTGGTCGGAGACACGAGAGTGGAAGGTTGAACGGAATAAAGTTACTTTAAACACAGAACACTGTGTTTGTCTTATGAGAGCCAGAGCATCATACATGGTGTCAGAAGTTCGAAAACGAACGCCACAACCACCATCAAACGTGACCCATGGCGTCAACTTTACAACCCAGCATTAACTGGGAGTCAAGAAACCTCGCTGAAGAGTGGAGGAAATTCAAGCAGCTGGCCGATCTCATGTTCATTGGACCCCTGCATAAAACAACAGAACGAGAAAGGTGTGCTTACCTGTTGATTTGGACTGGAGAAAAAGGGCGAGAAATATGCAATTCCTGGAACCTAGCGACCGAAGATCAGCAAAAACTTGAGGTACTGTACAACAATTTTGAAAAGCATACAACCCCTAAAAAGAACACTTTGTTTTCTCGGTATCTCTTCCTGACAAGATCACAACAACCAGGTGAGCCCTTCGAAACCTTCGTCACTGATCTACGCAAACTAGTGAAAGACTGTTTGTATAAAGACGCTAACGAGATGGTTCGTGATCAGATTGTGTGTGGTATTACATCACAAGTAGTACGAGAAAAACTCCTTCAAGTGGGTGACCAGCTAGACATGGAAAAAGCTATCGACATAGTCATGACACACGAAGCAACAAAGCACCAGCTCGCTACAATGCAAAAAAGAGGAATCAGTTGAAACCATCAAGAAAAGGCACACGCAGCACGATTTCAGTGACAGACGACCACGCAGCCAATGGAGCCAAAACAAATCAGAACAATATGACAGAAAACAACAACCGAGCACCTTTAGCTGTGGCAACTGTGGCCAGCGTCATGCACGCCAGGCATGCCCAGCTTGCCGCCGGCAGTGCAGCAAATGCAATAAATTCAACCACTTCGCAAAAATGTGCCGTTCTCGAAAATCGGAAAGAGAATTACACCAAATTGAACAAGACAATGATTATAGTGATGGGGACTCTTCACTAAGCATTGACATCATCGCCGACGGTACTGATCATCCAGATACAGCTTATGCTAACATTGCCGTCAATACAGGTGACGTCATGCGATTCAAAATCGACACTGGTGCCCAGGCCAACGTTATCCCCAGTAAGATCTACAAAAGGCTTACAGCACCACCGCCCATCACTGCCAGTAAGACCAAGCTGTTTGGATATGCAGGACAACGGATCAACATCAAGGGCTGCGTTCAGCTGGCCTGCTCATACAAAGGTAAAAAGTACCAGGGCACTTTCCATGTTGCTGACACTGAAGGACACTCACAGCCCGTGCTTGGTTATCAAGCATCTTTGCAGCTGCAGATCGTCAAGATGATATTGGCAGTGGACAGCGTTAGCCAAATGAACAAAGAAACGGTCCTCACTGAGTATAAACACCTCTTTGATGACGGTTTGGGAAACCTGGGAGAAGTGGACATCCGCGTGAAAGAGGACGCCATACCCGTGGTTCATCCTCCTCGTCGCGTTCCACATGCAATCAGGGATCGCCTGAAGGACGAACTGGACACGATGGAGAAGGCAGGAGTGATCAGCAAGGTCACACAACCCACGGACTGGGTCAACTCCTTGGTGGTAGTTGAAAAACCGAACGGCAAACTCCGCATCTGTTTAGACCCTAAGGACTTGAACAAAGCCATCAGAAGACCTCATTATGCCATGCCGACCTTTGAAGATGCTCTGACCAAGATTTCAGGCGCCAAAGTGTTTAGCAAGCTTGATGCAAGGTCTGGCTACTGGTATCTGACCCTGTCCGAAGGGTCCTCCTTCATGACAACATTTAACTCACCATTTGGCCGCTACCGATTTAACAGAATGCCATTCGGACTGATCAGTGCTCAAGATGAATTTCAAAGAAAGATGGACGAGGCACTTGAAAGGATCCCTGGCGTCGTGGTGCTAATAGACGACATCCTCATCACTGGAAAAACGCACAAAGAACACGACATCAATTTGAGAACCGTTTTGGACAGAGCAACAGAAACATGCATCAAGTTGAACCCGGAGAAACTCACAATTGGCACCCAAGAGGTTGAGTACTTCGGACACGTGATCTCTGCCGAAGGTGTGAAGCCTGACCCTGCAAAAGTGAAGGCCATACTGGACATGCCCCCACCCTCTGACAAAAAAGAACTGGATACTATATTGGGAATGGTCACTTACCTGTCCAAGTTTGCGCCCAACCTTGCTCAAACGACAAAACCACTACGAGATCTCTTGAAAGATGATTCTGAATTCGTTTGGGACAGCCAGCAGCAAGCAGCCTGGGACAGGGTGAAATCGACCCTCACCAGCCAACCAGTCCTTGCTTTATTTGACCCAGCCAAGCCGTCAACCCTGCAAGTGGATGCCAGCAAGTACGGCCTGGGCGCTGTCCTATTTCAGGAGGATAGACCCGTGACCTTTGCCTCCAAGTCCCTCAATCAGACGGAGCAGAATTATGCTCAAATCGAGAAGGAACTATACGCTATTGTATTCGGATGTGAGCGCTTCCATCATTACATTTATGGTCAGCATCGGGTCAAGGTTCAGTCAGACCACAAACCGCTGGAGAGCATTATGAAAAAGCCCCTTGCCTCAGCACCTCCACGTCTGCAAAGAATGTTGTTGCGCCTGCAGAAATACGACATTAGCGTGGTGCACGTCCCTGGAAAGCAGATCCCCGTTGCCGACACACTCTCCAGAAAGTTTCTGCCTGCTGAACCAAGTGACGTCATTGAAGACCTGGATGCACAGATTCACAGCTTAATAAAGAATTTGCCTGTGAGTGACGAGAAAATGAAACTTTTGAGGAAAACCACAGAGGAAGACAAAACTCTTGCCATCGTCAGGCAGTATATCCAAGAAGGCTGGCCAGAAACCCGTCAGCATTGCAGAGCTGAAGCTCAGGACTTTTGGAACTTCCGAGATGAGCTATCCGTCATCGATGGCATCATTTTCAAAGGCGAAAAGATCTTCGTCCCAACCAATCTACGGCCGGAAATGCTTCAGAAAATCCACTCCAGCCACCTTGGGGTCGAAAAAACGACTCAGAGAGCCCGCAAAGTCCTGTTCTGGCCCAAGATGGCGTCTGATATTGCGGACACCGTGTCCCACTGCCAAGCATGCAATGAGAGGCAAAAGTCAAACCCCAAGGAGCCGATGAAGTCACACGACATCCCAACACGTCCCTGGCAGAAGGTGGCGGCAGACTTGTTTTCATGGAACAGCAAGGAATATCTCATCACTGTCGACTATTACAGCAGATACTTTGAAGTTGACGAACTTACTACCACCTCATCTGCCACTGTTATCAGAAAACTGTCGGTACATTTCGCCAGACATGGAATTCCGGAGACCCTGATAACTGATAATGGACCACAGTTCACAGCAAAAGAATTCGCTGAGTTTGCCAAAGTCTGGGACTTTGCACACATAACGTCAAGCCCAAGATACGCCCAGTCTAATGGTCTGGCTGAGAGAACGGTCCAGACGGTGAAAGGAATCCTGGAGAAAGCCAAGGCCATCAAAACGCCTGCACTCCTCGGCATTCTCGAATATAGAAATACGCCTGTAGACGACCTCGCATCTCCTGCACAGCTATTGATGGGTCGTCAGCTGCGATCTGTCATACCGGTCACGAACAGCCACTTGCGACCCCAGACAATAGACCCACAAGACGTCGTGGCGAGGCGTCAGCAATGCCAAGCCAGCCAGAAGCTCTACTACGACCGTACCAGCCACCCCCTGGCTCCACTGAGGACTGGTGATGCCGTCTTTGTCCAACTCAAACCCAGGGCCAGCTGGACACCAGGCCAAATCTCCTCAGCATGGAAAACGCCACGGTCATACCAAGTGCAGACTGACAGTGGCCACCTCTTTCGCCGGAACCGCCGCTTCATTCGCAAGCAGCCCCACCAGACCTTTCCCCTTTTCCCCATCCCAACCCCCGCTGGATCACACGCGGTTCCTGAGGTCAACCATAAGGACGTCGCCTCTCGGGTCACTGGCCCAGAGCCCACGGTGCAACTCCGGTTCTGTTGCAACCGGAGTCCTACTCAACCCGCTTTGGACGTGCCGTGAGACTACCCCAGGGCCTGGCCTATCAGCGACCCTTTGTGCAAACCACCCAGTAATGAACTGGTTAACTGGTTAAAGTGTGCTATTCACATTGCCTAATGAGAGACCAGTTTCACTGACTTGTTTACAGGCTTAATACGTCATTTAAGTACAGATGGAAATGTGTGTGTTTTCTACAGATCATCCTATAATCTGTATTTATAAACTATTTGCTAATGTAATTCTCCAGGTGGTTCAGATGTATACCACAATATGGATATCTTGCGGTTTCGAGAATTTTTCTATTCACAATTTTACTATTCTGTAATTAATTTCTGAGAGTTTTTCATTATTTTGTTGCACTTTGTGGATTTGTTTCGATTTTTGTATTCGTTCTTTCAATGCGTTTTAAATTTTATAAGAAGGGAGATGTAAGATTGTTGTGAGTGAAAATCATGTGCTGACTGCAAGAAGCACGGAGCGAGAGAGAAAGGTGTTACGAGGTGAGCAGTTGTTTAGAGAATTGCACACACTCTGGTCGGAGACACGAGAGTGGAAGGTTGAACGGAATAAAGTTACTTTAAACACAGAACACTGTGTTTGTCTTATGAGAGCCAGAGCTTCATACAAGGGTTAACGTTCGAAGGTCGTTTTGTTTGTTTGTTTGTTTGCTTGTTTGCTTGTTTGCTTTGTCGCCTGTTCCTCTTCCCTTTCTGTCATCGTGTTGTCCCCTATCCGTTCCTGTTTCTCCTTCTTTTCTTCCTGCAACTCCCTTCGTTAGATTTTCATTTTCTCTGTTCTGTTTACGTTAAAGTTCGATCCCATCTTTCTTCTCCCTATTTGTGTGTGTGTGCCTTTTCTTGCATTCTGTTGCAACGATGTTGTTCTCGTTGTCTTCTGTTGATTTAACATTAATCTTTTATATTCCTGCTTAGTGTCTGCTTAAGAAAATACACGCACGCACAGATACACGCGCGCGGCGCACGCTATCTCTCTCTCTCTCTCTCTCTCTCTCTCTCTCTCTCTCTGTCTCTGTCTCTGTCTCTCTCTCTCTCTCTCTCTCTCTCTCTCTCTCTCTCTCTCTCTCTCTCTCTCTCTCTCTCTCTCTCTCTCTCTCTCTCTCTCTCTCTCTCTCTCTCTCTCCTTCTTTACTGAGGTTCTCTTCCGGCTCTCTTTCTAATATAACCCGGATACTGATTTTCCACCTCTTCTTTTTACACTAACATAATTATTTTATGCTAACCTCCTCTTCCATTTGAAAGCATTATGGTTGGAGAGCCTGTTTGGTTGGATGAATGCTGATGGTTAGTAGTATCTAGATGGCATTTTGACATGAATTTTCCCTCTAATATCCGTTGCAATGATAACTAATTAGTTCCCGGGGTTCTCCCCCCCCCCCCCCCCCCCCCCTGTATATTGAGCACTTAAACGTCTGTATTTGTTTTAACCCTCTTGCATTTATTCCGCCCCAAACCGCCCAGCCGGAAGTTGCCTCTGTGTATTCAAGCCGCCCAAAACCGCCCCTAGCTTTCCACCACCCTGATATCCCCCTCTGATGGCATTTTCATCACGCGCCAAGTTCTGGCTTGTTATAAACACTTTATGAAGAAGCTTCTCGCTCGCAATGTTGTGATAGTAACTGTACAGCGCCCTGAGTGTTTCACAAGACAGATGTTCCGGGGGAAAAAAGGTGTGAAAGAATCTGAACACTAGAAGAAGTTTTTTTCTTTTTCTGCAACAACTTTTATTTGATGCACAGCACAAGAACATACATTGATACAGATAACAAACCCATCATCAACAACAAGCTAGAAGCTTATATTGTGCTGTCTTGGTTTAAATTATTTTTTCACTATGCCTCCCGATCACTCGAACCGAGAATCGATCCTATCGCATAAGAGAAGGGGAGTAACCCCGAACGTCACACCAAATCTTTTATTACAAAAAATCACCCAGAATAAAGTCTAACTCACCTTTCATTTCTGAAAGTTGCATATTGAATAGCAATGATGATATTTTGTATTCGAAAGCTAACATACTGTCACACAACAAACCATGAATTGGAAGACAAAATCCGTAATGGCGCTCCAAACATCGCACGTGGTCATTACTGCTCACGTCACTGGAAAAGTAATAAAATTTGGCGTCACTTTGAAAAAGCCGTTCAAAAAGACTATTGGGTGCTTTCCCTTGCTGTAAAGACCAAAAATGGACCCGGGAGTGTCAGAAACAGGAAGACCTAACTTAGTATATTGCATTGTGGGTAGGGAGAAAGTGAGAATGAACGTACTAGACCTGGCGTTCAGCGGTCGCAATCGGCGCAAACGGGAGCCAGTGATAAAAACAAAATCGGGCACATTTCGGTTCTGTAAATTTACACACATATTAAGCAAGCATAACCGCAACAACAAGCTTAAAGCCTATACTGTGCCAACGTACTATGCATGAATGTCTGAATGGCGGCTGGCAAGCACAAAACTAAACAGACTGATTTAAACATTATCAAAGAAAGGTACATTTCGAATCCTTCGTGAAATATACATCAGGAAACCAATGATAATAAGAAAAAAGATAAATCCAAACTTTGTGAAAACCACAAAACACAGAATATAAACAATGAAATGGAAAAAGAGAAGAAAGAAAAAATGACATTCAGAATATAAATGAGACATGAGGATGATGGAGGATACAAAAGATAATTACGAGGTGAATCAATTACTAATTGCAGTGGTTACAAAGCATCTTTCTGATATTATACTACTTGTGGCGGTGCCATAGCCGATGAGGTTTAACCGAGGCTTGCTCACCGCTACAGCTATCTGTATTAATTTTAAAAAATCGGGACTTTACTGGTTTCGTACTGCCTCCGGGCATTGCCTCCAGTATTGTTCCAACCATATTTGTATTTACAAATGTCCCATATGTCTGATTCAGACCAAGAGGACGTAAAACTCCATTTTCTCTCTCACAAAGCATCTTTCTTGCTAAACAAGGATCACTGTACATTATTATTATTATTATTATTATTATTATTATTATTATTATTGTGCTCTCTTTATAGTTGAACATTTTGTTCGACGACTTAACACAGCAGATACATAGAATAAAAAACACCGACTTTTGTTGAAAAAAACAACTCAATATTAAAAACAAAGCCACGTTCCTGTTGTGGCGCGCATGCGTATGACGGTGACCGGGACTTATTTCACTCCAGGGCATATTTTTCGTGACACCGTCCGTGTGTCCGTCCGTGTGCGACCTTCACCTTATCCAGATAAACACGCAAGGGAAATTTGCACCCGCTCGGGTTTAGCCTTGTTAAAGTACTTGATTTCTAATTTTTTAAAAAGGACTAGATACTTGTAGAAAAGCAGATAATACAGTAAAATGTTGCGGGGGGGCGTAGCTGTGACCCACATTCAAATTCCCCCAACTTCAAATTGAGGCTGCTCTTTAAAAACGATGTTTCGTTTTGAATTTGGGGGCATTTGTATGGGAGTCAAACCTGGTCAAAACAAGATTTTCTTACCAGCTGTGAGAGGGAAAACCCGTGAAACCCGCGATTTTGACACGTGATCTGGTGGGTCTTTAAAATGGAGAGTGATCAATCTTTGTTTATTTTATCATTTTTCTTCCCGCTAACATTTCTTGACGGCCTATGCGAGCTATCTCATTATTCGGCGATCGGTCATTCTATCTGTTCTCTGTCCCAGTGGAATACATTAAACCCAATATGCTCCAATTCATTGACATCGCTTTTGGGGGGAATATTATTTAGGAGACAAACTAGAGCGTGAAGACGGTGCATCAACCAGCCGCATGGCAGCATTGTCGGGTCCAGTGACCTTGCAGGAACAAACAGACAAAGCATTCCTGAAACTAAAAATCCGATCAAAACAGTCTGCACAGTCCTGCACTTTACAGTAGTTTACCCTGCGCCAGCGAAGATCTCGCGCTGCAGCATTTTCGGCTCCAGTGACCTTGACCTTTGACCAATGAGCTACAATTTAGAACTTGGCCTCGATATCCTAAATACCTGTCTTCGTGCGAAATGTGAGACTCCTAGATCCGTCCGTTCAAACGTTACTAGCATATCAAAGAATGAAATAGTAAGCCCAAGAGAGGAGTTAATTAGAAAGAGAGTATTCACCCTTTGGTATTAGCATAGCATAAATGGCACGATAGGCTATTTTGTTTTTACCTTTTGCCCTCTAAATATGTTTTATGTTAGGATAGGCTTCGTTCACTGATGACTACTAAGGCATCTGTGTTTTATTCATTTAGATCTGTATATTAACTGAATACATTTTGTTTTGGGAAAAAAACTTGTCTGTGATATTCTTGCGCGAATGTAATGACTTTGCATTAACTGCTTCATCATGAAGGTTATTCCATGCATGTATTACTCTGTTAGTAAAACAAGTGTTGTGCTAGTCTGGTGTTAGTATCTTTTTTTGTATAGTTTGGAATTATGGCCACGGGTTCTTTCACCCTCACAAAGAGTTAGTAGGCAGTTAGTAGTAGAATAATCGTATAAATGGTGCACATATCTTTATAAACTTCAATCATATCACCCCTGAGCCTTCTATACTCTAGGCTAGGCATCCGCCTTTCCTCATAGGTCATATCATTTGTACCAACAAGGTTTTTTGTAAACCTCCTCTGAACTTCCTCTAGATAGCATGTGTTTTATGAAATGTAGACACCAAAATATTCTCCCCGTGGGGATACCGGGGGTTAAAATAGTTCCCCCACCTTCTGGAAGTTCTGTGCTTGTAACTTCCTCTAATCCGCCACTCTCTTTGACTCTGCCTTTTCCCTTTGCTTTCTGTCATCTACTGTCTTTCTGACTTATTGGCCCCAATCTCCTGGCTTTTTTACAAAATAAATCTTCCAAATGATTTTTCTCCTTTGAGCTCCTCCGAAATCGGAATGTGCTGGCTGTGCGCAGCGGGGAGACCAGTGAAAACTGAGAACCGGACACATACGTACCTTACCCATTATGGCCATATGGCCTGGGAACGCAGAAGAAGAAGAAGAAGAAGACACCAAGATATTGTGTTAACATAGACACAAAGACATATAGTCACAAAGTCCCATGGTCAGGAACTGAACAGACTGCCCTGAAAGCATTAACCAGCTTTCGCTTCGACGCTGTTAAAGACCCACTCACCCAGCAAGATTAAGTCCCTAGTTTTTTTGTTGTTTTTTTTGGGGGAGGGGCCTAGGTGTGACCCATATCCAAATGCCCCCAACTTCAAACTGAGGCTGCTCTTTATTGACAGAAATCTGTGTAACGTCCTCCGGTCTGGAACACATATGGGACACTAGTAGATGTAAAGATGGTGGGAACGATCCTGGAGGCAATGCCCGGAGGCAGTGCAACACCAGTAAAGTCCCGATTTTTTAAAATGAATATAGACATAGCTGATTTTACTGCTATTTAAAGTCTCTGTCTAGTTTTCAATTCGGGGGGCATTTGTATGGGAGTCAAACCTGGTCAAAATAAGATTTCTGACCAGCGAGAGAAGGAAACCCGTGAAACCCGTGATTTTTCACTCATGGATCTGGTAGGTCTTTAAAGACCCAGTGACGCACCACGATTAAGTCCCTTGTTTTTTTCTGGGTTGCTGTGACCCACATACGGATTTCCACATATTCAAATTGAGGCTGCTCTTTAAACTGATCTGTCGGTTCGAATTTGGGGCCATTTATATGGAAGTCAGACTTGGTCAAAACAAGATTTCTTTCCAGTTATAAGAGGGAAAACACGTGAAACCCGTGATTTTGACACGTGATCTGGTGGATCTTTAAAAAGGTTATCAGTTTCCGGGTTAGAAAGTGGTGTGTCGTGTGGGTGGGTGGGGGGTTAGATTTATAAAGTCGTTTTCGATTGGATGATTAGTGGCTCGAGCTTACCAGCTCGAGCAGCCTCGATATCAGTTGTCCTCTGAGAGGGTGTTGTCAAAAATCTTTTTGGTGCTATGGAGTGCCCGCGGGGGGTGATTCTACAACTGCTGGCTGTATCGTGTCTGATAGCAGACTGGAAACGGTACCGGTACAATGCTAATTGAGGGCATGGTAAAAGATAGATAAACACTGACAGAAAGAAAGCTGGAAATGAAAGGAAAATGAGGATGAGGAAGCACAGAGGAAGAAGAAGTAAGAAGTAAGAAATGATAGAAGACGAGAGAGAGAGAGAGAGAGAGAGAGAGAGAGAGAGAGAGAGAGAGAGAGAGAGAGAGAGAGAGAGAGAGAGAGAGAGAGAGAGAGAAGAAGAAGAAGAAGAAGAAGAAAAGGAAAGGAAAGGAAAGGAAAGGAAAGAAAAGGAAAGGAAAAGAAAAGAAAAGAAAAGAAAAGAAAAGAAAAGAAAAAGGAGAAGGAGAAGGAGAAGGAGAAGAAATGATAGAAGACCAAAACGAGAGGGCTAGAAAGGAGAAGGAAAACGAGAAGGTAGAGATCGATGAGGTAAAATAATAATAATAATGATACCACTACTACTACTACTACTACTACTACTACTACTACTACTACTACTACTACTACTACTACTACTACTACTACTACTACTACTACTACTACTACTACTACTACTAGGTATTAGGTATTAGGTATTAGGTACTTTATAGTCACAGAGGCGTCTCTGTGAAATTCGGCTTGCTCCCACCTGGATAGCGCGTCGCAGCCAGAGGCGTGCCACCCAATTTTTTTAATATTGTTTTTGCATGCGATTTTTGTCACTGATGAGGGAGGGGGGGGGGGGGGGGAGGGGGGGGGGGGGGGGGGGGGGGGGGGGGGGGGGGGGGGGGGGGGGGGGGGGGGGAGGTGTACATTTGGGACCAAATGACAACTTTTTCGTTGCCACTGGGTTTAACGTATGCTAAGTGCATGGGCACACGGGACCTCGGTTTATCGTCTACCTACTACTACTAAGAAGAAGAAGAAAAAAAAAGAAGAAATGATAGAAGACCATTATGTATAAACAGGGAAAACACACACACACACACAAATCAAGCAATAGTTCCGAAACTGACAAATACGTAGACGTAGCAAATAAATGCATCATCGTTAACACACACAAAAAGTCTCACGCACACACAACTGTACAATTCAAAATGTTTAATAAATATATAAACGAAAAAAAAAAAAAAAATCAAGAAAAAAGTTCACAAACTGATAAAATACGTAGACAGACGAGCGTACGCAAACTACAGATTGGTGATCATTTTGGTTGGTTTGGGCAAAACATTGAGATAGGATGAGACATCCGGTCTCTTTTCCCTATATGAGTAGTGAGGACAGAAACACTGGTTATGTCCCTTTGAAACGTGACACATTTTACACATCGATAGGCCAGTTGAATTCTCCGTTCAAGTTCCAGTCCGAGTTTTTTGATAGCCTCCACTGTGAATAGTGTACACGTCCGCACTAACGATAACTCTATCAGCCCGGTTCGCCGACCTTTTAAGTAATCCATCTTACCCTTTTAGAATATCTTTGGTTTGGGTAATTTGACTTGTTTATTTCATTATGTATGCTTTTTGTAACATAGTATGATAACATCGTTGTTGTTGTATTCCTGGGTCTGTATTCACATTGAGATAGGATGAGACTTAATATATCATCATGATATCTTAGAAGTCCTGGGTCTGTATTCACATTGAGATAGGATGAGACTTAATATATCATCATGGTATCTTAGAAGTCCTGGGTCTGTATTCACATTGAGATAGGATGAGACTTAATATATCATCATGATATCTTAGAAGTACTGGGCCTGTATTCACATTGAGATAGTATGAGACTTATACCATCATGATATCTTAGAAGCCCTGGGCCTGTATTCACATTGAGATAGTATGGGACTTATACCATCATGCTATCTTAGAAGTCCTGGGCCTGTATTCACATTGAGATAGTATGAGACTTATCATCATATCTTAGAAGTGCTGGGCCTGTATTCACATTGAGATAGTATGAGACTTATACCATCATGATATCTTAGAAGTCCTGGGCCTGTATTCACATTGAGATAGTATGAGACTTATCATCATGATATCTTAGAAGTGCTGGGCCTGTATTCACATTGAGATAGTATGAGACTTATACCATCACGATATCTTAGAAGTCCTGGGCCTGTATTCACATTGAGATAGTATGAGACTTATACCATCATGATATCTTAGAAGTCCTGGGCCTGTATTCACATTGAGATAGTATGAGACTTATATCATAATGCTATCTTAGAAGCACTTCTAAAAGTCCTAAATCCTACTACTTTACAAGGACTTCTAAGATAGCATGATGATAAGTCTCATACTATCTCAATGTGAATACAGGCTCCCAGGTCGTTTTGATTGGAAACAGAACTCTGTTTGGCTTTAAAGACCCACTGACCCGGCAGATTTAGGTCCCTTGTTTTATTCTGGGTAGGTGTGACCCACATACAAATGCCCCGAACTTCAAATTGAGGCTGCTCTTTAAAGTCTCATTCTCGTTTTCAATTTGGGGGGCATTTGTATGGGAGTCAAACCTGGTCAAAATAAGATTTCTTACCAGCGAGAGAGAGAGAAACACGTGAAACCCGTGATCTTCACACATGGATCTGGTGGGTGCTGTTTTGTTTTGATTAGCTCTATAATATCTTTACCGACGCTCTAAAAACACAATTTCCTGCTTTTGTTTGTTTGGTTGTATTTTGTTTTTGTTTTTGTATCTCTCGTTTTGCTATCGGCTGTTTCACACACACTGACTGCTTCTCAGTTCGCGTTGCACAAACCTCCCAGCCGAATTCAAGCTAGGAGGGGGGAGGGGGGAGGGAGGGGGAGGGAGGGGGGGGAGGGAGGGGGGGCGGATCTCTCTGTCTTATATCAGGGCTGTTATTTACAGTTAGACGACTTGTTCGTTGCGTGCAACGTATACTGTCAATTTGAGCGAACATACCAAATGCGCGAATACTTTCTGTAGACCTACAAAACGCGCGAATGTCTGATAGTCAAAAGGCGCGAACCCCTTCCGTTTGACAAATGCCCCTGCACGGTATAAGCTTCGAGCTTGTTGCTGCTCTAATTGTCTTTCTGTTTGATCGTTTTCAAATGAATAAAGATTTGTTTAAACCAAATGCCCCTGCCCACTGACGGGGAGATGAGAGAGTAGGATTTCGAGCAGTATCGGGTTCATAAAATGAAATGAAATAAATGTAAATAATTGACAGTGGTTCACCAATTTCGACGACAAAGATTGGACTGTTAGTAAAATTCACGATGGTTAAGCAAAGTGCGTGCGTGCGTGCGTGCGTGCGTGCGTATGCGTGTGCGTATATGTATGTGTGTGTGTGTGTGTGTGTGTGTGTGTGTGTGTGTGTGTATGTGTGTTTGTGTGTGTGTCTCTGTGTGTATGTGTATGTGTGTGTGTCTCTCTCTCTCTCTCTCTCTCTCTCTCTCTCTCTCTCTCTCTCTCTCTCTCTCTCTCTCTCTCTCTCTCTCTCTCTCTCTCTCTCTCTCTGTGTGTGTGTGTGTGTGTGTGTGTGTGTGTGTGTGTGTGTGTGTGTGTGTGTGTGTGTGTGTGTGTGTGTGTGTGTGTGTGTGTGTGTGTGTGTATTTACTATGCCAATAAGTGTCGGTAATGCAATTATGGCTATAGTATATTATATATATTATATATTATATATCTGACACTGCTTATTTTTATCCCTCGATAAAAGGGTTCGTTTGTTCGTGCGTTCTCTCTCTGCCCCCACCCCCCCTCTCTCTCTCTCTCTCTCTCTCTGACGTGGGGATACCGGGGGGGTCTTTTGTATAAATAGTTCCCCCACCTTCTGGAAGTTCTGTGCTTGTAACTTCCTTTAATCTGTCACTCTCTTTGACTCTGCCTCTTCCCTTTGCTTACTGTCATCTACTATCTTTCTGCCTTACCGGTCCATTCTCCTGCCTTTTTGTTCTCTCCACGAAACACTTTCAAAAACATTTCCTCCTCCAGCCGAAGTCGGACCTGCTTGGGGCCTAACTATTTCTTTAGTTAGGCGCATAACGGCAGCATGACGCATCTACGCGCATAATTGACAGGAAACTGTCTGAGCGATCGAAGAAGAAGAAGAAGAAGAAGTATAGAGGAAAAGTCGCGCAAATTGAACTCTTCGCGCTTTTTAACACCTCCCCGTGTAACACGCCAGATAAAGCACCGCTCTGTCACAGCCAGGGGCCTGATGGTATACAATGAAACCCAACACTAAACGGTGCGAAGGAAGAGATAGAACAGAAACAGAAAGGAACGGAAGGAAGGAAGGACAAAAAAGAAAGCATAAAAAACAACAAAGAATGAAGTAAGGAATGAAGCAAGCAAGCAAGGAAGAAAGGAAGGAAGAAAGGAAGGGATAAAAGAAAGAAAGAAAGAAAGAAAGAAAGAAAGAAATGAAAGAATGGAGAAGAAAAAATGAAGGAAATGAATGAATGGAGGAAGGAAACACGAATACAAGAAAGAACGAAGGAAAGAAAGAACGAAAGCAATAAGCGATGCTGGGGTAGGAGGAAGGAAAGAAAATAAAGAAAGGAATGAATGGAGGAATGAAAGAACGTGAAAGAAAAATGAAATGGAGAAAAAACATGAAAAGAAAGAAAGAAACAAAAGAAAGAAAGAAAGTAATAAACGATGCTGGGGTAGGAGGAAGGAAAGAAAAGAAAGGAATGAATGGAGGAAGAGAAAATGAATAAAAAGAAAGAACGAACTAAACACAAGGAGGGAGGAATAAAAGAAAAAAGAAAGAAAGAAAGGAAGAAAGAAAGAAAGCAATAAACGATGCTGGGGTAGGAGGAAAGAAAGAAAA
>CM065685.1:21835208-21847708 GCA_017654935.2 Phymorhynchus buccinoides
CTTGTTCACCAGCTTCCTTCCAGCTCTGTGTCGGTCGTGAGCCAGAGTCTGGGTTTCTGCGAATGATTTTTTTCTGTCCATTCTGCGATGTTGTGGGACCATCGTTTCTTTTGTCTTCCCCTCCGTCTGTCTCCCTCCCTCAACAGTTCCCTGGAGGATCGTTTTGGCAAGGTCGTTGGATCTTGTAGTTACATGGCCATACCAGACGGTAGCTTTCTTTTCTTTACTGATGTCAGCACATCTTCACAGGGTCCAATATGGTGGTTTGGAGCACTTGTTCATCGGTGATTATGCTCTGTGTATCTGATGTTAAAGACCCCCCACGTTACGTGACACATTCCCTCTTATGCTAGGAAGATTTCTTAAGATTTGTTTACCAGCTATAAGAGGGAAAACACGTGCAAACCGTGATTTTGACACGTGACGTGGTGGGTCTTTAAGCAACTTACGATGACATCTCATTTCCATAGCTTGGATTCTTCTGTCCAGATCTGCTGCGAGAGTCACATATCTCGCACGCGTACAAGAAGATGAAGTATACCGATGCACGCAGAAGCCTGATTTCATGCTTCATTGAGATGTTTCTGTCCTTCCACACACAGAGGTTTCAATCTGGACAGTGCTGCTGTTTGTTGTCTTTGCTGTCCTCGCAAGGATTTCTGTACTTGATTTCTGTATTGGAGCACAGTGAGCGAAAATGGCAGAATTATTTGAGACGGAAGTATTGCACGTGAATCGTGACTCACGTGACTCAATCGCATCGCATCCTCATACGATTTTACACTCCGTGTGGCCCCGGCGTAATGCACGAATCTGTTTTAACCCTTTCACCGCCAGCCATATTTCAGCCCAAAATTTCCATTAAATTTTCTTAGGTAGAGAACAAATTCCGTCTGCAATTTTGGGGATTCTTATGTGACATATATAAAATAAGGTCTATCCTTACTTCCCAAAACTGAGACAATAGGGTGTTTGGATAATAGACCCCAATTTGATGCCTTTTAGTGGCATAGGTGTTAAATCACTGTGGTGCTAAGATGCGACTTTGGCGATGAAAGGGTTAAATGTCTGATAGAGAAAAATACAGATAGTTCATCGATTTCGTGTATGGGAGACTACGAAATATAGTGAGAAAAAAACCCTAGGTAGAATTTCATCAGATTCATTCAGACAGCATAGTTGTTCGTGAGAATCATGTCTCACAAAAAGTACAGTAGTAGAAATTATTTGTAGACGGAAGTATTTCACGCGAATCATGACTCGCAGACATCGTCACAATCGCATCGCATTGACAGCGAATCGTATGTAGTATAGCAGGCCCTTATTCCCTTATATGGGCACCCTGACGGATGAGTTTTTGTAAGAAACACGTCCAGATCACCAGGAAAACACCCTTTATAGAGATTGTAGCAATCACCTTGCTCTGGTTTCCTAGAAATCAAACCGTCAAATCGGTGATTCCTCCTTGGCGGAGGTGCTGGAAGTCTAATTCTTTCACCCAAAGAGAAGGTTTGTGCCGTCTCTTTTCTAATGGCCGCCTGCGTTTAGACCAAATCGTTTGCACGAAATTTTCCCAATACAAGCCTTTTATTTGTTTATAAAACATTTTTATACAGTTATTCTAAAGGAGTTTTGTTCACAACAAAGGAACTAGCTCCAATTTGTTTTTTTACTGCACTACAAACAAAGAAATCGCTTCAACCACAATGAGTGACCTCCACCCACCCCATCCAAAATGGCTTCTCTCTCCGGCATCTCCGCCAAAGAGGAATCGCCGTTTTGACTGTTTAATTTCTAGGAACCCAGAGCAAAGTGAGTGTTCTGATCCTTGAAAAGGCTGTCTTTCTGGTTATCTCGACGAGTTTCTTGCAAAAACTAATCCGTCAGGGTGCACCTTTAACGGAGACAGAGACAACGAGAAAACGGGACTGGGAAGGTTCGAGAAGGGGGAAGTGGAGAAACACATAATATGCAGAAACACGCAGAGCAAAATGGAGATGAATTAATTCGAGGGAGTGGGTGTTGAAAAATATAAACCATAACATCGGTTTTTAAAAAAGAAAAAAAAAGTGAGCTTACATTATTTTCTTGGCAAAATATCCTGGGCGTATATAACCATGATTGCTGTCTTAGACAGTGAACACGGGCGGTAAGTAAGTAGTATGGAAATTAGGCTAAACAGCCAATGTGTTCTGGGAGTTTAGTTTAAAGGTGCACCCTGACGGATGTGTTTTTGGTAAGAAAACGTCGAGATCACCAGAAAGACAGCCTTTTCAAGGATCGGAACACTCACTTTGCTCTGGTTTCCTAGAAATTAAACCGTCAAAAACGGCGATTCCTCCTTGGCGGAGATGCCGGAGAGAGAAGCCATTTTGGATGGGGTGGGTGGAGGACACTCATTGTGGTTGAAGCGTGTTCTTTTTTTTGGTAGTGAAGTAAAAATAAAAATGGAGCTATTTCCTTTGTTGTGGGCGAAACTCCTGTTGGCAACAGTCGAAAAGCGCACAATATTGCTTTTTCCCAAACGCGCACAGCCGTCAAAAGGCGCACATATTTATGGTAGAAAAGCGCACGATATTTACAATCCGAAAGCGCACAGTTGTTTTTGAGACGGGTGGACTAGGACTAAACCTATCCCTAACCCTATTCCTAACCCTAACCCTATTCCTAACCCTAACCCTAACCCTATTCTTAACCCTAACCCTAACCCTATCCCTAAGCATATCCCTAACCCTATCCCTAACCTATCCGAAAAACAAGGAATACCTGGGTACGCAGAATTGCAATGATACAAATGCTCAGCAGAATGAGCTCAAGTTTTGAACGGTTGAAGTGTGCGCCTTTCGACGGTAAAATTGTGCGCATTTTGCCGTGCGCCTTTGGATAGTGTGCGTTTTTTGTGTGCCCCCAGATAAACTACAGGTATAACATTTTAAAAAAAACAATAAAATAAAAAGGCTTGCATTGCGAAGAATTTGACTTCCAGCACCTCCGCCAAGGAGGAATCGCCGATTTGACGGTTTGATTTCTAGAACACCAGAGCAAAGTGAGTGTTGCAATCTCTGTAAAGGGTGTTTTCCTGGTGATCTCGACGTGATTCTTACAAAAAACTCATCCGTCAGGGTGCCCCTTTAAATTTACATACTACTATTACCCGTGTTCAATGTCTAATTAGACATACTCATGATTACACGTCCTGCAGTTTAAAAAACAACAACATAATAATTGATTGCTGGTTGTGAAATAGATATGATTAAAAATTTAGCCAGAAATGAAACTGGGTTATCTCTGTTTTAAGTGGCCGTTTCGATGTTGTTTTTCGTTGTTATTGATGTTTTTTTCCTTCTTTTGTTGTTGTTGAAAACAACAAACGTTTCTGCTTGGAAATAGTGGATGAAAAACAATGTCTTTGTTTTGATTTCATCATTGAGACAGAAAGAAAACGTGGGATGACGATAGTCCGTGTCGTTTTACAAAACAGCTCAGGGAATTGAACGAAGTCATGAGAGTGCAAATTCTAAATTATTTTTATTTTTATGACACTCAATCGGTCCAAAATTGTCTTTAAAATGATGTATTTTAAAAGCGTACAAAATAATAAACATACGTAATACAGACACTACAACAGACACGACGAGTATGCGGTGCTTCTTTTGATGAGTATAAGTAGGATACATAGTTTTAAATGTCTTCCAAAAGATATAAAAAGTTACGAAAGGGTGCAGAGATAAGATTCTGTTTACAGATTAAAATTATTGAAAAGCCAGGGGAGAGGGATTGGAGTGGTAAAAATAGACCGCGTGCCACAAACTATTGCGATTTTGCTCTTGTTTTTATGACACTTACAATGGATGTGAAGATTAGGCCTACGAACTGCAGAAATGAAATAAAAGAGAGAGAGAGAGAGAGAGAGAGAGAGAGAGAGAGAGAGAGAGAGGGAGAGAGAGAGAGAGAGAGAGAGAGAGAGAGAGAGAGAGAGAGAGAGAGAGAGAGAGAGAGAGAGAGAGAGAGAGAGAGAGAGAGAGAGAGAGACGAACACGAAATTGTATTTAACCAGAGACACAAACATGAGATAATCCATACAATGCTTTTTTTCCACCCAGCCCTGAGGTAAATAGAACATCCAATAACAAAGCTGAGAGAGAGAGAGAATAAAGCTACATGCTCCTATAGTGTGTGTGTGTGTGTGTGTGTGTGTGTGTGTGTGTGTGTGTGTGTGTGTGTGTGTGTGTGTGTGTGTGTGTGTGTGTGTGTGTGTGTGTGTGTGTGTGTGTGTGTGTGTGTGTGTGTGATCGCGCGCGCGAGTAAAATGTAAGTGCATACATACGCGTATACTTATTTTCGTTTCATTTCTATCTTTTCTTTTCAATTTGACGTGCTTTGTGCGAGCACGGTTTCGTTGTTAACCCTTTCGCCGGCAAAGTCGCATTTTATCACCACAATGATTTAACACCTATGTCACTAAAAGACATCAAATTTGGGTCTATTATCCAAAGACCCTATTGTCTTAGTTTTGGGAAGTAAGGATAGACCTTATTTTATATATGTCACAGAAGAATCCCCAATACTGCAGATGGATTTTGTTCTCTACCCAGGTACATTTAATGGACATTTTTGGCTGAAATATGGCTGGCGGTGAAAGGGTTAAATAAATGTACACGCGCTTTATGTGATAGTTGTCATCGAAAACAAAGAAAAACAGCATGACAACAAGAAAGAGCAGAAAAATCAAATGTGAAACGGATAACCCCCGTGGGGATACCGGGGGGTTCTTTTGTATAAATAGTTCCCCATCTCTCTGGAAGTTCTGTGCTTATAACTTCCTCTAATCTGTCACTCTCTTTGACTCTGCCTTTTCCCTTTGCTTACTGTCATCTACAACTATCTTTCTGCCTTACCACCGGTTCATTCTCCTGCCTTTTTTTTTCTTCTTCAACGAAATACTTTCAAAAACATTTCCTTCAGCCGAAGTCGGAAATGCTGGGCCTAATTATTTCTTTAGTTAGACGCATAACGGCAGCATGACGCATCTGCGCTCCTAATTGACGGGAAACTGTCTGAGCGATCGAAGAAGAAGAAGAAGAAGAAGAAGAAGAAGAAGAAGAAGAAGAAGAAGAAGAAGAAGAAGAAGAAGAAGAAGAAGAAGAAGAAGAAGAAGAAGAAGAAGAAGAAAAAGAAGAAGAAGAACAAGAAGAAGAAGAAGAAGAAGAAGAAGAAGAAGAAGAAGAAGAAGAAGAAGAAGAAGAAGAAGAAGAAGAAGAAAGAAGAAGAACAACAACAACAAGAAGAAGAAGAAGAAGAAGAAGAAGAAGAACAAGAACAAGAAGAAGAAGAAAAAAAACAAGAAGAAGAAGAACAAGAAGAAAAAGAACCTGAACAAGAAGAAGAAAAAGAACCTGAACAAGAAGAAGAAGAAGAAGAAGAAGAAGAAGAAGAAGAAGAAAAAAAAAGAAGAAGAAGAAGAAGAAGAAGATGAACAAGAAGAAAAAGAACATGAACAAGAAGAAGAAAAAAAGAAGAAGAAGAAGAAGAAGAAGAAGAAGAAGAAGAAGAAGAAGAACAACAACAAGAAGAAGAACAAGAAGAAGAAGAAGAACAAGAACAAGAAGAAGAAGAAAAACAAGAAGAAGAAGAACAAGAAGAAAAAGAACCTGAACAAGAAGAAGAAAAAGAACCTGAACAAGAAGAAGAAGAAGAAGAAGAAGAAGAAGAAGAAGAAAGAAGAAAAAGAAGAAGAACAAGAAGAAGAAGAACAAGAAGAAGAAGAACAAGAAGAAGAAGAAGAACAAGAAGAAGAAGAAGAAGAAAAACAAGAAGAAGAAGAACAAGAAGAAAAAGAACATGAACAACAAGAAGAAAAAGAACCTGAAGAAGAAGAAGAAGAAGAAGAAGAAGAAGAAGAAGAAGAAGAAGAAGAAGAAGAAGAAGAAGAAGAAGAAGAAGAAGAAGAAACAACAAGAAGAAGAAAAAGAACCTGAACAAGAAGAAGAAAAAGAACCTGAACAAGAAGAAGAAAAAGAACCTGAACAAGAAGAAGAAGAAGAAGAAGAAGAAGAAGAAGAAGAAGAAGAAGAAGAAGAAGAAGAAGAAGAAAAGAAGAAGAAGAAGAAGAAGAAGATGAACAAGAAGAAAAAGAACATGAACAAGAAGAAGAAAAAGAAGAAGAAGAAGAAGAAGAAGAAGAAGAAGAAGAAGAAAAGAACAACAACAACAAGAAGAAAAGAACAAGAAGAAGAAGAAGAACAAGAACAAGAAGAAGAAGAAAAAACAAGAAGAAGAAGAACAAGAAGAAAAAGAACCTGAACAAGAAGAAGAAAAAGAACCTGAACAAGAAGAAGAAGAAGAAGAAGAAGAAGAAGAAGAAGAAGAAAGAAGAAGAACAAGAAGAACAAGAAGAAGAAGAAGAAGAAGAAGAAGAAAAAAGAAGAAGAAGAAGAAGAAGAAGAAGAAGAAGAAGAAGAAGAAAGAAGAAGAAGAAGAAGAAGAAGAAGAAGAAGAAGAAGAAGAAGAAGAAGAACAAGAACAAGAAGAAGAAGAAGAAGAAGAACAAGAAGAAGAAGAAGAAAAAGAAGAAGAAGAAGAAAAATAATAAGAAGAAGAAGAAGAAGAAGAAGAAGAAGAAGAAGAAGAAGAAGAAGAAGAAGAAGAAGAAGAAGAAGAAGAACAAGAACAAGAAGAAGAAGAAGAAGAAGAAGAAGAAGAAGAAAAAAAGAAGAAGAAGAAGAAGAAGAAGAAGAAGAAGAAGAAGAAGAAGAAGAAGAAGAAGAAGAAGAAGAAGAAGAAGAAGAAGAAGAAGAAACAGATACGGGGATTAAAGTATTACGAGAAGAAGACCATGGGTGAAAACTCTATAGTGAGAATCAGACTTAAGGCGGTAGTATCACCTAGAAAAGGGTACCAAAATGTTTATTATTTTTGATTCAGTATTTCTGATTGTTTCTTCCCGTAGTTTTGCACAGAATACACAAAACTAGTTATCTTTTATAGCTTAAATAGTTTAATGCATCCATTTAACCACTTTTTGCGTACAAATTCCTTCCGAAATAAATGTGATATTTTTTCTTTGCGAAATATCACTGGGTTTTTGTTTTTGGGCACCCAAGTTACTAATTTTATGCTCCATTACCTTCATATTTTAACAGAATTTCCAATACAGTTTTTTAGTATGTGCTAGGTGCATTTCACCTTGCTTTGTATTTTACTCATGTCAAGCGATTACATTTTTACTAACCTTTTTAGATCTGACAATTATGACTGTACAGCTCTGTGTTTATGTAGCTCTTAGATTGTAATACATGCCAACGCGATGATAATAATGAGTTACTACACAAAATGTCATACAGATATCTTGAAAAACAAAAAAGTTATGACCAAAAAAAGTGATAATCTATGCCCGTTTTCAGGAACTGGTTGTCATTTTCTCTCTTGTTCTTTTAATTAAATTAGATCCAATAATTGCTTTATTTCTGCAAAACTACGCAATATTAACAATTGTATACTCTTTAGGAAGTGTATTAATTCTAGAGTGTTAAAAAATGCTCATACTATTAAATGTGACCCAGCACCACGAAAGGGACATTAAGTCGCTGGGCTAGTTTCTCACAATAGGCTTGCAAAATCAAAAATCTAATTTTTTCTGTCAATTTTGATTTATGGGTATTATTGTGTTCTCTAACATCTTATCTTTCACATTGATAAAGGATAATCTTTAATATGGTCTATGAATGGTCTTATAAGGTTTTTGAAATGATTAGGTCAATGCATTTTCTTTAGTTAGGCTAGACTTTAGACTGTGTTTTCTCGGTGATGAAAATCCGTTTAACGTCCTCCGGTCTGAAACAGACACATATGGGACATTAGTAGATATAAAGATGGTGGGAACGATCCTGGAGGCAATGCCCGGAGGCAGTGCAACTCCAGGAAAGTCCCGAATTTTTAGCGATACAGATGTATATATTTAATACGTTATGACAATAAGCGCGGATTCGCAATCGTTTGTGGCGTGCGACAATTGAAAACGAAACATCATTTTAAAGAGCAGCCTCGATTTGAAGTGCGGTCTATTTTTACCACTGCAATCATTATATACACTGAGTCGCTTCCCCTGGCTTTTCAATAATTTTAATCTGTAAACCAGAATGTTATCTCTGCACCATTTCGTAACTTTTTATATCTTTTGGAAAACATTTAAAACTATTTATCCTACTTATACTCATCGAAAGAAGCACTGCATACTCGTCGTGTCTGTTGCAGTGTCTGTATTGTGACGTATGTTTATTATTTTCTACGCTTTAAAATGACGATTCATGCGCTCTGTTCAGTATATAATTCTTTCCATACGTAAAAATTAGATTAGTGTTACTTATCTTTCACTACTTGTGGCGGTGCCATAGCCGATGAGGTTTAACCGAGGCGTGGTCACTGCTACAGCTATCTGTATTAATAATAAAAAAATCGGGACTTTACTGGTTTCGTACTGCCTCCAGGCATTGCCTCCAGTATTGTTCCAACCATGTTTGTATTTACAAATGTCCCATATGTGTCTGATTCAGACCAAGAGGACGTAAAACTCCATTTTCTCTCTCTCCATACGTAAAAACTGTAGATATGTAGATATGACAACTGAAATGTTACTTTATGTCCAAATATTTTTTTCTCCTTTAAAATATGTGCGACAATTTTGCGAAATGTGCGACAATTTTGGACCGACCGACAGACCGACCGACCGACAAAGTGAGTTATAGGTTTGTGGCTTGCACCACAAACAAAAGGTGTGTCGGCCAGGAGACGAACTACTGTGTTTTCTCAAAATGACTGACACTCACCCTACTAACTTTAAATGATCATAACTCTGGAACGGAAAAAAGATACAATCATGGTTCTTGTATCATTAAAAAGAGAATTGTCTGACGTGTTCACGCGTATAATTTTCTCAGAATGGTCATTTTGACACTTAACGCTAGGTCACAAATGTTTCCAGAAAACGATTTTTGACAATTATCTGGGTAATAGTGCCGCCTTAAGGGCGAAACCTCCATGAGAATCAGACCTAGTAATATCCCCCACTAAAAAAACCACCACCAAAGAAACAGATGAGGTGAGTCACTCTTAGCCACCCCCAAATACTTTAAGCTTCAGACAAAATGTTCCCACTTTATAAAGTCTAAAGAGCCACCTGCCAGACTAAGCTCTCTCTCTTTTCCTTCTGCCCTTATTGAAGGGCCAGACACACTGCATACGATTCGCTTCCAGTGCGATCGGATTGTGACATTTGCATGTGAGGCGTGATTCTCGTGAAATTCTACTGTCCACATAAATCTGATGATGAAACCCTACTAGTTATGTTCACTAATAATTCGCAGCCCCCCCCCCCCCCCCCCCCCACCCGTACTGCACGAATCTGATGAAATATCTGTATTTTTGTTATCAGACGTTGTTTTTTTAAATCCGTGCTTTGGGGAGGAGGGGGGGGGGGGGGGTGGGGGGGGTCTACTACCAAGAGTATAGTGAAGGAAAAGGGGAGGGTCCGTTGGGACTAATCCCGCTCGGACTACTCTTTTGATCACACCGCTGACAGTCATGGCGGACATACCACATACCACTGGGACTAATCCCGTGTGGACTATTATTTTATCTGTACCGCTCGGACTACATACACATGTTTAGTGTAAGAAATAATAATAAACAGTAAAGTCCTTTCGACGAATTTATTACAATATAAAATAATAATTAATTTATTTTTTTTAATTCAAATTTTTATATTTTGTGCATGTCGACACTAAATGGACCCTAAACCTATCCCTAGCCCTACTCCTAACCCTAAACCTATCCCTAACCCTATTCCTAACCCTATCCCTAACCCTATTCTTAACCCTATCCCTAAGCCTATCCCTAACTCTATACCTAACCCTATCCCTAAACCTATCCCTAACCTATCTGAAAAACAAGGAATACCTGAGTACGCAGAAATGCGATGATACAAATGCTCAGCAGACATTAGACCGAATGGGAAAAGCTATGCAAATCAAAGCAATTAGGTCCAACGGCATTAGTCCGACTGGGATTAGTCCGAGGGGTATTAGTCCGAGCGGGATTAGTCCCAATGGGACACCCCCAACGAAAATACTAGAATTATCTTTTTAGACGGAAGTATTTCAAGTGATTCGGGACTCACAGACATCGTCACAATCGGATCGGAATCGCATCGTATCGTACGCAGTATAACTGACCCTTTAATCCCTATGACGTCTCCCCCCCCCCCCCCCCCCCCCCCCTATTCGCAATTACCAGAAGCTTATATCATTCTTTTCGCGCGAAAGCCAGAATACACTATTATCAGCCTTCTCCATGCCTATTGCGATAGTCTAGTACCTTTTGGCTTTCACCAGAGAAAACGAGATCATGCATTTTGGCATAAATATGTGACCTAGCACCACGAAAGGGACATTAAGTGTCAAAAATGACCCTGAGATAATGGTGTTGTTAACACTGCAGACAATCATCTTTCCAATGCTATAAGAACCATCGTTGTACCTGTTTTTCGTTCCAGAGTTCTGAGCATTCAAAGTTGGTAGGGTGACTGTCGGCTATTCTGAGAAATCACACTCTAAATTTTAGCCTAGCTTCAGAAATTGCATCAACCAACCTACTAATTTGAAAGCACATTTAATGGAGTCTTTAGAAACCATAATAAACTAAAGAAATCCTTTATAAATATGAAGGATGAGATGATAGAGAACATGAAAATACCAATAACTCAAAACTGATGAAAAATGAGATTTTTTGACTTTGCAAGCCTGTTGTAAGAAACTAGCCCAGCGACTTAATGTCCCTTTCGTGGTGCTGGGTCACATAATAGCCTGTGATGTATAATGTTACCTTCTTGGCTAGCATCGACCCAATGAAACCGGGGAGTAATAGACGGATTAATTTTCTGGAAAGCCTTAGGCCGGGTTCACATTAGACGCGTAAGTTCAGTACGGAAAACCCTAAATAAGTGGAAGAAAGAAGGATGCAAGTTTACGCATAATATATGGGAAATTCGGACACGTGCGCAAATATGTTGAAGAAAAATGGTGTTTTACGTCCTCTCGGTCTGGAACAGACACATATGCGACATTTGTAAATACAAAGATGGTGGGAACAATACTGGAGGCAATGCCCGGAGGCAGTGCAACTCCAGTAAAGTCCCAATTTCTTTAGAGATACAGATAGGTGTAGCGGTAACCACGCCTCGGTTAAACCTCATCGGCTATGGTACCTCCACTAAGAGTGTTCCCTTCTTTGTTTTGACTTATGTATGGATTGCGCACAGGTTTCCGCATGGAATATCCGCTTATGTGTGTACACGGCCCAAGTGCGGGTTAGGTCAGGAGAAACTGATTCTGTTTTGGTGATTACACCTCGGCCAAGGAAGCTGCGGTTTTTGCCTCCAGTCCTGTTGTTTTGTCTGTCTGTCTGTCTGTCTGTCTGTTTGTCATGAATTATATTGTAAATGTTGCTATTAATAACTCTAAGAAATAGCTAGTTAATAATTTAATGTCATAACTAAAACACAGCTATTCAATCATTCAATAGCATAACTGGCATTATGAAAAGACGTTAAAGATTAATTCGTTCAAGTCACCGCTGTAGAAACAGCTACTCAATCGTTCAAGATTGTAACTGACATTATGAAAAGACATTCATGATTCATTCGTTCAAGTCACCTCTGTAAAAACAGCTACTCAATCGTTCAGTATCGTAACTGACATTATGAAAAGACATTATATGATTCATTCGTTCATGTCACCACTGTAGAAATAGCAGCTATTCTATCATTCAACAGTATAACTAGTAACTCTAAAAACAGCTATTCATTCACTTAATACCATAATCGAAAACCCCCAGCTATTCAATCATTCAATACATAACTCTAATAATAGCTATTCACTGATTTAATATCATAACCGAAAAAGCCCAGCTATTTCTATCATTCAATGCATAACTCTAAAAACAGCTATTGACTCATTTAATATCACAAACGAAAAAACCCAGCTATTCTATAATTCAATAGCATAACTCTAAAAACACCTATTCACTCATGTAACATCATAACCAAAAAAAACCAGCTATTCAATTGAGTGGGTGACGACAATATCAGAACTCTAAAAACGGATATTCACTCACTTAATATCATAACGGAAAAAACAGCTATTCAATCAGTCAGCGTCATATCTCTAAAAACAGCCATTCCATCATTCAATATAATAACTTTTAAAAAACAGCCATTCGATCATTTAATATCAATCAACTTCTGGTCCGCCCTTGACCGTACCGGACGCCAATGCGCCATACTGCATTTAGGTGGTCATCCTACGCCAGCGGACATGGTCCTCTGCCATACTTAGGCTGCGAGGGTGTTGGTGTTGGTGTTGGTGTTGGTGTTGGTGTTGGTGTTGGTATTGGTGTTGCAGTTAGTCCAGCTCTTGACGTTTGTTCCAGCCATCCCTTTCATTCCC
>CM065685.1:21852708-21855208 GCA_017654935.2 Phymorhynchus buccinoides
GCAAATGACACGGCTGCCTCAGTTGCCGTTGCCATCGCCCCATCAGGGATCACAGCAAATTTGAAGCGATTCGGTCAAAAACCGGCGGAGTTATAAGGCCCGTTTTGTGTTTCAGACAGACAGACAGACAAGACAGACACACACACACACACACACGGACAGTTGGCTTTTTACTATATGATGAGGCTTCTCTCTTTCTCTCTGATTCCGCCCTCGTTTGCTCTGTTGTATTTTCATACACACACTATGCATATTATTTGGTGCTTACTTTGTCTGTCTTTTTTATCCGCTTACCCTTCTCTATCTCTCTCTTCCTACCTCTCTTTTTTTTCTGTTTCCCTCTCGACGGAACAAAAACGAACGTGTAAAGAACATGAAAGAGCACGCGCATACAACACACACACACACACACACGCGCGCGCGCGCGCACACACACACACACGCGCACGCGCACACACATACACACGCACACGCACACGCACACGCACACGCACACGCACGCACACGCACACGCACACGCACACGCACACGCACACACACTTTGCACATAAGATCTGAACGTCCCTGAACTAGTTTTTGACTCGCTGGAAAGCTTTCGAAGATTTGCAAAATTAGGTTAATATGAGCTTGGAGAATGGCGATACCCACAGATTATGAGAAAACACGACCCATCCATTCCGTAGCGTTGTGCCCCCGTCTCTATGTGTCCCCGTCTCTATGTGTCCTTGTCTCCATGTGTCCTCGTCTCTATGTGTCCCTTGTCTCTATGTGTCCCCGTCTCTATGTGTCCTTGTCTCTATGTGTCCTTGTCTCTATGTGTCCTTGTCTCTATGTGTCCTTGTCCTATGTGTGTCCCGTCTCTATGTGTCCTTGTCTCTATGTGTCCTTGTCTCTATGTGTCCTTGTCTCTATGTGTCCCCGTCTCTATGTGTCCTTGTCTCTATGTGTCCTTGTCTCTATGTGTCCTTGTCTCTATGTGTCCCCGTCTCTATGTGTCCTTGTCTCTATGTGTCCTTGTCTCTATGTGTCCTTGTCTCTATGTGTCCCCTCGTCTCTATGTGTCCCTGTCTCTATGTGTCCTTGTCTCTATGTGTCATTGTCTCTATGTGTCCTTGTCTCTATGTGTCCCTGTCTCTATGTGTCCCTTGTCTCTATGTGTCCTTTGTCTCTATGTGTCCTTGTCTCTATGTGTCCTTGTCTCTATGTGTCCCCGTCTCTATGTGTCCCCCGTCTCTATGTGTCCCCGTCTCTATGTGTCATTGTCTCTATGTGTCCTTGTCTCTATGTGTCCTTGTCTCTATGTGTCCCCGTCTCTATGTGTCCCCCCTGTCCCCGTCTCTATGTGTCCCCGTCTCTATGTGTCCCTGTCTCTATGTGTCCTTGTCTCTATGTGTCCCGTCTCTATGTGTCCTATGTGTCCTGTGTCCTCGTCTCTATGTGTCCCTGTCCTTGTCTCTATGTGTCCCCGTCTCTATGTGTCCTTCATCTCTATGTGTCCTTGTCTCTATGTGTCCTTGTCTCTATGTGTCCTTGTCTCTATATGTCCCCGTCTCTATGTGTCCTTGTCTCTATGTGTCCCCGTCTCTATGTGTCCTTGTCTCTATGTGTCCTTGTCTCTATGTGTCCCCGTCTCTATGTGTCCTCATCTCTATGTGTCCCCGTCTCTATGTGTCCTTGTCTCTATGTGTCCTCAATCTCTATGTGTCCCCGTGTCTATGTGTCCCCGTCTCTATGTGTCCCCGTCTCTATGTGTCCTTGTCTCTATGTGTCCTTGTCTCTATGTGTCCCCGTCTCTATGTGTCCCCGTCTCTATGTGTCCCCGTCTCTATGTGTCCTTGTCTCTATGTGTCCTTGTCTCTATGTGTCCCCGTCTATGTGTCTATGTGTCCCCCCGTCTCTATGTGTCCCCGTGTCTCTATGTGTCTCTATGTGTCCTTGTCTCTATGTGTCCTTGTCTCTATGTGTCCCCGTCTCTATGTGTCCCCCCGTCTCTATGTGTCCCCGTCTCTACGTGTCTCTCTATGTGTCCTTGTCTCTATGTGTCCTTGTCTCTATGTGTCCTTGTCTCTATGTGTCCTTGTCTCTATGTGTCCTCGTCTCTATGTGTCCCCGTCTCTATGTGTCCCTATGTCCCCCGTCTCTATGTGTCCTTGTCTCTATGTGTCCCCGTCTCTATGTGTCCCCGTCTCTATGTGTCCCCGTCTCTATGTGTCCCCGTCTCTATGTGTCCTTGTCTCTATGTGTCCCCGTCTCTATGTGTCCCCCCGTCTCTATGTGTCCCCGTCTCTATGTGTCCTTGTCTCTATGTGTCCCCTTGTCTCTATGTGTCCCCGTCTCTATGTGTCCCCCCGTATCTATGTCCCCGTGTCTCTATGTGTCCTTGTCTCTATGTGTCCTTGTCTCTATGTGTCCTTGTCTCTATGTGTCCTTGTCTCTATGTGTCCTTGTCTCTATGTGTCCTTGTCTCTATGTGTCCTTGTCTCTATGTGTCCTTGTCTCT
>CM065685.1:21875208-21880208 GCA_017654935.2 Phymorhynchus buccinoides
AAGAAATTGGTAGGGTGACTGTCAGCCATTTTGAAAAAAAATCACAGTCTGAAGTTTAGCCTAGCTGAAGAACATGCATCAACCTACTCATTTCAAAGCACTTGTTTGAGTATTTAGAGACCATAATAAAGATAATCCTTTATAAATATGAAAGATGAGATGTTAGAGAGCACGAAAATACCCATAACTCAAAATTGATATTAAAAAAAAGAGATTTTTTTAACTTTCCAAGTCTTTTATGAGAAACTATCCCAGCGACTTAATGTCCCTTTCGTGGTGCTGGGTCACCAATGTATTGTAGCAACGTGAGTCACCCGCTGCGTGCCACAGCCTGTGTGTCTGCTGCAGACCGCCCGTGTGAACAGTCGCAGACATAAGAGCAATCAAAAGATTGCTAGGTTGTAGTGGCCCAAAGTTTAGGGGACTAGTTACCCGGCCAGAGGCCGTTATCTTAAAAAACTACTGTTTGGACTTTGATTAAAATTGGCAGAGGGGTAGACAGCTTGAAAAGGAAGCTTCCTTTCGTTAATCAACACCGTGCTGACCTTGACCTTGAAGTTTGACCATGAAAACCGAAATTTCCTTCTTTGGGCTATGTAATTTCCCCCCCCAGCTTTATTTCGTGAACTAGTGAACAGAATCGCTTCAAATTTTGTGTGGTGGTGTACCATGGTGCAAGGAAGTTTGTATAAAAGTTCAGCTGTATCTCGTGAACTAGTGAACAGAATCGCTTCAAATTTTGGGCTATGTATTTTATTGTATGCGTTCTGTAAGGGTGGGGGAGGGGGAGGCCAAGTGGTGTGTTTATTGGGGGATCAAAAGATGGGGGGGGGGTGGGCCTAAGATATCCTTCTCCAGAACTTGTTTTACAGTGCAGAGGAAAAATCATAACTCTGGCCGGGTTTCATATGAACATTGTCACAATGCGGTTTAAGCGTTGCTGTCCGTCCGCTCGGCGATGCACTTACAATGCGTTGCTGCCGCTCGTTTCCTGATCAAAAGAATAGCAACAGGACCTCGCGGCCTACATACGCTGCGCAACTATACTACTATACTAAAAGTGAAATAAATCACAAAAGCCGCCAAATGTGAGATCACCCTACCCGCAAGTCCATCCGTTCAAACGCGCTCAGACACGAGTGAGGATCGCGGTTGGTAACATAAGACAAATCACAACCGCGCGGCAGCGTTATTCGGCTCCAGTGACCTTGACCTTTGACCCCATAACCTTCATTATCGAACAGAACTACCTACCCGCATGCAAAATTTGACCTAAGTCCATCCGTTCAAACGCTAGAGAGGATACACCACAAACAAACAGACACGAGTGAAAACATTACCAATCCGCTCTCTACGATCACGGTTGGTAACAAAACGTAATAGGCCAATCAACAAAAAGAAACGTGTTAACCGCATGCAAGTCATGTGATTAGTTTGCACGGGATCCACCTCTAGAGCTAGAGTGCTAACGTTCGCAAACTATTTTCTAACGAAGGGGTTTCGTATGACCGTTTTGCTGATTGGCGCGAACAGCTACGAACCCCCAAGCCTCTCAGACTGAACTGTGAAGAGTTTCAGAAGAATGTCGTAACAACACTCAGAGCTCAAGCATCGTGTTATTGTACAGTCTGTCACAGACACGATCCCATTTACCCCCCTTTGGCCAAGGAAACGGGAGCCATTTTACTGAAAGAAAGAAAGATAACCGTGGGTGCTATTCTGTAATGATCTCCCTTTC
This sequence comes from Phymorhynchus buccinoides, assembly GCA_017654935.2. Lineage (NCBI taxonomy): Eukaryota > Metazoa > Mollusca > Gastropoda > Neogastropoda > Raphitomidae > Phymorhynchus > Phymorhynchus buccinoides. Next base: position 21,876,947 of record CM065685.1, read on the forward strand.
TCTATTTAACCCTTTCGCCGCCAGCCATATTTTAGCCCAATTTTTCCATTAAGCTTACATGGATAGAGAACAGATTGTTGCTTGAAATATTGGGGATTCTTCTGTGATATATTTGAAATAAGGCCTATCCTTACCTCTCAAAATTAAGAACCCAAGATCATTGCATAAAAGACCCTCGTTTTAAGACTTTTAATGGCATGGGTGTTCAATCACTATGGTGCAAAAATGCGACATTGGCGGTGAAAGGGTTAAGCGTAGGTGAGATCTCGCGTAAGATTGAGTGGCCTATTTAGGGGAGTGAGTTTAAGGAGGTGTGGAGAGGTGGGAAAACAATAAGATGATAAGAAAATAAGAAAGAAAAAAATGAAAACAATAGAATGTGATGTGAAGAACAGAAACATTACGAACTATTACCTTGTGGACGTCGCTACAAAACTTTTAAAGTCAACTCCAGGGCACAGAAATCCTTCATCCCCAGATCCATCCACCTCCTAAACTCATGATCCTTTTAGGTTTAAATGTGTGTTCATCGTGTTAAAAGAAACTATGCATGCTTATCCTTAGACGTGTAATGATGTGTATCTTTAAGCGTGTATTATGTGTAACTTTTGCTCCTATTCATGCATGCTGAATGTCGATGTTTTTGTTATTCTGGCACCTGAACAAAATGTCTCCTTGGGAGATAATAAAGTGAATTTGATTTGATTTGATTTGATTTGAACTTGACACTACTGAAAACAGAAAGGTGTTGACAAGCCTACCTAAAAAAAAAAAAAGGGGGAGGGGAGAAGAAGAAAAAAAAACGAAAAAAGAAAAAGGAAAATGAAAAAGAAAGAAAAGGAACAAGGAAGAAAGGAGGAAAGGAAGGGGGAAAAAAAGAAAAGAAAGGGTTAAAAATGGAGGCGGAAGTGGTGGTGGGTTGCATGATGAATGAGCAGGATAGCGGAGAGCGGATGAATGATTGTGAGAGTTACGTATTTGTTTTAATGTACATTTACGTTTCATAGTTTTATTTTGATATAATTATCTCGTCTTATTTTACATGGTGGAAGACAAGTTTCCATGTGCGTTGTGCAATGCCTTTGCAGATGGTTATTGCAAGTGTATAAATGTTTGGAATTGTGCACTGGTATGTTGTTTAAAACCAGTATGTGTGAGGTGTTGTCCAGTTGCCGCAACATAATTGTGATTGTTTTCTTGTGCCCCTAGGTTTTTTTTGGAAATAAACTTAACTTGAACTTGAACTTGACAATAACGAAACTTATGACTTATGACATCCGAGAATGATGATAAGAAATGGTGGAAAAGAGTTGGCATAAAGGAGGGAAGAAGACTGAAAGTCTGAAATGATTTAATTTAATTGTTAGTCCACAGGCCAATACAAATAGAGTTCACATAAACGTAGAAATTAAAGGGGCACCCTGACGGATGCGTTTTTGCAAGAAATACGTTTGAGATCACAAGGAAAATACCCTTTACAGAGATCGCAACACTCACTTTGTTCTGGTTTCCTAGAAATCAAACCGTCAAATCGGCGATTCCTCCTTGTGGCTTCTGTTTTCTAATGGCCGCCTGAGTTTAGACCAATTCGTTTGCACGAAATTTCCCCAATACAAACCTTTTTAAAATTTTTTTTTATAGTTTATCTAAAGGAGTTTCGCTCAGAACAAAGGAAATAGTTCCAATTTGTTTTACAGCACTACAAAAAAAGAAGAAAAAAAGCTTCAACCACAATGAGTGTCCTCCGCCCACCCTGTCTAAAATGGCGTCTCTCTCCGGCATCTCCGCTAAGGAGGAATCGCCTTTTTGACGGTTTGATTTCTAGGAAACCAGAGCAAATTGAATGTTCTGATCCTTGAAAAGGCTGTCTTTCGGGTGATCTCGACGTGTTTCTTGCAACAACTCATCCGTCGGGGTTCCCCTTTAAGAGCACGCACATCACATCGTTATCGAAGCACGTTGTTATTGTTCTTGGATTGCATCTTTCCTTGCTTAATACGTTTCATGCACATATTTACAAAGCCTAAGAATTAAGTTATGAATATAGGCCAAACGAGAGAGAGAGAGAGAGAGAGAGAGAGAGAGAGAGAGAGAGAGAGAGAGAGAGAGAGAGAGAGAGAGAGAGAGAGAGAGAGAGAGAGAGAGAGAGAGAGAGAGAGAGAGAGAAGAGAGAGAGAGAGAGAGAGAGAGAGAGAGATCTGTGAAGTCTGAGAGAGAGAGAGAGAGAGAGAGAGAAAGAGAGAGAGAGAGAGAAGAGAGAGAGAGAGAGAGAGAGATAGAGAGAGAGAGATATGTGAAGTCAGAGAGAGAGAAGAGAAAGAAAGAGAGAGAGAGAGAGAGAGAGAGAGAGAGAGAGAGAGAGAGAGAGAGAGAGAGAGAGAGAGAGAGAGAGAGAGACAGAGATGTCACCAACCCAGTTTTCAACCTAAAATATATATCGAACACGCTGGACAATGAGAACACAACAAAGCATTTAATTTTGTTTTTGTTCATATTCTTCGTCGGTGTGTCCACTCATGTCTGATGCGAAAGAAACTATCAATATGGAACCGGTTCAGCCCACAGTAATGACATAGCACCCTCGTCTCTCTCTCTCTCTCTCTCTCTCTCTCTCTCTTACACCTCCCCCCCCCCCCCCACACACACACACACCCACACCCTACCATCTTTGACACCCCCACCACTCTCAAATGATCATGGTAAGTGCCCCCGAGGAATGCATGTTAACAACACTCACGCCTTTCACCTTGACCCGAAAGTTAACCTTGACCTCTTTTCTGACCTCGACAGGGCCTTTTGACCCACTTTCACCGACTTTACAATTCGCGCATATATCGTTATTTATTGCCACGTTAACTTTTAATCGTTTTGTTTCTATCCTCTATTTAAAGACCCACCACGTCACGTGTCAAAATCATGGTTTCCACGTGTTTTCCCTCTTACAGCTAGTAAATCTTCCTAGCATAAGAGCGAATGTGACACGTGTCGTGGGGGGTCTTTAAAGACCCACCACGTCACGTGTCAAAATCACGGTTTTCACGTGTTTTCCCTCTTATAGCTGGTAAGAAATCTTAAGAAATCTTCCAAGCATAAGAGGGAATGTGACAAGTGACGTGGGGGGTGGGGGGGGGGGGGGGGGGGGGTGTCTTTGCTTTGCTGACAATCAAATTAATTAAAGTAGATATATAAAAATGTTGAATGTTGATTGTCAGCAATCGGTACCTTGTTGCGCTATGATCTGGCACCGTGTCTGCTCGATTAT
>CM065685.1:21890208-21897708 GCA_017654935.2 Phymorhynchus buccinoides
GTTCTTTCCATTTGTTCAGTCTTGCCTTTCTTACTGCAGATTGAGTACTTCATCCTCTACCGTTTGCTATATTTAACACTAATTTTCATCCATTTACATAATTAAAACACATGCATTCAATAATAGTAGAAGATAAAGGCAAGACGGGAAAACCGCAATGAACCAGGACTGTGACAAATGCTCCGCGGCTGTTGTGTGTACTGCACTACATAGGGGTTGGGTGTCCTATTAGATAATGGCCTTTATCATGACTGCGATTAATTATTCAGCAAAGATAATTAGCTCAAAATGTTGATAGGATACAGCTTAATGTTTGGTAAGAAAGGCAGGTGTGAAAATGTGGGGAGAGCTGAGAAATGTAAGAGGGGGGGGGGGGGGGGGGGGCACATCTTTACCTTTACCCAAACGGTACGTTTGATAAATAAAAAAACCCACAAAAAACAACACCCGACAACAACAGATGCTTCATCAGATTCATAATCGGGGGGACCACAAATATAGTGAATAATTATAACTAGTAGGATTTCATCAGATTCATTTAGACAGTAGAATTTCACGGGAATCGTGATTCACAGACATCGTCACAATCGGATCGCAGTTGGATTGAGTGATACGCAGTGGGTAGGCCCCTTTAGGCATCGACCCCCCCTTGGCGTAAAGCTATGCCAGACTAATACTTGACATAGGCTAGCTAGAACACCAAGGCTACATGGAAATGTTGTCATGCTATGCATAGTTATGCAGGGATTGTCTTTAGCCATGACAAGCTCCCAGCATAACATCATCAGGTATACAGAAAATCGCCCGAAGACGGTGTGTGGCTGTCCACGTTGCGGGGGTAATATTTTTGTTTTTAAAACGGCCACGCGCCTAATGTGCTCATCTGTAGCTGATGTTGGCCTACTTATACCAGAGTGTTCATTCAAGACAGTGCTTCCGTGCGTTGTTGGAGTGATCCCTGGAGTCTATTAGCCAGGGTAAGCCACCACCAACAACTACATAGCAACGGGGAACCCATGGGATTCAGTGGACAAACACGTAGGAAGGACCCCAAATAAGAAACAACAGCAGATGGTGTGCTAGACCCAATGGATATTAATTTGGTATTGGGTATATTCTAATCACAGAGACTTATCTCTGTGAGATTCGGGCTGCTCTCCCCTGGGAGAGCGCGTCGCCGCAAGTGCAGCGCCTACCCATTTTTTTAAATATTTTGTTCGGGGGAGGGGGGGGGGGGGCACAGGGTGAGGAGGGGGTGTGGGCACACTTGGAAAACCTAGCTATCAATTTGGCCATACCAGGTAGCGGGATTTCTCCCTGCTCTTACCGACTTTGAACTGCCGTGGGATTTTTACGTGCGTAAAGCGCACGGGTCAGACTAGCTTTATGTCTCCATCCGAAGGACTGGACGTTCAGTTCGATTTTCCTGTCAAACTAGAAAGAAAGGGCGAGGAGGCCGGGATTCGAACCCGGGTCACTCACGCTGCCGTCACGCATAACGTTTGGCATCAGGCGAACGTCTTAACCACTCTTGCCACCTTTCTCACGAATAAAGGATAAGAGAAGCACGTGAATTATACTAGCATACATATTAGACACGGCATTTGAATAGATCAGACACGCTAAATAATATAAACACTAAATAATATAGAAATGGTTTATTTGCACATTGGCCTTGGTCCAAAATGCAAATGAAACGGATGAACTGGTCACAGGGAAGCCAAATAACTATGTTTATCGAAAGGGGGAATAATTCGATTGCTTAGAATCAAAACGGACCATCTTTAGATAGTCCATTGATGTATTATTGAACTTATTACAAAAACTATTAACTTGTATAGAAAAAAGACTGCAGAAATATAAAAAGCATAACCCCATTTTTATATTATTTGCACACACACACACACACACACACACACACACACACACACACACACACACACACACACACACACACACACACACACACACACACACACACACACACACACACACACTCTCTCACACACACACACACACACACACACACACACTAACAACGCGCGCGCCCCCCACCCCGCATCCCCGCCCCACCCCCCACATACAGACACACACATACACAACATCACACTCATATATATCATAAATACCAAATTAAGCAATACACTGTCCCCCTCCACCCCCCCCCCCCCCCCCTTCTCTCTCTTTTCAATTCACATTCCTTTGTTCCATTGCCAACAAAAACATGATTTGCCACCAATCATAACAGTTAGAGAATATAAATGAGAGAGAGAGAGAGAGAGAGAGAGAGAGAGAGAGAGAGAGAGAGAGACAGAGAGAGACAGAGAGAGAACATTGAACACTGAACACTGAACACTGGACACTGAAAAACTTTATTTAACAAGGATAAAGATTCTATGCGATGCCTATTCTTACGAGACAGAGATGGAGAGAGAGAGAGAGAGAGAGAGAGAGAGAGAGAGAGAGAGAGAGAGAGAGAGAGAGAGAGAGAGAGAGAGAGAGAGAGAGAGAGAGAGAGAGAGAGAGAGAGAGAGAGAGAGAGAGAGAGAGATCATGCAAATAAAGTAAAAAAACAAACTAAACTACGAGTTTTGGCGCCTTCCGAGGATCAAGAATCATACAGAAGATGGGTCGTGCCACGTATAGCTTCCCCGTGGGGATACCGGGGGGTCTTTCGTAAAAATAGTACCCCCGTCTTCTGGAAGTTCTGTGCTTGTAGCTTCCTCTAATCTGCCACTCTCTTTGACTCTGCCTTTTTCCTTTGCTTTCTGTCATCTACTATCTTTCTGACTTATTGGCCCATTCTCCTGCCTTTTTAAAAAAACAAATCTTACAAATAATTATTTCTCCTTTGAGCTCCTGCGAAATGGGAATGTGTCGGCTGTACGCAGCGGGGAGACCAGTCAAAACTGAAAACCGGACACATATGTACCTTACCCATTATGGCCATATGGCCTGGGAACGCAGAAGAAGAAGAAGAAGAAGAAGAAGCCACGTATAACGGATAAACATCTTTGCGCAAAGTAAAATAAACACTCGTATATAATATTATAGTGCCAGTGCCGCGTTACACCGCACCACGCATGCTGACTATGAATAACCATAATAAGATAAATAGTATTCAATACGTCCGCCAGTGTAGTTCCGTTCGTTGGGTTCTTTTTTTTTTCTTTTTTTTTTCTTTTTCTTCTTTATTTTCTTCTTTTTTTTCTGTTTGCTTTGTGCGTCTTCGTGACTTCCTGTTAGGTCTGTTTTGTGTGTGTGGCTAATTTTTTTTTTTTAAAGGAAAGAAAGAAAGAAAGAAAGAAGGAAATAAATAAAGAAAGAAGGAAAGAAAGAAAGAAAGAAAGAAGGAAATAAAGAAAGAAAGAAGGAAATAAAGAAATAAAGACAGAAAGAAGGAAATGAATACAGAAAGAAGGAAAGAAAGAAAGAAAGAAGGAAGGAAAGAAAGAAAGAAGGAAATAAAGAAAGAAAGACAGAAAGAAAGAAATACATACAGAAAGAAGGAAATAAAGAAAGAAAGAAGGAAGGAAAGAAAGAAAGAAGGAAATAAAGAAAGAAAGACAGAAAGAAGGAAATACATACAGAAAGAAGGAAATAAAGAAAGAAAGAAGGAAGGAAAGAAAGAAAGAAGGAAATAAAGACAGAAAGAAGGAAATACATACAGAAAGAAGGAAATAAAGAAAGAAAGAAGGAAGGAAAGAAAGAAAGAAAGAAGGAAATAAAGAAAGAAAGAAGGAAATAAAGACATAAAGAAGGAAATAAAGAAACAAAGAAGGAAGGAAAGAAACCAAAAAAGGAAAGGACAGAAGGAAGGACGAAAAAAAGAAAGAAGGAAAGAAAGAAAGAAAGAAAGAAGGAAGGCAGGAAAGAAGAAAGGAAGGAAGAAAGAAAGAAAAGAAAAGAAAAATTAAGAAATGCAGCATTGTCGTTCTATGCTTATGTTAGCAACATTATTGAAACTGAATGAAAGAAAAGAAAGAAAAGACAGAAAGAAACAAAGAAAGAAAGACAGAAAGAAAAGAAGAGAAAGACACAAACAAACAAGCGCGAAATCGCAATAGTTTGTGGCACGCGGTCTATTTTTACCACTCCAATCATGAGTTACCTCCCCTGGATTTTCAATAATTTTAATCTGTAAACCAGAATGTTATCTCTGCACCATTTCGTAACTTTTTATATCTTTTGGAAAACATTTAAAACTATGTATCCTACTTATGCTCATCAAAAGAAGCACCGCATACTCGTCGTGTCTGTTGTAGTGTCTGTATTACATATGTTTATTATTTTGTACGCTTTTAAAATACATCATTTTAAAGAGCGGCCAGAAGTGTAGCCTCGATTTGAAGTGCGACAATTTTGTCAAAATGTGCGACAATTTTGGAACGACAGACCGACCGACCGACCGACAGACCGACCGACCGACAAAGTGAGTTATAGGTTTGTGGCTTGAGCCACAAACAATACAGGAAACATAAAGAAAGGCAGCGTTGTTGTTCTATGCCAACATTATTGAAACCGATAGGTGTTGATGCTCGTGCGGGCTCGATGACAATGAAGAATCTAATTTACAATGTTGCATTTGAAAGGTTTTCCTTTCTTCTCAAATTCTTGTTCCCTATGTGATTAGTCCCCGAGCCTAAGGTTCGGGGAACTATTGTTTCTGTCTGGTCTGTCCGGCGTCCGTCCGTCCGTCCGTCCGGCGTGCCTCCGTCCGGCTATTCGTCCGTTTTTCTCAAAAACTATTCAGTCTATCATCATCAAATTTGGTATACTAGTTTGCCAAGATGCAAGCTATCCACTGATGTATTTAGTTTTACATTACCCGCTGTGCCCTAGGCCCTTTGTGTCACAGGCCCGCTATGTCCCACTTCTTTCCGGCCGTCCATCCGTCCGTGCGTGCGTCCTGTTTTCAGTTCTCAATGGTCTCCCCGCTGTGTGTACAGCCGACACATTCCGATTTCGGAGTAGCTCGGCGATGCTACGAGGGGACTTTGCAGACGCTCGGCGTTGCACTTGTTTTTTTTTTTTTTGTTTTTTTTGTCTCTCCATGTATCTGGCTTTAACAACGAATTTGGTGTTTATTTTTTGTTTCGTTTGTTTGTTTTGCTTCTCCATGTATCAGATAGAGAGAGAGAGAGAGAGAGAGAGAGAGAGAGAGAGAGAGAGAGAGAGAGAGAGAGAGAGAGAGAGAGAGAGAGAGAGAGAGAGGAGAGAGAGAGAGAGAGAGAGAGAGAGAGAGAGAGAGAGAGAGAGAGAGAGAGAGGAGAGGAGAGGGAGAGAGAGAGAGAGAGAGAGAGGAGAGAGAGAGAGAGAGAGAGAGGGAGGGAGAGAGAGAGAGAGGGGGATGGAAAGAGAGAGAGAGGGAGGGAGGGAGAGAGAGGGAGAGAGACAGGGGGGAGAGAGAGACAGAGAAAAGAGAGAGAGAGAGAAAGAGATAGAGAGAGGGGGAGAGAGAGAGAGAGACAAAGAGAGAGAGGGAGAGAGAGAGAGAGAGAGGGGAGGGAGGGGAGGGGGGGAGAGAGAGAGAGAGGGGGGAGAGAGAGAGAGAGAGAGAGACGAGAGAGACTGTGGAGTGGGGGTGGAGGGCTAGAGTAAAACGTGAAGCATTTTCCTTCCATTTTTTGTATTTTCATGGGAATGCAAGAACACTTTTTAGTGTATTTCTATTTATCATATTTTATTGATAATATGTAGCATTTTTTTCACCAATATTTTATTATATTGTACCGTTGTTTGACTTTAAACCTCAGATCAGAGGGGATGCAAGAACACTTTTTGTCAGTGTATTTTTTTTTTTTTTTTTTTTTTTTTTTAATAATGTGTAGAAACTTAAAGAAAGAAACAAAGAAAGAAAGAAAGAAAAACGCAGTACTGTCGTTCTATATTTGTGCTGGCAGGAGTGTTGAAACGGAAAGAAAGAACGAAAGAAAGAAAGAAGAAAAAAAGAAGAAAATAAAGAAATAAAGAAAAAAGGAAAGAAAGACAGAAGGAAAGAAAGAAAAGAAAGAAAGACGGAAGGAAAGAAAGAAAGAAAGAAATGCAGTACTGTCGTTCTGTATTTGTTCTGTCAAAATTGTTGAAACCGACACACAAAATAAAGAAAGAAGGAAAGAAAGAAAGAAGGAAAGAAAGAAAGAAAGAAAGAAAGTAACAATGCAGTACTGTCGTTCTGTATTTGTTCTGTCAAAATTGTTGAAACCGACACACAAAATAAAGAAAGAAGGAAAGAAAGAAAGAAGGAAAGAAAGAAAGAAAGAAAAAGAAAGTAACAATGCAGTACTGTCGTTCTGTATTTGTTCTGTCAAAATTGTTGAAACCGACACACAAAATAAAGAAAGAAGGAAAGAAAGAAAGAAAGGAAAGAAAGAAAGAAAGAAAGAAAGAAAGTAACAATGCAGTACTGTCGCTCTATGTTTGTGCTGGCAAACTTGTTGAAACCGACACACAAAATAAAGAAAGAAGGAAAGAAAGAAAGAAGGAAAGAAAGAAAGAAAGAAAGAAAGAAAGTAACAATGCAGTACTGTCGCTCTATGTTTGTGCTGGCAAAAACTTGTTGAAACCGACATAAACAAATGAAGAAAGAAGGAAAGAAAGAAAGAAAGAAAGAAAGAAAAAGAAAGAAAGAAAGAAAAAGAAAGAAGAAAAGAAAGAAAGAAAGAAAGAAAGAAAGTAACAATGCAGTACTGTCGCTCTATGTTTGTGCTGGCAAACTTGTTGAAACCGACATAAACAAATGATAAACAAATGAAGAAAGAAAGAAAGAAAGAAAGAAAAAAGAAAGAAAAAGAAAGAAAGAAAGAAAGAAAGAAAGAAAGAAAGTAACAATGCAGTACTGTCGCTCTATGTTTGTGCTGGCAAACTTGTTGAAACCGACATAAACAAATGAAGAAAGAAGGAAAGAAAGAAAAAAAGAAAGAAAGAAAGAAAGAAAGAAAGTAACAATGCAGTACTGTCGCTCTATGTTTGTGCTGGCAAACTTGTTGAAACCGACATAAACAAATGAAGAAAGAAGAAAGAAAAAGAAAAGAAAGAAAAGAAAGAAAGAAAGAAAGAAAGAAAGAAAGAAAAAAAAGAAAAGAAAGAAAAGAAGAGAAAGAAAGAAAGAAAGTAACAATGCAGTACTGTCGCTCTATGTTTGTGCTGGCAAACTTGTTGAAACCGACATAAAAAATGAAGAAAGAAGGAAAGAAAGAAAGAAAAGAAGGAAAGAAAGAAAGAAAGAAAAGAAAGTAACAATGCAGTACTGTCGCTCTATGTTTGTGCTGGCAAACTTGTTGAAACCGACATAAACAAATGAAGAAAAGAAGGAAAGAAAGAAAAGAAAGAAAGAAAGAAAGAAAGAAAGTAAACTGCCAACAATGCAGTACTGTCGCTCTATGTTTGTGCTGGCAAACTTGTTGAAACCGACATAAACAAATGAAGAAAGAAAGAAAGAAAGAAAGAAAGAAGGCAAGAAAGAAAGAAAGAAAGGCAAGAAAGAAAGAAAGAAGGAAA
>CM065685.1:21907708-21940208 GCA_017654935.2 Phymorhynchus buccinoides
AGAGGACGTAAAACACCATTTTCGTCGTCGCCTCGATTTGAAGTGCGACAATTTTGGACCGACCGACCGACCGACAGACAGACAGACAGACAGACCGACCGACAAAGTGAGTTATAGGTTTGTGGCTTGTGCCACAAACAAAAACCCCATGTAAGAAAATAATATTTTTGCAAAATTAAGTTTACATTCATGGGTGTATTTCAAATAGAAAATAGCAAAAATTTCCAGAAATTTCAGAAACAAAAGTCCTTGGTAAGAAATGGGTTCTTACTCGTTCGCATCGTAGCGATTTTGAATGATTAAAAAGCAAAATCACAAATCACTCCAGCCATACACACAAACAAAACATACAAAAGAAAAAGGAGAAATGAAAGAAGATGACGGGTTTTTACTTCAGGTTTAGACATAGGGAAGTGATAGATCAGACTTTTTGACATATAGACTTTATATAGAAAAACTCTCCACACCGATTGGTTTTCCCCACAACAAACCACTACAAAAGCAACGTCAGAGGCAAAATTGTGGTCTAGAGGAGTGAAGCGGGTTTAGAAGTGACCAAGGTATTGTGTGCACACAGATTTACTTCTCTTGAAGCAAATGCATCAAATTGACAGCTCCCCCTAAAACTTAAAAACAAAACCCCACTGTGACTCCTCTACATTTTCCACCAGCATCATCATGATCACCACACTAATCTTTTCGCATCCTCACACATTTTTTTTCGTGGTTTTTTTTATCTCTCCCTTAGGAAATTTGTTGTCCTTTGTTTGATTTTTTGTTGTTGTTGTTTTTAAACTTCCTCTTTTAGTGTATTCATTAAGCATGCATTCCAGGTCTGTCTTTCGCTTCTTGTTTTTTTCTCAGAGTTTTCTCCCCCCCCCCTTTTTTTTTTCTCTCTCTTCCTTTTTGTTTGTATTGAGCAAAGGTGTGAGGGCTATTACGCTCGTCACAATGAATCTTTTTGTGGCTGGAAATGATGAGAAAGGAGAACTGCTAATCAGTTTCTGAGTGGTTCTTTTGTTTTCTTTCTAGCTCATAAAGAAGACTATAATTTTTCTGAAAGCCGCTAGCTCCTGCTTTTTGTTGGTTTGGTTTTTGTTCCCCCCTTTCTGTGTTGACTTTCTTAATTTATTTAGCCAGCGGCACACAACACACACACACACACACACACACGCACTTTATTTTTTTATTTTATTTTTCCACGCACACTTTGCCCCAAATTAGTTTTCTAGTTATTTTATTTTCCGCATTGCGCAACCTCTTAAGTCACTGTAATGTCTACTGAGACGGCGTGACAAGACAGTATTGAAGACTTGAAGTCCCAACTTCAACACCTGGGATGGTCTTTCCCAAAGCATGTAGACCAGTAGACCATCCGCCGGAACAGACCACGGATAGACACATCGGAAGTAAGACACATTAATGGAAGTAAGGTGGCAGAGTGGTTAAGACGTTCATTTGCCAATTTCCAATGCGTGAGTGACTCGGGTTCGAATCCCGGCCTCGCTCTTTCATTCTATATAGTTCGACGGGAACATCGAACTGAACGTCGAGTCCTTCGGATCGGGGCTTAAAGCTACTCCGACCCGTGCAGGTAAAAAAACAACCCCACGGCAGTTACAAGTCGATAAGGGCAGGGAGAAGTCACGCTGCCTGGTATGACCAAATTGATAGTTAGGTTTCCCACGTCCGCTACCACCCCCCCCCCCCCCCCCCCTCCTCAACACGCGACACCCCCCTCCCCACCCCCCGAAAAAATAAAAGTGGCGCTGCACTTGCGGCGACGCGTTCTCCAGGTCGGAGCAACTCAATACATCTCTGTGACTAGAATATACCATATATACCAAATGCCAGTACCATCGTGCAAATATGCTATCAGACTAGAACTGAAATTGTCCTAAGGTCTCTGAAAGAACAGTAGACACATCGTGCAAATACGCCATCAGACGAGGATTGCAGTGCGCTGTTTTAGGTGGATGTATCGAGCGTAGCCCTTGACACCCACACAGGTGTCGTTCGTTCCATTTAGAGGCTGTTTCTAGGAACGCATCTCTCTCTCTCTCTCCTCTCTCTCACCTCTCTCTCTCTTCTCTCTCTCTCTCTCTCCTCTCTCCTCTCTCTCTCTCTCTCTCTCTCTCTCTCTGATTATGGCTGTGATTGGGTCTATGGAACGCAATAACATCATCTCAAGTCTCAATGCCACCCTCTCTCTCTCTCTCTCTCTCTCTCTCTCTCTCTCTCTCTCTCTCTCTCTCTCTCTCTCTCTCTCTCTCTCTCTCTCTCTCTCTCGATCGTCCGCGACAAAAGTAATTATGCGAACAATTGTTGCCTCCTATTAAATTTAGACCAGTAAACGGAAGTAATAATCCGGGAGAGTGATCTTCGGTTTGTCGACCAGAACCGCTCATTGCCCTACTAATACCAAAAGTCTTTTTCAGTAAACCAGAGGATTTTTCTAGTGTGTTTATAGAGAAGAAGAAGAAGAGAATGGGGAGGAGGAGGGAGGATTACATTTAAATACTGATAGTGGTGGTCGGGTGGGGTGGGGGGTGGGGTGGGGTAGGGGTGGGGGGGGGGTGTGGAAAAGAGAGAGAACTGAGAGAAAAGAAAATGGATGTTGATGGTCGTATAGACAAATTGTCAATCAGGCAAGGGATTCGCAGGGCGAATCCTGCACTGATACCGTAATGCGGGGCGATCAGGAGCGGGGATCAGAGAGCATGGTTATGGGTCTTTGTCCGATGTCTGTCGTGAAATGTTACATGCTACATGTAACAGAGTGAGTGTGTGTGTGTGGGTGGGGTGGGGGGTGGGGGGTGGGGTTTTTTTGTGTGTGTGTGTGTGTGTGTGTGTGCAGCGGGAAGGCTTAAGAATGTGTACGGTAGTGGTGTGGATTTGAGTTAAATAAGTATGCGAGATATCTGAATAAATGTGTGTTCTCTCTCTCTCTCTCTCTCTCTCTCTCTCTCTCTCTCTCTCTCTCTCTCTCTCTCTCTCTCTCTCTCTCTCTCTCTCTCTCTCTCTCTCTCTCTCTCTCTCTCTCTCTCTCTGTGTGTGTGTGTGTGTGTGTGTGTGTGTGTGTATATGTGTGTGTGTGTGTGTATAGAATGTGTATGTGTGTGTGTGCGTTTGTGTTTGTGGGGGTGTATATTGTACATATGTGCTTGTGTGTATAATGTCAGTGTGTTTGTGCGTGTGTGCCTGTGTGCGTGTGTCTGTCTGTCTGTCTGTGTATCTTGTGCTTATGTGTATGTGTATGCAATGTAATTTTATGAATATGTACTTCTTTGAAATGTCCGTGTTCATGCGTATGTGTGAATGCGTGTGCTCATTCGCGTTGGAGAACATAAAGCTTGCAGAAGATGTACAACTTTGGCACAAGGTTTTTTCCTAAATGTGGCATTGCGCTCTATTAAAAACCAAATGAGGCCTACTAAACGGAAAACCCCCCCAAAAACTTCCATTATGCGTAGACGTAGGGCCTAACCAAATCACTGCACGCAAAAATGGGATGTGCAAATGAATTGCGTGTGTGTGTTGCTCATAATGTGTGTGTGTGTGTGTGTGTGGGGGGGGGGGGGGGTATACTTACGGTAACAGGTGTTTTTTTTACTAATTCCAAATCTGTGTTGTTGTTTTTATATCCAGCCAGTAAAGCTTTCTGTGTCCTAAGCAAACCATGTAACATTTAGGCATTTTGTTTGTACAAACGCATAGATTTCCACCAGTGGATAAATTCTTAGATGTCATTTCCCTTTTTTCTTGCTTTTTAGTTCTTTTTCGGGCATAATTATTTACCTTTGCCAGATCATCCCTATCTCTCTCTCTCTCTCTCTATCTCTCTCTCTCCCCCCCCCTCTCCCTCTCTCTCTCTGTGTCTCTGTCTCTATCTTTCTCTATATATGTCTCTATGACTGTTCTTCTCTGTCTGTCTCTCTTTCCCCCGTGGCGATACCGGGGGGTGGGGGTGTCTTTCGTACAAATAGTTCCCCCACCTTCTGGAAGTTCTGTGCTTGTAACTTCCTCTAATCTGTCACTCTCTTTGACTCTGCCTCTTCCCTTTGCCTACTGTCATCTGCTATCTTTCTATCTCACTGGTCCATTCTCCTCCTTGCCTTTTTTTTCTATAAATTCTTACAAAGATTTCTTTAGCCGAAGTCGGACATGCTGGGCCTAACTATTTCTTAGTTAGGCGCATAACGGCAGCATGACGCATCTACGCTCATGTGACAGGAATCTGTCTGAGCGAACGAAGAAAAAGAAGAAAGAAGACTCACAAATAAAGACATTGGACACAGAAAAGTTTTATCAAAGCAAACTATATATATATATATATATAAGTAAATCAGCACAATTTATATAATATATTTATATATATATATATATATATATATATATATATATATAAACGTACAAGAATTGAAGAAGAAAAAACAACCACACCATTAAATTTCCTCTTATATATATATATAGTTTTTTGCTTGAAAAAAACTTGTTTTGTGTCCAATATTTAAGTTTGTGAGCCTAAGAAAGAAACTGAATAACTTTAATTTTAACTTTTTACAATTTATTCTGTGTTCTGAAAAAAGAATAAAAGAAAATAATGTGCTGATTTACTTTTTCTCCCAATGGGGGAGATAGACAATGCCTATGCAAAGACAGCTGTTTCATCTTTGAGAAAGATTCTTCAGTCTGCATATCGGCCTGCAAAGTATGTCCACAGTGAACATTCAAACTGAGCTAGAAGACTTTCTACAAGAGAAAGGTTGTCCTCTTTGCACCAGATTGAAAGTCCACAATAAAAGCAAACCAGCACTTAATTAAAAAGAAATGGTAACAATCTTGTGTAAAATAACAAAAATAATAATGTTCTAAAGTTACAATCCCTCGAAGAGAGTAGAAGAGATGGGATGCCATGTTGGTGGATCCAGTGAAGGATTCAATAAGGGAGGTCATAGAAATCGTAGTAAACACCAACATACTCCCGGTGAGGAGGAATGTAGAGAGGTGTGCCTGGATCAGGTAGACTGATGCGCTTTCCTTCTTCCAAGTATAATATAAACGTACAAGAATTGAAGAAGAAAAAAACAACCACACCATTAAACTTTCCTCTTATATATATATAGTTTGCTTGAAAAAAACTTGTTTTGTGTCCAATATTTAAGTTTGTGAGCCTAAGAAAGAAACTGAATAACTTTAATTTTAACTTTACAATTTATTCTGTGTTCTGAAAAGAATAAAAGAAAATAATGTGCTGATTTACTTTTTCTCCCAATGGGGGAGATAGACAATGCCTATGCAAAGACAGCTGTTTCGTCTTTGAGAAAGACTTCTTCAGTCTGCATATCGGCCTGCAAAGTATGTCCACAGTGAACATTCAAACTGAGCTAGAAGACTTTCTACAAGAGAAAGGTTGTCCTCTTTGCACCAGATTGAAAGTCCACAATAAAAGCAAACCAGCACTTAATTAAAAAGAAATGGTAACAATCTTGTGTAAAATAACAAAAATAATAATGTTCTAAAAACAATCCCTCGAAGAGAGTAGAAGAGATGGGATGCCATGTTGGTGGATCCAGTGAAGGATTCAATAAGGGAGGTCATAGAAATCGTAGTAAACACCAACATACTCCCGGTGAGGAGGAATGTAGAGAGGTGTGCCTGGATCAGGTAGACTGATGCGCTTTCCTTCTTCCAAGTATAATATAAACGTACAAGAATTGAAGAAGAAAAAACAACCACACCATTAAACTTTCCTCTTATATATATATATAGTTTGCTTGAAAAAAACTTGTTTTGTGTCCAATATTTAAGTTTGTGAGCCTAAGAAAGAAACTGAATAACTTTAATTTTAACTTTACAATTTATTCTGTGTTCTGAAAAGAATAAAAGAAAATAATGTGCTGATTTACTTTTTCTCCCAATGGGGGAGATAGACAATGCCTATGCAAAGACAGCTGTTTCATCTTTGAGAAAGATTCTTCAGTCTGCATATCGGCCTGCAAAGTATGTCCACAGTGAACATTCAAACTGAGCTAGAAGACTTTCTACAAGAGAAAGGTTGTCCTCTTTGCACCAGATTGAAAGTCCACAATAAAAGCAAACCAGCACTTAATTAAAAAGAAATGGTAACAATCTTGTGTAAAATAACAAAAATAATAATGTTCTAAAGTTACAATCCCTCGAAGAGAGTAGAAGAGATGGGATGCCATGTTGGTGGATCCAGTGAAGGATTCAATAAGGGAGGTCATAGAAATCGTAGTAAACACCAACATACTCCCGGTGTATATATATATATCTGTCTGTCTATCTCCCCCATTGGGAGAAAAAGTAAATCAGCACATTATTTTCTTTTATTCTTTTCAGAACACAGAACAAATCGTAAAGCTAAAATTAAATTTATTGAGTTTCTTTCTTAGGTTCACAAACTTATACATTGGACACAAACAAAGTTTTATTAAAGCAAACTATATATATGAGGAAAGTTTAATGGTGTGGTTGTTTTTTCTTCTTCAATTCTTGTACGTTTATATATATATAGCTCAGCTTGAACATTCACTGTGGACAACTTTGCAGGCCGACATGCAGACTGAAGAGTCTTTCACGAAGACGAAACAGCTGTCTTTGCATAGGCATTGTCTATCTCCCCCATTGGAAGAAAAAGTAAATCAGCACATTTTCTTTTCTTCTTTTCAGAACACAAATCATAAAGTTAAAGTTAAAGTAATTGAGTTTGTTTCTTAGGTTCACAAAATTAACATTGGATACCAAAATAGTTTTATTAAAGCAAATTATATATATACATAAGAGGAAAGTTTAATGGTGTGTTTGTTTTTTCTTCTTCAATTTTTGATCGTTTATATAAAAAAAATTATATATATTAACTATAACTGGTTTTGTTTCTGAGGTTCACAAATAAAGACATTGGACACAGAAAAGTTTTATCAAAGCAAACTATATATATATATATATATATATATATATATATATATATATATATATATATATATATATATATATATATATATATATAAACGTACAAGAATATATATATTATCACAAACAAAATCCTCATTTGCCCGCACTACCCACAAACAAAACAATGCTAAAACATATAAAAAAAATATATATAGTTTGCTTTAATAAAACCTTTCTGTGTCCAATGTCTTTATTTGTGAACCTCAGAAACAAAACCAGTTAACGTTAACTTTGAGTAATGTTCGTGTTCCAAAAAAAAGAAAAAAAAGATAAAGTTATATAAATTGTGCTGATTTACTTTTTCTCTCAATGGGAGAAAAAGTAAAATCTTTATCCTTGAAAAATAAAGTTAAAGTTTTCCAAGTTTTCAAAGTTTTCTCTCAGGTGGTAAGATTCTGGCATTCCGTGAACTAAAATTTATATTTTCAAGACACATATATTGTCGGCCTGCTTTCTATTTTCTATTACGCAAGGATTTTCCCCCCCACTGGACTTAGCTTTATGTTTTTTTGTCTTCACCCCTCTCAACACAAATAAGCACACTCACACCCGCGCCCTTACACACACGCACACACACGCACGCGCGCGTGCACTTTAGGCCTTGCTCGCTTACGTACGTATTGCGTGTATGTTTATCACACATAACACAAATCACAAATAAGCCTACACGCATATAAACGCACAGACAAATACCCACGCACATTAAACGCTACCACGATCCCATTATATGGGATCAGTGAGTTATGTCCACCCCCCCCCCCCCACCCCCCGTGTGGTTCTGCGTTGCTATACTCTCATCCTTTTACTGCATGGATAGTTCTGTGGGGGTATTTAGATGCAGAAGTTAGGGTGAAGTTCTTTGTAACCTTCCTCTGGATCCGGCCATTTGCATTGAGTCGGCGTGCGGCGAAGAAGCAAACTTGAAGTTTTATCATAATATGTGACCTAGCACCACGAAAGGGACATGAAGTGTCCAAACGGCCATTCTGAGACAACGGTACAGATAGGAACTGCAGACCATTCTCGTTCAAATGATATAAGAACCATTCTTGTAACTTTTGCCGTTGTAGAGTTATAAGCATTTAAAATTGGTAAGGTGACTGTCTGCCGTTTTGAGAAGTCACAGTCTATAAAGTCTAGCCTGTCCTAAGAAAATGCATCAACCTACAAATTTTAAGGCACGTTTTAGGAATATTTACAGACCATATTACACATTATACTTTATGGATATGAAGGATCAGACTTCTGAAAGCACAAAAATACCCATAATGCAAAATTTATAAAAATGAGATTTTTGACTTTGCAAGCCTATTGTGATAAACTAGCCCAGCGACTTAAGGTCCCTTTCGTGGTGCTGTGTCACAAAAAGTAGAAGTTAGGGTAAGTCCTTTGTATCCTTCCTCTGGAGACGGCCATTTGCATTGAGTCGACGTGCGGCGAAGAAGCAAACTTAAAGTTTTCTCATATTATCTCAAATTGGTTGCATCAGATTTGTGAAAACTTTCTTAGTCAGTCAGCAGTGCAGTGCAGCCTAGAATTTTGATCCCAAAATATTGGATCGTGGTAGCGAGAGGGTAGGTTTCCTCCCCCCCCCCCCCCCTATATTTCCCACGTGAATTGAATGCGCTACCTTTCATTTTTATTCGATCAGATTAAACATTTGAGCCATGAAACTTCCTCAGTAGACTTGAAACCTACCAAACCTACTACTACTCTTTGCTTAAGACGTCTTTTTGCAGCAAATAGAAATGCCAAATTCTTCTCTGATTTTTTTTGTCCCGACGGAATTATCAATTGAGGAAGATGCATCCACTTTTCAGTATGGTGAATGGAACGGTTCTGGTTTATGTTGCGTTTATCAGAACCTGAAATCTCAGCTAGGACGAGTCCACGGCGCCATAGTTTTGTAATCATGATGCCAAGTAAACTGGAGCCAAAAAGTTAAGCAACCATTTGCAAAACAAGGCAAATCATTTCTCTGGGTGATTGGCACAGGTTTTTGCGTAAATCAATACATATTTAGCCGATTTACTTACCGATCTGCATGCATAATTTCCACTTTGTTTACATGCAAATTACGTTGTGGGTAACGCCCGCACCAATGTTAGGGTACCCTTTGTAAAAAGTCAAGTTTGACGCACATGTTCAAGGCTCCTCCCTCGTCAGATCAAACATATCATGACAAATGTTATACAGAGGTAGTAGAGAGTGGGTTGTGGTCAGTATTGCTCTCTGGCTTTAACCCTTTCACCGCCAATGTCGCATTTTTGCACCACAATGATTTAACACTCATGTTATTAAAACCCTTGAAATCAGGGTCTGTTATTCAATGATATTGCGTTCCTAAATTTGGGTAGTAAGGATTGACCCTATTATAAATGCATTACAGAGAAATCCCACAATATTGCAGACAAAATCTTTTCTGCTGCCAAGTAAGCTTAATTGAACATTTTGGCTCAAAGACGGCTGGCTGCGAAAGGGTTAAAGGGATGAGTTTTTGCAAGAAACACGTCGAGATCACAAGAAAGACAGCCTTTTCAAGGATCGGAACACTCACTTTGCTCTGGTTTCTTAGAAATTAAACCGTCAAAACGGCGATTCCTCCTTGGCGGAGTTGCCGGAGCGATTAGTCATTTTGGATGGAGTGGGTGGAAGTCACTCATTGTGGTTGAAGCGTTTTCTTCTTCTTTTTTTTGTAGTGCAGTAAACAAAAATAATTGAGCTATTTGCTTTGTTGTGAGCGAAACTCCTTTAGGTAAACTGTATAAAATTTAAAAAAAATAAAAATAAAAAGGCTTGTATTGCCAAAAGTTCGTGCAAACGATTTGGTCTAAACGCAGGCGGCCATTAGAAAAGAGACGGTTTCTTGCAAAAAAAAACATTCGTCAGGGTGCCCCTTTAATGTTTTGATGGAGCAGTCTCCCATGTGTCATTGTAGTGAATCGCCCTTGTCAGAAAAATGTTCATTTCAAGCAGGTGACATATGCATGTTCTGTGTGGGGGAACAATTTGTTGTAAACTTGAAGTAGAAATAAAAATCGCCCGTGCTTTATTGTATGTACTTTTCTTCCTAAACCTTCCGAAACCATCTATCAAGGTTTTAAGGTTTTTTTTATTTCCAAAAAAGCCCCTTAGGGTTACATGGAAAAACAAAAACAAAAAACGAAAACAAAAATATATAAACAATGAAAAAAGAAAAAGTAAAAAAGAACAAACAATAAACGGACAAACAAACCTTTGACGACAACGACATACAATAACAAAAAAAAACCAAAACCCAGAAAATATAGATCAATATCCAGTCACATTGAAGGGTTGCGGCAAGAACTGTTGTGAATACGTACATCAATCAATGTAACAAAGCACACATAAAATATTTACTGCAACAAACATCGTCCTTTCAAACGTATTAATTAACTTACAATGGTGCGGTTCACATAATTATGCACCCCATCCAACTAAACTACGACATACCAAATTGTCATATCACACATCACTACAATCAAACCTTTTACATATCAGTTACACTGATGTCAGTATGACCCCCACATGGTAGGCAATCGAACCATCATCATGAAATTCATTGAAATAGTGGCATAATAATATATAATAACCAAACAATATATTAAATTTACAAAGGCAATGCGCACACCAGCACACGCACATTCATGCTCTCTCTCTCTCTCTCTCTCTCTCTCTCTCTCTCTCTCTCTCTCTCTCTCTCTCTCTCTCTCTCTCTCTCTCTCTCTCTCTCTCTCTCTCTCTCTCTCTCTCTCTCTCTCTCTTTTCTCTCTCTCTCTCTCTCTCTCTCTCTCTCTCTCTCTCTCTCTCTCTCTCTCTCTCTCTCTCTCTCTCTCTCTCTCTCTCTCTCTCTCTCTCTCTCTCTCTCTCTCTCAACTCTCTCTCTCTCTCTCCTCTCTCTCTCTCTCTCTCTCTCTCTCTCTCTCTCTCTCTCTCTCTCTTCTCTCTCTCTCTCTCTCTCTCTCTCTCTCTCTCTCTCTCTCTCTCTCTCTCTCTCTCTCTCTCTCTCTCTCTCTCTCTCTCTCTCTCTCTCTCTCTCTCTCTCTCTCTCTCTCTCTCTCTCTCTCTCTCTCTCTCTCTCTCTCTCTCTCTCTCTCTCTCTCCTCTCTCTCTCTCTCTCTCTCTCTCTCTCTCCTCTCTCTCTCTCTCTCTCTCTCTCTCTCTCTCTCTCTCTCTCTCTCTCTCTCTCTCTCTCTCTCTCTCTCTCTCTCTCTCTCTCTCTCTCTCTCTCTCTCTCTCTCTCTCTCTCTCTCTCTCTCTCTCTCTCTCTCTCTCTCTCTCTCTCTCTCCTAATACACATGCATACCCACATGTGCGCACATCTATCCCACCACTGAACCACCCGTACCCAGCCTCAATACACCACACGCCTTTCCTGGGGCCCATTGATACGGTTCAAACCGCAGCGTGTGTCCAAGCAGGGTTAGCGAGTCCAACTTTTAAAGGGGATGGATGAGTTTTTGTCAGAAACACGCCGAGATCACCAAGAAAACACCCTTCACAGAGATCGCTACACTCACTTTGCTCTGGTTTCCTATAAATCAAGCCGTCAAATCGGCGATTCCTCCTTGGCGGAGGTGCTGGAAATCAAATTATGTCAGTGAAAGAGAAGACATGTGCCTACTCTTTT
Source organism: Phymorhynchus buccinoides (assembly GCA_017654935.2). NCBI lineage: Eukaryota > Metazoa > Mollusca > Gastropoda > Neogastropoda > Raphitomidae > Phymorhynchus > Phymorhynchus buccinoides. The sequence continues at coordinate 21,919,335 of CM065685.1, forward strand.
CTAATGGCCGCCTGAGTCGCTTAGACCAAGTCACGAAATGTCCACAATACAAGCCTTTTTATTTACAGTTTACCAAAAAGGAGTTTCACTCAAGAGAACAGAAGAAAGGGGATTCTGGCTCAAGACTATTTTTGACCCCTTTTAGACACGAATTCGCAACTTTAAGGCATAAAAAAAGCAAAAAATCTAACTTTTTTAAACCCCTTTTTAGATACAAAAACGCTACTTTAAGGGGTGAAAAAAGTAAAATCCGTCACCCCCTTATTCTGTCAATTCGGAAGAAAAAACACTACTTTTAGGTGAAACAAAATTAATTATTTTTAATTTAACAAAATAATTTGAGTTAGAAAAAGGAACTCAACATGACAATGGCACTTGATGAAATAATTGAGCACTTAGACAAAGTTTTTAAAGAAACGGATTTAGAAGTTATTGAACCAGAAAATGTACTTGAAAGTGTAAAACATGCTATTTCGCAAATACCTAAAAAACTAGCTATAGAACCACCAGTTAAAGTAATGTTAACAGTGTACGTAGATTATAAAACAATCCAAGGTGAGCAGCTTCAAGTATGGGTCTCTACTAAACAGCAAGTAGTTCTGACTTATAATGATTTTACAGAAACCTGGGCAGACAATTTAATCACCCAGTTCATTAACGCATCAGAAGAGGCAAAACTGAGAGGATCTGGTTGGTCAGAAGGAGGAGTATTAGAAATTAAATTAAGGGAGAGTAAATATGCTCCAATCGTAGGAAACTCATTTATTCCTTTACCAAAAGAACTTGTTTTAAAACGTGCAGTATTAAACATTAAGAATACAGATAACAAATGTTTTATGTGGTGTGTTTTAGCTAAACTTCATTATGCCAAAAAGAACGCAGAAAGAGTAATTAACTATCAGCCTTACATAAATGAATTAAACTTTGATGGAGTCGACTTCCCTGTAAGCCTAAGCGAAGTTGATCAATTTGAAGAACAGAATAAACCAATTTCTGTTAACGTCTACACATGGACAATAGAAGAAAACCTTAAACCAATCCTAGTATCAAAGAACTCTCCCATGATTGGTGATCCTGATGAAAAACATATTGATCTTCTCTTAGTAACAGACGGAACAAAAACACACTACACTTTAATCAGAACAATGAGCAGACTTATAAACTATACTACAAATCACAAAGAAAAACAAGAATTCTGTCGAAGATGTTTACAGAGAATGCCAAGTATTCAAGCAGTAGTTGAACACAGAAAACATTGTAATTCATCTTCTGACTGCTATACTGAACTTATTACTCCAAAAGAAGGAAGTAAAGTGTTCTTTAAAAACTGGAAAAAACTGCAATTAAGTCCTTATGTTGTTTATGCTGATTTCGAGTCAATCATTGTACCCTATCAAGGACCAGCTCCTAAAAATCTTCCTAAAACTGTTTTATTGAATAATCATCAAATCTGTTCATTCGCATTTATTGTTGTTAGATCAGATGGGATACATTTTGAACCTGAACTTTATAGAGGACCCGATGCTGCAAAAATCTTTTTAATGAGAATGATGAAACTACGAAATGAACTATCTAACCAACTAAATTTATTAGATTTAATCATGACGCCTGAAGATTTAATTCAATTCGAATCAGCTACTGAATGTTGGATTTGCAGAAAAGGGTTTGTGGAAGAGGAGGACCCTGACTGTCCAGACAACCATAAAGTACGAGACCATGATCACATTAGTGGAAAATTCAGAGGAGCAGCACACAACTCCTGTAATCTCCAGTTAAAGTTTGAACCAAAGTCTTGGAAACTGCCTATATTCTTTCACAATCTACGTGGATATGACTCCCATTTAATTCTACAAGCAGTTACTGATGAATTTAGAACCGTCAGTTGTATAGCTCAGTCTTCAGAAAAGTACATGACATTTACATTAGGTCAATTATCTTTTTATGATTCACTACAACATATGATGGGCTCGTTAGAATCTTTAGGTCAGTCACTATCCAAATGTCCTATAACAGAAAAATACTTTGATCCGGCACTTGTTCGAAAAGGAGTATACCCTTATGAGTACATGAGTAGTTGGGAGCGGTTCGATGAAGTTGAATTACCTCCCAAAGGTGCATTCTACTCTAGTTTAAAAGGAAAAGATATAAGCGACTCTGACTACAACCATGCTCAGTCAGCGTGGATTAAGTTAAAATGCCAGACCATGGGAGACTACCACGACGCCTACTTGATGGCTGACGTTTGTTTGCTTGCAGATGTATTCGAGAACTACAGAAAAACGTGTATGAAACATTACAGTCTAGACCCTGCTAATTATATCACTGCTCCTGGTATGAGTTGGGATGCTTTCTTAAGATTTACCAAAATACAGATTGACTTACTCTCCGATCTACCAACTCTCCAGATGATTGAAGACGGACTACGCGGAGGAATCTCTATGGCTTCACACGGTTACTGCAAGGCCAACAACAAGTACTTAGACGACTACGATCCTACAAAACCATCAAATTATATCATGTATTTAGATGCAAACAATCTCTATGGTTGGGCGATGTGTCAATCACTACCATTACGTAATTTTAAAATGTTAACATCGCCTTTTGATTTTAATATCACGGAGTTCTTAGAATGGCTTTTAAAGTTACCAGATTCCTACAAAACAGGATTTATTCTAGAAGTCGACTTAGATTATCCGGATGAACTCCATGACCTACACAATGACTACCCGTTAGCAGCTGAAAGACTTCAAGTGGGGAATGACCTCCCTAAACTTGTCCCTAATCTACACTCCAAAAAAAAAAACGTCTGCCATTATAGACTCCTACAATTCTACTTACGTCACGGATTAAGACTAACAGCAGTTCATAGAATCATTTCGTTCACTCAGAGGAAGCTTATGGAACCATATATAATGAAGAACACTAATCTCAGAACTCAAGCTACCGACGCCTCAGAAAAAGACTTCTTTAAACTAATGAACAACAGTTGTTTTGGAAAGACAATGGAAAACCCTCACAAACGAAAAGACGTCAGATTAGTTACCCAAGAAAACAGAGCAATCAAACTAACTTCAAAACCCAATTATCAAGACTTCAAAAAATTCCATGACAACCTTTACGGTATCATGATGAAAAAACTTAAAGTAAAACTAGATAAACCAGTCTTCATTGGGTTTGCTGTTCTAGAGCTGTCCAAACTATTGATGCTAGAATTTCTATACGACTACTTTAAACCACTCTATCCAGGATCTAAAGTACTCTACACAGACACGGACTCATTTATTCTAGACATTCCGACGGAAGACTTTTACAAAGATTTAGAGACAGAAGTAGTGAAAGGATCAGACTCTAAGTATGACACCTCTGACTACCCAAGTAAATCTCCATTGCATTCATCCGTAAATAAAAAGGTAATCGGTAAGATGAAGGATGAACTGAATGGAACTATAATCAAAGAGTACGTTGGTCTGAGAGCAAAGATGTATTCAATTGCTAGCCAAACTAGTGTTATTAAAAAAGCTAAAGGAATTTCTAGACCTGTTGTTCAAATGGTTATGACACACGATAACTATAAAGAAGCACTGTTCGATACCAAGACGTTTTATCATGACAACATAAAAATACAATCTAAGTTACACGAGATAAACACAACAGTTGTAAATAAAAAATCACTCGACTCAAACAATACAAAGCGTGTGTTTAAATCACCTGAGTTTTCGTATTCAATTGGTCACTGGAGAACTAAGTGTCATAGTCAGTAGACTTTCTAAACTTGTAATCATATTGAATTGAATAAGCACCCTTTGGAGTTCTTATTGTTATTTCCCTAGAACAGATTTCAATGTGTCGTTTATTTTTTTTTCACATTCTTTTTTTATCGCTTCTATGTCTTGCGGTTGTGAAAAACTTGCTCTTGATTTTTTCTGAAGTTCAAACTTTTGCATTTTGTAGTCGTTGTAGTCTGCTTGGAGTCTATTGAACTCCTCATCCGAAATTTGAGAGTCTTGCAAAGCTTTACTGATAATCAATCGAAATGAACTAAGTTTTGCCATTATTAATTGAACCATGGCTGTATGCTTTTGAAGTTTTATTTTTATTTTTTTGTTGAAAGCAGACGTACTGATTGAAAACAACCCAAGCGTCAGCGATACACAACCTAGAGGCAAAGCTACTACTGATCCGACCCCTGTCGCTAACAACCCTACAGAGCTTCCTGCTGTTAAAGTACCTAGACTCCCAAATCCAGTATTTAAGTATGTTATTGAATTAAACAAACAAGAGTACCTTCGTTTGGTTCTGTTATAGTTAGTGAGGTCTTTTTCCAATTCTCTTTGTATTTCTGTAATGGTAGACAATCTGAACTTTCTGATTTCAGGATCATCACCACCATCAGTCTTTTCTTTGTCAGTATCTTCTTTTGGTATTTTTGGATATACTGTAACGGACATCTTTTTATATTTAAAAAAAAATTAACATTTAACATTTAACATTTAATTTGCACTTGCTATCATTTTAAGAAGATCATCAGACAAAATGCTTTCAGTGTAATAAAACCCAATGAGATCTAAATTAGTAACATTAATGTACGTCAATTCTTTGAGATTGTTTGGATCAACACTCAATATAACTTTATCGCTGGTCGACACTGCCTTAATTTCTTCACCGCGGTTTTGAATAACGATAGTACATCTCACTGATTCAACATCCAAGTTTTGCCAAGAAATAAGAATCCCTTTCATTAGGTTGTCGCTAACACCAACAGGTAGGGAATCAGGGTTGTCTGCTCTAACAGAAAGTTCAAATATCATAGTAAATTCGTCTGCTAAAGCCATTTTAGGAATGAACTCTAATAGCGTGGCTGCATCTTTTGTCACTGTCTTTTTTCTGTGCAGCATGTACTGTCTCTTTTTATAAGGTTTGATTGCTATTTCTCTTCTGCTGTTGTTTTGTGGAATCAGACTAACATGTAATGGTCCTGAGTTAAATGATTTGCGAAAGTGTTTGTCATTATCAAAGAATGTAAACGGGCTTAAAAATTCAAACTTAATTTCCCAATCAACGAATGGAATTAAATGCCATTTGTTATCCCTTTTCTTAACAACTTTATATTCAAACTGGCCAACATTGTCAGCTACTACATTGCGCAGTTGCTCTAGTTTAGGAACCTTTTTATCACTTACTTCTGCACGTTTATAATAGCCGTTGTTTGTGTACTCAAACCCATACAGCGCTCCTATCTCCCCATTTAAATCAAAGTCTTCTGTGTCTGCTAGGTCCTTCAATTCTAAAGTTGCGCATCTAACAGGGTCAAGCATAACCGGTTGATCTGGTCCGCGTGACATTGTTTTATACTAAATTATTTTATTTCTAACAAAGCATTCAGGCTGTCGCACTGAACTTCTTTTCCTTTTTCGTCAGTTATTCTTATTTTTAGTGAATGGTGAACCCCACAAACTAATTCTTTAAACTGTAAGTTAGTGAACGTAATAATTTCGTAATCACAGTATGCCGCTTTTGCTGTTGGAAGAACTCTTAACACAGTAGACGGCTGGTTATCAAATAAGTTGTCATCTGTACTCAGGATATCTAAATGAAAATATAATAAAGAATGTATTCCGAGATTAAGTGATTTTACAGCTGTAAATGAATTACTTTGCAGTGCATTATCAGTGACATGGAACCTGTCTAATCTAAAACCTAATAGTTTAGCCAATTCATTAGCAAATTCAAATACTACACCTTTTTGTCCCCTAAACGTCATCTTCACTTTCAAATTTCCCTCATTAAGTTTTAAAGTAATGTCGAAGTCGTTTAACATCTCTTTTAATGAACAAAAACCGTAATAACCGTCTGGTATAGTTAGTTCAACCCTTTCTTCTTCGGTAATTTTTCTTATCCAATTGTTCTTTAAGGTTTTACTTATGTTAATCCATTTAACTTTGTAATAAATTTCATGGAGCGCTACTTTTAGAGAACCATGATTTTCAATAGGGCGTTGTAAAAGTATTGGCTCGTCTTGATCAGTTATATAAATAAACATTTTTATTGCGGATATATAAATGAATGCTTTTAAATATAACAAAGACGTTAAATATGCAGTTGGATCATATAATCCTAAAACTATAGCTGTTGATTCAATAGTTGTTGCAGTGGGAGTTGATTCTTTTGAAGTTAAGGTCAGTAATCCATTAAACCATTATTTAAATCCTAGTGTCAAACATGATAACATCGCAAAGGCATGGTTTAGTCATCCAATGCAGTTTTATCAAAACCAGTTAAACTTTGCTGTGTTCTGTGCAACAACAGGGTGTGGTGTTTCTTTCACTGATCACTTAAATCATCCTGGAGTCATGGTAAAAGCAGTTTATAGATTTCATTTCTATTACACATTCAAGCGTATTTTGTCTGAACTGCATGCTCCATTACCGAATGATTCCACTTTTAATCCGTTCAACAACAGAATTGACATGAAGGCCTTTGAACGGATTTGTAATGAGTTTAACATTAACTTGAATACAGACTTTAGGCAAAAGTTAGATCGTAATCATGGTTTGGGTACACTTTATTATTGGGGTGTGCACAGAAAGTATAACTATGATTGGAATCCTCCTTACACGTCTTTTTCTTCAGGTACGACCGTTCATCTAGGATCTATTCAACAAAAACATAAAAACGCTTGGTCAACATTTATTCTTGATACTTCCGAAGGACTGACTAAGGCGGGAATAGAACGAGTAAATGATTCTATTCGTACTTACGTGTGGTGTTTGCTGGGATCTCAAGCGCAAGTTAAATCTGAGATAATGGATCCTTCAACTGGGTTTGATGCGCAAAAACAGTATTTAGCTAATTTAGAAGATGCAATCAATTCTACAGTTGACCTCCCAGCAAGCATTAAAAGGTATCAAGACGTTTTGAGATTCGCAAGATCGAAAGTAGACTTTGCTGTTGGTAGTGGATTATACATGCTGCCCTCCGATCTCAGACTTCAAATAGGAACAATTGTAAACTATAACAACGAAATCCTTATAGCGAGAGATAATCAAGCAGTTGGTAAAAATTCAAAAATAAATTCTACATTGTCGATCATACAAAGAACACACCATCCAATCCCTGTCAGTCAAAAAAAAAAGAATAGTAACTTAACGAATTCAACGAACTCAACGAACTTAACTGACAGTCATGAAAACGAAAAGACAGCACTAGTTATTTTTCTAACTGCAGCTGGTCTAGTTTATTTTTATTTTACTAGAGAGTAATCCTACAACTAAAACTATTAGCATCCATAAGTGTTCAGCCATAAAACCGACTACTTTGCTTGCAGTAGAAAAAAGCCAACTAACAATTCCACCTAATATACCGGGTAGTGCATCTAGTGCTTTTTCTCCTAATTTTTTTAATAGATTCGTTAAATGTTCCAGTTGTTTTTTAATCCAAGAGTCTTTTGATGGCGAAGGTGGAGAAGGTGGAGAAGGTAATTGACCACCACCACCACCTGTTCCTGTTAAAGCAAACACTAAAGTAGAGATTGCAAACCCTAAAGCTGTCATAACGCTCGCTATCGTGACTCCTTGCTCTCTAAATAAAGTTTTTATTCGTTCAGCTAACGTCGTGTTTTCGTATAACATTATTTGGATGGTTTCTTTTATTCTGTTGAATTGTGTGCGTAATTGTTCACGGTTAGTTGACAGTACTTCTAGTCTTGCAGCTCTCTCGTGTTGAAGATCATCTAGTCTTTGCATGATTCTGTCTTTCACGTCTTGTCCTAGGTTGTTGTCGTCCGCTTCAACTAATTTCTGTTTTTCTCTGTCAATGTGAGCATCCAGTTCGCTTAACTTTGCTAGATTATTTGTTAACTCGCCCCTGGTAGATTGTAATGTTGAATTGAGCGCCATTAGTTCTCTCATAGGTAATGGTGAATCATGTAATGTTTTTAAATGGGTTTCTTCATCTTCTAAAGTTATAAAACTAGTTATTTGGTCTGCAGTTGCGCTTAAGTCTTTAAGAGGAATCGATTGAAGTTGGGAATCAGTTGGTATTTCTTGTAGTGTGTTTTGAAGTTTAGAAACAGCTTCTGTTGATAGTTTTGGTTTTGGTTCGAAGCCAAATCGGTTTTGTTCTCTTACAGTAAGCCTGCTACGAGCTGTACTTTTTGATACAAACTTAAGGGGGTTTGGTTTAGTTGTAAGTTGGACTAGTTTTTCATTATCTTTTCTCAGAAACAAATGCTCATCTATTATATTGTAGTCGTTAGTAACAATAATTTCGGGTGGTTCTAACCCCCAACTTTCATATAACAATCCTACTCTATGTTCTATTTCTGCTTGTTTTAAAGGTGAATGACGACTAAACGGTCTAACTTCTTCACTCATGTCATCTCCAGGTTCCAAGACGTCATAATAGTGGTCTGCTTCTATTCCTGCCATGTTTTTATTTATAATTATGTTTTTATTTTATTTTAAAAAAAGAGAGATGTCGCAATTATACGGAACAATTCTTGATCCATACAGACGGTTAAAAGAACCACTCGGTGTTAAAGGAACCAGGCAGGGTATCGTGATAAGTAATAATCCTTCAACTATCGATCAAAGACAAATATTATCAGTAAGATTTCCTAGTCTGGGGAGTAATGAAGTCATTGTGCCAGGTACCGCACGTCTTGCTTTTAAAATACAACTGGAGTCAGCGACGGATCCGAACAGAACTTTAGTTGCTAATCTTGGTAGAGCGATCGTTAGTAAGATTACTATTAAACTTGAAGGGAGAGAGGTAATGTCTTTAGATAACGCAGATGTCTTTTTGAGTTATTGCGATTTATGGCTCACACAAAATGAAAGAAAAGATCGAACTTATCAAGGAATACAGGGAGATAATGGTATAAAACATAGAATTGATGCTGAAGACAAAAAAGATAGCAATCAAGATGCGTTGGTTGCACAAGTTTATGGTAATCGATTTTATATACCTCTTGACTTCGAGCTATTAAACACGCACTCCCCGTATTATCAGGGTGCTTTACAAGATAGGCTTATGTATGAATTAACTTTTAATGATTACAGCCGTGTTATCAGATCAGCGACAGATCCTGATGCAAAATATAGTATTTCAGACATCACATTAGAGTTTGATGTTGTTCGTCATCCAGAATTAGCTCGGTTGATCTCCCAACAATACCAGACAAGATTAGCAATATACTACAACAGAATTTTAAATCATAGTAAAATACCTAAAAACAAATCAGACACAATTTGGAACATCGATTTGAATGTATCAGCAAGGTCATTGAAAGGGATTTTGTTGCTGTTTGAGGAGTCCAAAAAACCCTTTAACAGATTAAGCGAGAAGTTTCATAATCCTAAAATAACTAAACTAACATGTACGATTGAAGGACAACCGAATCAGTTGTTTGCAAGCGGTCTTTTACCTTATCAGCATTTTGATGAAATACGAAAACTGTTGGGTGGAGGTGGTCGGCAAAGAGACCCGGTGGCTGATTTAATTTGCAAAGACCTCCATCTTCATGATGTCAGACTTGAAGATTATTTATCCTCGAAGTATGCGTTGTGGCTAGATCTTAGAACAACAGAAGACAACAAACTACATGGCAGTGGAAGAACAGTTGGTGATGGGTCAGGAGGAATAAACATTCAAATCCATAAAGAAGCAGGAAGAGAATAAGCAAATATATATTTATGTATATTTACTATGCGATGCTCAGCTGAACATTGAAGACAACAGATTAAAAGATATTGTGTATTAAAATAATGGATTTGAACAGTTTAAATTTCCTTACAAAAGAACCTCATTGTGGTTTATTTTGTGGAATGACAGGCTGCGGAAAAAGTGTGTTCGCTTTAGATTTAATACAAACGGTTTATCGTAATCACTTTGAACACATAGTAATTTTTTGTACTACTTTAGAATTCAACAAGTCTTATAAAGAAAGAAAGTTTATTTGGACAGATGACGAAATCTATTTAGTCAATCCAAGTAATAAACTAAGCGAATGTTTAGAGTATTTTTATAAACTGTTTAAAGGAACACCAACTTTGTTTATCATTGATGACTGTTCAGCTGAAAGAGACATAGTCAAAAAAAGAAATAGTTTAGCAAAACTAGCATTCAGTGGTCGACATGCAGGAATTAGCGTATGGATTTTAACACAGAAGTATAATTCGGTCTTAAAGGACTTTAGAGAACAGTTAAAGACGGTTGTTTTGTTTTTTACTAAGACAAAAACAGCTTTGAAGAATGTCTTGATGAAAATGATGTTGTCGAATCAAAAGAAGAAAAAGAAAAAATTAAACAAAAGCTAAGAAAAGAAAAATTCTGTAAACTAGTATTAAAAACAGATTTTCCTAGTCAGTACAAATGTTTGTGAAAGCAAAAAAAAAAAAAAAAAAAAAAAAAATTGTTTGCAAGGTCTTTTTTTTTTTAATTGTTGTTAAAAGCCTAACAAATTTATCTTCGATTTTTTAGATTAATCAAATGATAGGATCTGTAGTTCTTCTTTAACAAATGCTCTTTTTGGAACGGGTCGTGCCATATGGGTTGTCGTACCAGTTTCTCTTAAATAATACACGGGAGGATTCATTTCTATTACACTTTTTATTTCGTACGGATCGATACTCCAAATTGGATCAGTTGCTCTTATGCGAGTGTCTCCTTCTGCTTCCCCTGGCGCATAAAGAAACCTAACTTTTACTCCAAATGGTATTAATTGTTTTGTAATTGAATGTTGAATTGGCAAGTCTATCGAAGAGTCAATTGTTTTCTTCTGTATTGCTTTTACTGGTCGGAGTCCAATGACCTTAGATTCTTCGTTATTCATGACACGCAGAACGGAGGGTAGTCTTCTAACCCATTCAGTGTTTCTAGTTGAATCAAGGAGTTCTCTATGGTATTGATAAGAAAAAAGTCTTTCTGCCAATTGTTTGTTAAAGTTTTCAACTAAGGCCTGAGATCTATGGTTTCCAGGAATACCCCTTTTAATAACGACTTTGTGTTTTAACAGTAGCTGATTGAATTGTCCTTTAAATTCTTTTCCTTCATCAACTTGAATTAAACGAGGATAGGTTAATGGACCGCGTCTATAGATTTCTTGTAAAGCGACAGAGACTGAAGCAGCACTTTTATCAGTTAACGGTTCAGCATCTTTATATCTTGAAGAGATGTCAACAACTGTAAGCGCGTATTTAAATCTTTTTCTTCTGATTAAATCATGAGGGAGGTATAGAAGATCCATTTGATGAGTGTCATTTGGTGTTGAGTTAACAAAGTGTGGTCTTTTAATTCGTTTAGGTGCTGGTAGATAAATTTGCCATATAGCTTGTTTAGATAACCATTCTTTTGCTGTTTGTTCAGTGACTCCAGCTGCTTGACTGAGTTTTTTAATAGCTGTTAAACCTTTCCAATAACCTTTTGGTGAGTAATAAATTTTAGATAGTTTATCATTCATTTTAATACTACACGTTTTTTGCTATGAAATAAACAGCAGTCATACCAACTACAATAAAAGCTATTTCCTGGAGTTTTTGTTTTTCGGATGGTTGGTAGAAGTCACTTAGTTTTGGTGGTGGGAGCTGTTGGAGGTCTTCTCCTGTCACTAAATAATACTCTTTAATAGCGTCGTCAACATTCTTAAAAGTGTATGCTGCATGGTTTTGTAGTTTTAATTTGTTGTTAATAAAATCTAACTGAGCGAGTCTTTGCTTTTCATAGGCGTCTTGTGCTGCTGCTAATTGCTCCATTGCTCGATTATGTCTTTGTCTTTCCTTGTTTGTTTCTAGTTTACTAAACATGTAATTACTACCTGAAAAAGCAAGAGCGTTTACTACAGCACCGCCAATCATCATTGCGAGTGAAGCCATTTTATTTTACATATTTATATTTTCTGGAATTATTCCTTGCTTAACAAGAAAGTCTTTTGTTGCGATTGAAGCAGTGATTATAGCGATTAGTTTACCGGAGTCCTCTAGGTCAAGTTTTCCAAGGTCAGCTGCTTTCATTTTCAATAGTTTCTTACCAACCATCGTGTACACAACAGAAAGTCCACCAATCAGGGCAGATTGATATACAAGGTTAGCAACAGTTTTTTCAGCACTCATTTCTGTTTTTAAAATAAAAATAATAAATCAACTAAAAATGAATTGTGACGAACTGTTATTAAATGCACAGGAAGCAGTAATTTCTGATGAAGTGCCAACAAGTGTTATGAATAAAAAGGAAAAGTTGTATTCTCTGGCTGCGTGTGGAAAAACAAAACAATACTTAGGAACAGAATTTAGTATAGAACAGATTCAAGCAATGTCTTCTGCTGACATTGAAAAGTACTACACCAGATACGAAGCACAATTAGGATCTAAAATGGTTAAAAGTTTAGGTCAAACTGTAATAGGCTTGTACACTAAGTTAGTTAGTCAGTTTTTCCCACTCGATTCAAGCCAAGATTTAATGTACGATTTAAGTCAAGATCCTGTTTTAACTAAATCGTTAGAGTCTCTTAGTTGTGATCTTTATTATAGGTTTGGTGGGCTTCTTTCGCCAGTTGTTATGGGGTTAATTACTTTTAATCATATAGATTTTATGGCTATTAAAAATGAACGTGACAGAGAATCAAACGAATCAGACAGAACAGCAAACAAGCCCCAGTCCAACAGTGATCAAGGTAACGAAGAGCCCAGGACGAGTTGAAGCAGGTAAAAGGTTGTCAGAGTGGAATCGACAACAAAAAATGAATAAACAAACAAAACAAAAACTGTTGTCTCAGAATGAAGATGAATCAACCATAAGCGCAATACCAGTTAAAAAAGAAGAAGACAAACAAAACAGTACGAATTACGATGTTGTATTGCTTACTGTTGGTGTGGTTGCTGGTGTTGGTTATTTGTCTTATAAATTATATAAAACACACATGCAACCAAAGCTAGAAAAACGAGTAGAAATACAAACAGTACAATCAGAAAAAGCAACAGACAAACAAGAAAGCCTAAAACCAAAAAGCTTAAAACCTGAGAGCGATCCATTTTTAATGCAATAAAAAAACTTAATAAGAACTTAATAAGTACTAAGTAAGTTTTTGTGTAAGAACTTAATAAATACTTGAGAATGACTTGAAGATGACTTAGTAAGAACTTAAAAAGAACTTAAGTAACTTCTTAAAAAAGAACTTAAAAAGAACTTAAGTAACTTCTTAAAAAAAGAACTTAAAAAGAACTTAAGTAACTTTTTTTTAAGCCCCAAAGTTTATTTTTTGCTTAAGTTTAAAAAAAAAAAAAAAAAAAAAGTTTAAAAAAAAGTTTAACCCAAAAAAGTTTTAAAAGGACCAAAAAATAAAGTTGTTTAAAAAAAAAGAAAAAAGAAAAAAAAGTGACTTAAGAAAAAGTAAGTTCACCTCGTTTTATAAAAAATAGCAAAACTGTGCTCATCTGACCTTGCAAACTCACCACCAGTTCTCTGAATCTCACTTGAGATCCCACGGGCCCTATAGGACCCCAAGCTAGATCCAAAGGACTAGCGATGAGTTAGCAAGGTCAGTTGTGTACAGTTTTAGGTGTTTGTTTCCTGAATTTCCCTACACACTTAACAACATTAACTATATTTACTCTATTTTCTTACTTAGAACCCCCATTTAAACAATCTTCCTACGTCTGGGTTTACAGGTGTTTAAACCGTGCCAGTGTCCCTTTTGTTAGACGTTTCATAGTGGAAGATTATTTGGAGGTTAAAGTAAGTAGAGTTTCTCTTTTTCTCACTTTATAATCCCCATTTAAACAATCTTCTGACGACTGCGGGTTTACAAGTCTTTAAACTGTGCCAGTGACCCTTTTGCAGACGTACGAAACGAAATAGAAGATTATTTGGAGGCTAAAAGTGAGTAAAGATTGCGTTAATGTTAGTTAAGATAAGGGAAGGAAACAAACACCTAATCACTTTTACTAAACACAGTATTATATAACTAACAAATCTTGCAAAATATCTATGATGGTTTACTTGTTATTTATTTGATTAAAACAATAATAATTTAACTTATTTACTTAGTTCTTTATTCTAAAAGTTTTAATCAAATAGTACAACAACTAAACAATAATGTCTTTATTCAGTTTCCACAATAGTTTATAAAACAACCCGCTTTTTAAATTAAAAAACATTAGGTGTAATTTGAGCAAAAGGACTGAGTTATATCCCCTGTTTAATTTGCCTAAAATAGATGGCAACTTAATCGGGAATTCCCTGTTATGTAGGTAGTGATGACTCAATCGGGATTTCCCCATTCTATGGCGATGTTTTTTTCCCCGTTTTTTTTTTTTTTTTTTGTGCCCCCTAAAAGTAGTGTTTTTTCTTCCGATTTGACAGAATAAGGGGGGTAACAAATTTTACTTTTTTCACCCCTTAATGTAGCGTTTTTGTATCTAAAAAGGGGTTTTAAAAAGTCTGATTTTTTGCTTTTTTTATGCCTTAAAGTTGCGAATTCGTGTCTAAAAGGGGTCAAAAATAGTCTTGAGCCAGAATCCCCTTTCTTCTGTTCTCTACTCACAACAAATGAAATAGCTCCAGGTTGTTTTTTACTGCACTACAAAGAAGAAAAAGCTTCAACCACTCTGAGTGTCCTCCACCAACCCCATCCAAAATGGCTTCTCTCTCCGGCAACTCCGCCAAGGAGGAATCGCCGTTTTTGACGGTTTGATTTCTAGGACACCAGAGCAAAGTGAGTGTTTCTTGCAAAAAATCGTCCGTCAGGGTGTCCCCTTTAAAGGAGGTGGGAAAGCAACACATGACACACAGAATGAACTTAATCCTTGTGAGATGGAGCGACAATGGTGTTTAGGTTTAAATCATTAAGACGACTAAAAGCGTGATCTGGATCAGATGGAAAACAAGTGGATATTTTCCCAGTCCCTTTCAGAATGAAAATACAAACCAATCAAATCAACAACAGCGATGATTCTAGTACTAAGCAGGGCCCGTATTCGCATTGAGATCGTGTGAGACTTATCATCATGGTATTTGATCAAATACCATGTTTTGTGGTATAATGTACTCATTATCATCATGGTATCTTAGAAGTCTTTCTAAAATCCTATTAAATCCTACTTCTTTAGAAGGACTTCTAGGATAGTATGATGGTAAGTCTCATACTATCTCAACGTGAATAGAGGCCCTGATCAAATTCTACACCTAAATAACCCGTTCAGTAACTTGACCCAATAGGCTCCTGTGAGTATTATTTCAGATTTGGTTGTTGTTTCGACACAGTATCAGTTAGATTTCTTCCGAAATCACTAAAACAAAATTTAGTGCAAAGATAAAGCAAAGATATCGTCGATGAAACAGGCCCTCACAGACACTGTAGGGGAACAAACCCTGGAATAAATGAAATCAGAAATAGGGGAAACTGGAGTGGGTTCAACTGGAATTGGTCAAACTAGAATAGGTGAATACGAATCTCTACTGAGTTGCCTAGGGTTACCCATTTCCTCCCATAATGGCCAATCTAGCCTATCTCCACCCCGATCCTTTTAGGCTTAGACATATGGTAAGACGGGGTAAAACGTCCATGGGCGGGTAAGAAGCCCATGCCAATTATCTCATGAACTGAAGCAAATTTCAGTCAAATTTTGCCCGTGAGACGAGTGTTTCGTCCATGGGCGGGTAAGAAGCCCAACACTCGTCTCACGGGCAAAATTTGACTGAAATTTGCTTCATTTCATGAGATAATTGGCATGGGCTTCTTACCCGCCCATGGGCTTTTTACCCCCGTCTTACCCTACCCCTCCTTCTTCCTGACCACCATCCTTCCCCCATCTTTAAAGACACACTGACGCACCACGATTAGGTCCCTTGGTTGTTGTTTTTCTGAGTAGCTGTGACCGACATACAAATGTTCCCAACTTCAAATTGAGGCTGCTCTTTTAAAATGATATTTCGTTTTCAATTCGAGGACATTTGTATGACAGTCAAACCTGGTCAAAACGAGATTTCTTACCAGCTGTAAGAGGGAACGCACGTGCAACCAGTGATTTTGACACGTGACCTGGTGGGTCTCTAATCAAAACCTCTTCTAGGTCAGCCTTGTCATCCTTCATCTGGGTACAATAATTGCGCTCATCCGAGACTGACACATCAATCATTTTGCGGCTAGACGTATTCGTTTGGGGGGAAATATCACTCAATAAATCGATGCCCCGTGATTTAAAAAAAAAAGAACCCCATATAGCCTAGTTGATCAAAGATGAAAAATAGTGAAGCTAGGAGGAGGAGGAGGTAATGAATGGAGAGTTATCTACCTTTGTTCATTTCCGTAGTTAGTGTTTGAGGCTTTGCTACCACGTGACGCTCCAAAAAAATGCGTACTTCATTTTATTTTTTACACATTATCTCAATGTTACATTAATACAAATAATATTATTAAGATCAGCGCAATTAATGATAAAAACAAACCCGCGCAATGGTCGACTTATGGCGATTATTTGACCGCCAGGGGGCAGTCAATCCACTAGGGGCTTATCACGCGATTTTCTTAGTTGGGCGTAGTGAGAGAGAGAGAGAGAGAGAGAGAGAGAGAGAGAGAGAGAGAGAGAGAGAGAGAGAGAGAGAGAGAGAGAGAGGGTGGGGTGGGACTCCTCCCTCTCTCTCTCTCTTTCTTAATCCCCAACTAAGAAGATAGAGAGGATTAGCCCCACTCGAGCGTTATGCCACCTGGTGGGCAAAAGAGCCCGCTAAGTCGCTCATTGAGCATATGGATAATAAGAAATTGGCGCAATTGAGATGCACTTCTTCAATTTGCCCTTTCCACTTGCCTTTACGGGGGGAGGGACCCCAGGGGGGCTGAGGGTATAGGTGGACTAGGTTAGTTTGGAGGTGTGGACCACTCTCTCTCTCTCTCTTTCTGCTCGTAACAGAAAGATTTCAATTGAACCAGTCAAGATATACCAACAATATTCTTATCCCCCAAACCCAGAACACTGGTCTTTTCAAAACAAGTTTAACTTTCTCAGGTGGGAAAAAAAACCTGTGGAACTCCTTGCCATCTTATTTAAAACAAAACCCCAGTATTTCATTCATTTAAAACCGCGTATGACAAATTTCTGTTTCAAAGATTAAAAGATGAAATGTGAACGTAGCCACGTAGCCATAATAATAATAATAATAATAATAATAATAATAATAATAATAATATTAATAATATAGCTTCATATTTTTTTGGTCACAGGTTTCGATTATTCACCTTATGATTATGTGTGTGCCTTAGTATACCCCCCTACCCACCCACCCACACTCACACACATCCCACCTCCCGTCTCCTATTACCCTCCCCCCCCCCCCCCCCCCCCCCCCCCCCGGTTTTGTGTGCATGCGTTACTTAGTATTTTGTTGTTTGAAGTTTTCTTTGATTTCTTGTTATTTGATATTATTTCCCCAGGGCTGGGTGGAAAAAAAAGCTGTCATTGCTCATCTCATGTTCCTTGGTTAAATAAAATGTCGTTTTCGTTGTTTTTTTCGTTTTCGTTTTCGTGCTCGTAACAGAACATCCATTAGGGGGATGTCCTTTCCATTATAGCAGACGATAGAGATGGGGTAGCCATCAGCTGCCCTTAATTGCATAAAGTTCTACTAAAGCTTAAGTGGGAAACTAAACGTTGTTACTGTCTAAATTCAGTAAAGCGATTCACTTAATTTAGAAAGTAGCAGCGTTTAGTTTCCCACTTAAGCTTTAGTAGAACTTCATAAAATTAAGCACAGGCCGCTTTGGGGCGAAGGAAGTTTGAGAAGTAGAAACGTAATGAAATCTCTTCCCAGTCTTCCCCGTGGTGAATCTGTTGAACGTATCATCACAGCCATCATTCCGTGCTTGGAGCAGATATGCTGGAAGTAGGGGAAGACGGGGTAAAAAGCGCATGGGCGGGTAAGAAGCCCACCCCAATTATCTCATGAAATGAAGCAAATTTCAGTCTCATGTTGCCCATGAGACGAGCGTTAATGTCTAGCATTCGTCTCATGGGCAAATTTGACTGAAATTTTCTTTATTTCATGAGATAATTGGGGTGGGCTTCTTACCCACCCATGCGCTTTTTACCCCGTCTTCCCCTACTGCAAATACCAGGGGGCCGTTTCACAAGGGCTAACGTTATGTAACGTGAGCGCAAATCGGCAAAAACGGTCTAAGAAACACCCTTCATTTGCCGATAGTTCGCGTAACGTTTTTCTCTCTCTCGTGCCCTAGCACATCGCAAACTGTTAGTTGCATCATGGGAAATGTGCAACTGTTTTTTGTTTCACTTCCGGCTAAAATTAGTTCTCGCGAGAACGTAACATCTTTTTTTTACAAATGGAAGACAAAGTCTAGAAAGTGGCTACAGACAAATATTCTTCACTCTACAGCGAAAATATATGGGATGATTTTAGCAAATTAAACAAATACAAGTATTTCTGAGTGCTCTTTTTTAATTTTTCATCATGTTAGATGGCATAATGTAGTGCAAACTTAATTTTCTGCACACAAATAGACTGACAATGAAATCGAAATGTTTGTACAACCTGTCAGTGAGGTATGATTTGTCTCCCTTTCGATAGCAACTCTTTTCTTTCTCTGAGAGAGAAGAGCTAGCTATTATAGTTATCTTTACTTAGCTAACGTTATTCGCGGTTAGTGGTGTTTCTTAGACCCCTTTTGGCGTAACAGTTATACGCGCGGCGACTGTCACCTAAAGAAACTGAAACCCAGGTCTCAGTTCTGACGCATTGAGTCACACGATGAGACTACAATGGAAAGTGCGTTAAAAAAATCACAGTATCACACACACACACACACACACACACACACACACACACACACACACACACACACACACACACACACACACACACACACACACACACACACACACACACAGAGAGAAAAGCGTTCGTCACCAACCCGTATGAAGGTGGAAATACACGTTGTTAGCTTTCACTTTTTCCCCATGACCACGCAGTGATAGGCAGGTACATATATTATTACTAGCGCATCTCTGTGAGTACAAATTGGTAACTTGTATTTCGATCTTAAAATATGAAAAAAAAAGTATCAATATCACTAGGGTAAGACGGGGTAAAAAGCCCATGGGCGGGTAAGAAGCCCATGCCAATTATCTCATAAAATGAAGCAAACTTCAGTCAAAGTCTGCCCATAAGACGAGTGTTAATGTTTAGCTTTCGTCTTATGGACAAAATTTGACTGAAATTTTCTTCATTTCATGCTGCCGTTATGCGCCTAAATACAAGTCAGATATGGGCTGGAGGAAATCGTTTTGAAAGCGTTTAGTGGAAGAAAACCCCCCACAGGAGAATGGACTGGTAAGGCAGAAAGATAGTAGATGATAGTAAGCAAAGGGAAAAGCTAAGGCAGAGTCAAAGAGAGTTATAGATGAGAGGAAGTTACAAGCACAGAACTTCCAGAAGGTGGGGCAACTATTTATACAAAAGACCTCCCGGTATCCCCCCGGTGCGGGGTGGGGGGGGGGGGTGGGGGGGGGGGGGGGGGGGGGGGGGGGGGCAAACTTTTGTAACTCGAAGACTCTCTTCATTGTCAATGTGAAAATAAAGGACAGTAAAATAGTGACGAGATATTGAAATAGAAAAAAAGAAGACTGAGTAGGGATCTTCTTCTTCTTCTGTGTTCCCAGACCATATGGCCATAATGGGTAAGGCGTCCTGTTTTCAGTTTTCACTGGTCTCCCCGCTGCGTACAGCCGACACATTCCCATTTCGGAGGAGCTCAAAGGAGAAACATGATTTGGAAGATATTTTTTGAAGAAAAGGCAGGAGAATGGGGCCAATAAGTCAGAAAGATAGTAGATGATAGAAAGCAAAGGGAAAAGGCAGAGTCAAAGAGAGTGGCAGATTAGAGGAAGTTACAAGCACAGAACTTCCAGAAGGTGGGGGAACTATTTTTACGAAAGACCCCCCGGTATCCCCACGGGGAGACTGAGTAGGGATCAAAATGATGTGGACATTTTTTTCTAAAAGAGAATAGTGAGTACATATCAACCCTTTCACCGCCAATGTTGCATTTGTGCACCACAATGGTTCAACACCCATGTCACTAAAAGGCATCAAATCAGGGCCTGTTATCCAAAGACTCTATTTTCTTAATTTTGGGAGGTAAGGATCGGCCTAATGTTATAATTATATGTCACAGAAGAATTCCCAATATTGCAGATATTTTGTTTTCTCTACCCAGTTAAGTTTAATGGTATATTTTGGCTGAAAAATGGCTGGCAGCGAAAGGGTTAACCCTGCAAGGGACGGGAACTGTACTCATGCCTTGCCGTACCCTAACGGGGGGAGCACTGCAAGCAAAGTCCACATTCTATGAATACAAACAGTACAAAGAAAGTGTGTTATTTCGTACTCTGTAGTATATACCTCCTTCTAGGAGGTTATCTTTTCGTTCTTCTGTCGTTTTCTTTCTTCTTTTGATGATGTTGATGATGATGATGATGATGAAGATGATGATGATTATGATAATGTTGATAATGCTGCTGCTGCTGCTGCTGATGATGATGATGACGTTGATGATGATGACAGCGACTGCGACGACGACGATGATGATAATGATGACGATGACGACGACGACGATGATGATGATAATGATGATGATAATGATGATGGTGATGATGATGATGATGATAACGACAACGACAATGACGTCGACGATAAACAACAGCAACGCATTGTCAATGACTACAGCGACTGTAGCGATGACACGACAATATTTTTTTTGTATTATCAAATAATTTTATATTAATTGATTCTTCAGTTTCGCCACACTAACGAGTCTCATTACGTTTGCTTTGTTTCAGCTTTAGCATCTTCTGATCCTTCTTTTGCTTT
>CM065685.1:21960208-22000208 GCA_017654935.2 Phymorhynchus buccinoides
AGCATCAACTGCTCAGAGCCCCCCCCCCCCCCCCCCCCCCCCCCCCCCCCCCCCCCCCCCCCCCCCCCCCACGACCCTGAATTTACCATGCCCATCATACCCGAAAGTATGCAAGTCCAGGATCGGACTCTTCAGCCATCAGAGGGCATGCCGCCAGGGACCAATCCCCCCAGTGATCATCGGACCCGAGGAATCGGCCAGCATTATCATGCAATTCAGCACATAACATTTTCAACTATTCTCTCTCTCTCTCTCTCTCTCTCTCTCTCTCTCTCTCTCTCTCTCTCTCTCTCTCTCTCTCTCTCTCTCTCTCTCTCTCTCTCTCTCTCTCTCTCTCTCTCTCTCTCTCTCTCTCTCTCTGTATATTTTGATTTTTTGTAATGTTTGATTGCTTTGTACATTATTGTTAACTTGTTTTTGTGGAGGACATGGTGAAAAAAAGTATTGTTGCTTATCCATTTATCCTCGAAACTGAACAAAGGGTAATTACTCTCTTTTTCTAATTAACTCCCCTCCACCAAAGTTGATTACGATACCATTCACCTAGCAATGCGTGGGTCAGAACCAAAGTGAGACAAGCAAAGCATCATTCTTAAAAAAAAGAATGTGCCAAGCTCGCCTTTATGACCCTCACCCACACAGTACACATCAACAATGGTGGAGAGGACAACATACAAACAAATCAACACATGTCCAAGAGTGGCATAGCCTTCTAACCTTGAATATGTTACACATAATACAACACAGAACAAACTGGTAAGCCTCGAAAGAAAGTTTGGTTAATCAAAGAATGAAATAGTGAGGCCAAGAGAGGAGATGACGAAATTGAACAAAGGGTAATTACTCTCTTTTTCTAATTAACTCCCCTCCACCAAAGTTGATTACGATACCATTCACCTAGCAGTGCGTGGGTCAGAACCAAAGTGAGACAAGAAAAGCATCATTCTTAAAAAAGAATGTGCCAAGCTCGCCTTTATGACCCTCCACCCACACAGTACACATCAACAATGGTGGAGAGGACGACATACAAACCTCATTAAACATTTCAATTCAACTCTCTCTCTCTCTCTCTCTCTCTCTCTCTCCTCGATCTCTCTCTCTCTCTCTCTCTCTCTCTCTCTCTCTCTCTCTCTCTCTCTCTCTCTCTCTCTCTCTCTCTCTCTCTTTCTTTGTCCCTTCCCCTTTCCCTTTATCCCTGTCTCTGTCTCTCTCTCTCTCTCTCTCTCTCTCTCTCTCTCTCTCTCTCTCTCTCTCTCTCTCTCTCTCTCTCTCTCTCTCTCTCTCTCTCTCTCTCTCTCTCTCTCTCTCTCTCTCTCTTCTCTCTCTCTTTCCCCTTTGTCCCTTTCCCTGTCTCTCTGTCTCTCTCTCTCTCTCTCTCTCTCTCTCTCTCTCTCTCTCTCTCTCTCTCTCTCTCTCTCTCTCTCTCTCTCTCTCTCTCTCTCTCATTCTTTGTCCCTTCCCCTTTCCCTTTATCCCTGTCTCTGTCTCTCTGTCTCTGTCTCTCTGTCTCTCTCTCTGTCTCTCTGTCTCTCTCTCTGTCTCTCTGTCTCTCTCTCTCTCTCTCTCTCTCTCTCTCTCTCTCTCTTTCTTTGTCCTTCTCTCTTTCCCTTTATCTCTCTCTCTCTCTCTCTCTCTCTCTCTCTCTCTCTCTCTCTCTCTCTCTCTCTCTCTCTCTCTCTCTCTCTCTTTCTTTGTCCCTTCCCCTTTCCCTTTATCCCTGTCTCTGTCTCTGTCTCTGTCTCTGTCTCTCTCTCTCTCTCTCTCTCTCTCTCTCTCTCTCTCTCTCTCTCTCTCTCTCTCTCTCTCTCTCTCTCTCTCTCTCTCTCTTTCTCCCTCTCTCTCTCTCTCTCTCTCTCTCTCTCTCTGCTGTGTGCAGAATGTCAATCAGGGCTAGTGTTAGCTGCTAAGCCTGGCGACCTTAACCCACGAGAGCCGAGGGGCTTTAACCCATGACCGCCTCACGTAATCTTGCAAAGCTCACGGTAATCTGTTAGTTCCGTGGGCGTCACTAATGTCATTTGTCCTCTTCTGACGATTGATTGTAACGTCGTTGTAAAGTCCCGTCCGTGAGTACCCGCTGTCTTTCCCCAACTCAACACTATACAAGGGCTAACGTTACGTTGCGTTCGCTCAAATCGGCAAAAACGGTCTAAGAAACACACTTCGTTTGCCGATAGTTTTGTTCTTGCCAAACATTGAGCAAGCAGCGAACTATCCGGAACTAGTAGGGGGTGAATACATTTCTTGTTGTTGATTGGTCCATTAAAGTTTGTTTAAAATTTAAAACAAAATTGAACTAATCAGACAAGAGCTTGTAATGTTCTCCCGCAAACGTTTTCTAAAGTGTTTCTTAGGCCCCTTTTGGCGTATGCGTTATTCGCGCGACGACCGTTATCTAGAGAAACTCGACCCTGTTCTGACGATTGTAACGTCGTTACCATGGTCGCGTCCGTGACTACCCACTGTCTCTCCCCAACTCGACAGTATAATTATACAGTTCTAGGCTTTAGCGGATGTCAAAGTCTCTGTACACGTGAACATGTTTCACTCTTTCACCATGGCAACGCAGTGACACGCACGTCATACTTATTATGACTGACCTATCAATGTGTTGCCACGGGGAAAGAGTGAAAAATGTTCTCGTGTACAGAGACCTTTACTGCCATAGAATTAGGGTTTCATTGTTGAATAGAAAAAAAGGAGTTAACCCATACAACCGGAGAGTAGGGAGACTCTACTTCCTCCTTTTCTTTTACATCATGTTCTGAAGCAGTAATTTGGGGGTGGGGGGGGGGGGTGGGGATGGGGGCAAAGAAGCCACTAAAATAAATAGGCGAACAGATCATTCTTACACCCTTTCCCGCTCGCTCAGGTCCTCAAACACAACATTTCCAATTTTTGGTGAGCGCAGTTTCAGTTTTAGTGGTCCGGCTGGTTGGAATTCTTTGCCAGTTGCTCTCCGTCATTCGGGCAGTGGGTGGATGCCTCGTGCTTCCATACGGGGAGCTGGACGACCCCGACCCCTCCTCGAGTCTCTCCCCGTGGGGATACCGGGGGGGCTGTTGTAAAAATAGTTTCCACACCTTCTGGAAGTTCTGTACTTGTGCAACTTCCTCTAATCTGCCACTCTCTTTGACTCTGCCTTTTCACTTTGCTTTCTATCATCTATCTGTCTGACTTATTGGCCCATTCTCCTGCCTTGTTCAAAACAATCTTCCAAATATTTTTTCCCCTTTGAGCTCCTCCGAAATCGTTATGTGTCGGTTGTACGCA
Source organism: Phymorhynchus buccinoides (assembly GCA_017654935.2). NCBI lineage: Eukaryota > Metazoa > Mollusca > Gastropoda > Neogastropoda > Raphitomidae > Phymorhynchus > Phymorhynchus buccinoides. Next base: position 21,963,482 of record CM065685.1, read on the forward strand.
GCGGGGTGACCAGTGAAAACTGAAAACCAGGCACATACGTACCTTACCCATTATGGCCATATGGCCTGGGAACGCAGAGGGAGAAGAAGCTCTCCGTCATGAACCAACTCTCTCTGGTTTCAAAACTTAACCAAAGACCCTCTTCTTTCACAGCTCATTCAGTATGTAAGGTGGTGGGTTTTTTCTCCATTATTGAACTTGTAACTAGAGTTGAGAACCGGTTCAAAATTCCGAACCGGTTTTAAACCGGTTTCCCCTCTCCGAACCAGTTTTATCGAACCGGTTTTCTTAACAAGTACTCTCATCACTAGTCTTACCTATGCAAACACATTTTTGTCAGAATATTCACACACACGCACACATACACAATAAATAAACTTATGACTTGTGACACACACACACACACTCAACGTCAAAGTCAGAGCCATACACCACCACTAACTAGAAACAGCTACTCTTGGTTTACAAACACCCAATCTGCGCTGAGAATCAGTGTTGTATTTTTCGGAAAGAATGCGTTATTCTAAGAAAAACTTACTTTCAGTTTGCAGTTAAAAAACCGGTTCACAGCAACTCGAACCGGTTTTTCGAACCGCAAAAGATTAGCACCGGTTTTTCGGTTCAAACCCGTTTTCCCCCCCACCTCTACTTGTAACTGGTGGAACGAATGGGTTAAATAATGTTCTAGGGTGACTGCGAGTGTATCAGTGAATGGAAGCGCCTTGAGAGTAAAGGGCCGACCATGCAGTCACACGTCCACTAAAATCGTACTGACTGTACGATGCGATTCGATCACATGGTCTCGAAGAACAAAATGCAGTATAAGCTTTAAGCTTGTTGTTGTCGTTATGTTTGTTTAATATTTGTTTAATGTGCATTTGAAAAATCAAAAATCATTTAAACCAACAAAATGCGGTTCACGCTTCGAGACCGCGTGATCGAATCGTATCGTATATTCATGCGATTTTAGTGGCCGTGAGGCTGGCCCTTAAAGACCCACCAAAATCACGTGTCAAAATCACGGGTTTCACGTGTGTTCCTTCTCATAGCTGGTAAGAAATCTTGCTTTGACCAGGTTTGACTCCCATACAAACGCCCCCCAAATTCCAAACGAAACATCACTTTTAAAGAACAGCCTCAATTTGAAGTTGGGGGTGGGGGTGGTGGATTTGCATGTGGGTCATAGCTACCCAGAAACAAACACACCTAAGGGACTTAATCGTGGTGGGTCAGTGTGTCTTTAAAGACCCCGCACGTCAAGTGTCACATTCCCTCTTATACTAGGAAGATTTCTTAAGATTCCTTACTAGCTATAAGAGGGAAAACACGTCTTCTTCTTGTTCGATCGCTCAGACAGTTTCCTGTCAATTATGAGCGCAGATGCGTCATGCTGCCGTTATGCGCCTAACTAAGAAATAGTTAGGCCCAGCAAGTCCGACTTCGGCTGGAAGAAATGTTTTTGAAAGTGTTTCGTGAAGAAAGAAAGGCAGGAGAATGGACCGGGTAAGGCAGAAAGATAGTAGATGACAGTAAGCAAAAGGGAAAAGGCTGAGTCAAAGAGAGTGACAGATTAGAGGAAGTTACAAGCACAGAACTTCCAGAAGGTGGGGGAACTATTTATACAAAAGACCCCCCCGGTATCCCCACGGGGAGTGGGAAAACACGTGAAAACCGTGATTTTGACACGTGATCGGGTGAGTCTTTAAGGGGTGTCTAAAAGTATGCCCTTGCCGTTGATGATGATGATGTTGTTGTTGTCGGTGCAGGTGTGGCTGATGGCGGGGACGGGGTGGCTGGCGGCGGCCCTGTGTTCCACCCCCGTGCTCTTCGTCTTCCAGACCCGCTACGACCCCATCAAGAACATGACCCGCTGCGAGAACACCTTCCGCAACAAGCCCTTAGCCCACAGGCAGGCTTTCCTCACCTACGGGTACGTACCGGTCGAACCTCTTTTGAGCTCATGTATGTCGATGTGTACTGTTACGTAGTCTTTTGAGCTAATTTTTGCAATGTTTGATGCCGCAAATGTGAACGGCATTTATATACATTTTCTTGTGCCCCCAGGTTTTTTTGGAAATAAACTTGACTTGACTTGACTTGACTTGCTTAAAGGGAAAAGAATCGATCCCAGGGATCGGGGTCGTTCTCGCCAGAGTAACTCCGAGTAATCATTAAGGTCAAGGTCATGGGCATAGACCTTGGAGGTTATGAATGGGTGTTTTAGCAATATCTTTCGCGTTTTGCAGTTAGAGGCTTCAAATTGGGGGTGTTGATATAATTCCTCACGATCATGTATGGCGAAAAGTATTGTTGAACTTGATGACATTGACCCCTATAATAATCATAAAAAAATGACATGTTGCTTTACTTGTATGCTTTTTAGTTCACGAGTGATGCACGGAAATTAGTTTTGTGTCCATGTCCGTCTGCCCGTGCGTGCATGCGAGCATGCGGCGTGCAGATTGCGTCCGACCGTCCATCGTTCCGTCCGCAGTCGATATAACGGTTAAAGGGAAGTAGCGCAAACGAGGGAACTACAAACCCGCTCGGATTTAGCTCCCATGTTAGGGGAAGACGGGGTAAAAAGCCCATGGGCAGTTAAGAAGCCCATGCCAATTATCTCATGAAATAAACCAAATGTCAGTCGCATTTTGCCCATGAGACGAGTGTTAATGTTTAGCATTCGTCTCATGGGCAAATTTGACTGAATCCTTTTTTGTTTAATGAAATACCCGCCCATGGGCTTTTTACCCCATCTTCCCCTACGTTTTACTTTTTTTTGTTTTTGTTTGTTCTGCTGTTGTTTTTGTCTGTTTGTCTTTATTTTTTTAATATATCCTGCTTTTGTTTTAAGTTTGAATGTTTGTCAACTTATAAACTTTCATTTTGCCTTGGTTTATTTTGGGTTTTTTCCTTTACTTTCAGGTCGTTCGTGAACTTTCTGGTTCCACTGGGTGTGCTGATTGTCTGCTACACTCGCATCTTCCTCAAGATCTCACAGAAAGCTTCAGAGAACCAGAACAACCAGCTGAACAAACGGCAGAACTTCAAGCCTGGAAAGGTATACATATGTGTGTGTGTGTGTGTGTGTGTGTGTGTGTGTGTGTGTGTGTGTGTGTGTGTGTGTGTGTGTGTGTGTGTGTCATAAGTCATGAGTTTCTTTATTGTACATTGGCATTATACAACACACATGGAAACGTGTTCTCCACCGTGTAAAAATAATATCAAAATAAAAATGTTAATTAAAGACATGAAACATAAATGTACATTTAAACAAAGATGTAACTCTCAAACCACATCCGATTATTCATCTGTGTGTGTGTGTGCGTGTGTGTGTGTGTGTGTGTGCGTGTGCGTGCGTGCGTGTGCGTGTGCGTGTGCGTGCGTGCGTGTGCGTGTGCGTGCGCGCGCGCGCGCGCGCGCGCGCGCGCGCGCGCGCGTGTGTGTGTGTGTGTGTGTGTGTGTGTGTGTGTGCGTGTGCGTGCGTGCGTGCGTGCGTGCGTGCGTGCGTGCGTGCGTGCGTGCGTGCGTGCGTGCGTGCGTGCGTGCGTACATCCGATTGTGACATTTGTGAGGTATGATTCTCGTGAAATTCCCTTGTCTAAATGAATCTGATGGCATCTTCTTGGTATTGTTCACTGTATCATTTTTTTGTGATCCCCCATCACGAATATGCAGCCAATGGGATTGATTGGTCTTTAGGGACCTTCCCCAAACGCCAACTCTGGTCCATCAAATCCCTTTGGCCGAGAGAGTGGGGATGCACCCTGGGCCAGGCTTCTCCGCTATAAACAAATTGTAGCCCAGCGTAGCCCGCCCGGAACTGCAGCTGCCTCCTTCTGCTATATGGCAGTCATTGTCGGAAACGATAGACAGGCAACAGCAATACGATGGCTTGGAGTCAAAACGGACTATCTTCAGATAGTCCATTGACGTATTATTGGATTTATTACAAAAACTAATAACTTGTATCAAACAATGACCGCATAAAAATAAAAAAAAGGGGATTTTGCTTTTTATATTTCAGGAGTCTTCTTTTTAATACAAGTTATTAGTTTTTGTAATAAGTTCAATAATATGTCTAAAGATAGTCCGTTTTGACTCCAAGCCATCGAATAACAACAGAGGTGCGGACATACTTACCTCGCATATCACATACGTGACCCGTCGCCACAAAATGAGTCGTGTTGTCCTGAGCTCATTTACCCCCTAGGGGGCACTTTTAGGTGGAGAGGGGGTCAAATCATCAATGTTGAGATCTTGACTTATTATTGAACAATAGGTCTTTGTCTACCTCACACAGAAGTATTAAAGTGTAAAAACGACCCTTTCTGCATTAAAAATGCGTTCTTATCAGAAACATCTAGTTGTTTTGTACTCATTTGGAAACGTTCCGGTTGCATGTTCTCATTTTGCCAATTCCTTGAGTATACGACTTCAAAATCTTCATAACATTGCGACAAATAGTCCGATTTACAACATTTTTGTTTTGTTTTGGGGGGACGCTTTTTCAACGTAAAATAATGATTTGTTAATAACTCGTAAAAAGTGACCCATGGGACATCACGGCCCGCTTTGTTGTGACAGGACACGATTACTTTATGATGCCTTCATAATTGTGACCTGGCACCACGAAAGGGACATTAAATATCAACCGACCATTCTGAGAAAATTATACAATTGAAAACGTCAGACAGTTCGCTTTCTAATGATACAAGAACCATGCTTGTATCTTTTTCCGTTCCAGAGTTATGAACATTTAAAGTTAGTAGGGTGAGCGTCAGCCGTTTTGAGAAAACACAGCCTAAAGTCTAGCCTAGCTGAAGAAAATGCATTGACCTACTCGTATTAAAACACTTATTAGACCATTTAGAGACCATATTAAAGATTAGCCTTGATAAATAAGATAGATAATGTATTAGAGAACACAAAAATACCCATAGCTCAAAATTGACAACTGATGTTTTTGAATGTGCAAGCCTGTTGGGAGAAACAAACCCAACTCTTTCAAGACGTTCCGGCCATATATGTCCCGAATTAATTGTTAGCTGTCAATTTGATGCGTTTGCTTCAAGGGAAGTAAATCTGTGTGCACATCATACCTTGGTCATTTCTAAACTCGCTTCGCTACCTTAGACCACAATTTTGCCTCTGACTTTGCTTTTGTAGTGGTTTGTTGTGGGGAAACCAATCAGTGTGGAGAGTTTTTCTATATAAAGTCTATATATAAAAAAAAGTATGATCTACCACTTCCCTATGTCTAAACCTGAAGTTAAAACCCGTAATCTTCTTTTATTTCTTCTTTTGGTTATGTGTGTTTGGTTTGTGTGTATGGCTGGAGTGGTTTGTGAGTTTTTTGAATAATTCAAAATCGTTGCGATGCGAATGTACATTTCGTAGTGTTATTATGTCCATCTTTCTGACCGTCCGCCTCAAGATCCACCTGACCAGCACCGGGTCTTCCTCGCTGCCCAAGGCCAAGATCAAGACCCTGAAGATGACCCTGGTGATCGTGGCCGCCTTCATCCTGTTCGGGCTCCCTTACTTCGTCGCCGAGATGATCATGTCCTACGGAGACTTCAAGCAGCTCAACTCCGCCGTCTACGCTCTGCTGGGAGGCTTAGCCCCCGCCAACTCCGCCATCAACCCCTACATCTTTCTCCTCTTCTCCGCCAACATGCAGGTGGGTTAACCTCCGTCATCAACCCCTGCATCTTTCTCCTCTTCTCCGCCAACATGCAGGTGGGTTAACCTCCGCCATCAGCCCTTACATATTTCTCCTCTTCTCCGCCAACATGCAGGTGGGTTAACCTCCGCCATCAGCCCCTGCATCTTTCTCCTCTTCTCCGCCAACATGCAGGTGGGTTAACCTCCGCCATCAGCCCTTACATATTTCTCCTCTTCTCCGCCAACACGCAGGTGGGTTAACCTCCGCTATCAGCCCTTACATCTTTCTCCTCTTCTCCGCCAACATGCAGGTGGGTTAACCTCCGCCATCAGCCCCTGCATCTTTCTCCTCTTCTCCGCCAACACGCAGGTGGGTTAACCTCCGCCATCAGCCCCTGCATCTTTCTCCTCTTCTCCGCCAACATGCAGGTGGGTTAACCTCCGTCATCAACCCCTGCATCTTTCTCCTCTTCTCCGCCAACACGCAGGTGGGTTAACCTCCGCCATCAGCCCTTACATCTTTCTCCTCTTCTCCGCCAACATGCAGGTGGGTTAACCTCCGCCACCAGCCCTTACATCTTTCTCCTCTTCTCCGCCAACATGCAGGTGGGTTAACCTCCGCCACCAGCCCTTACATCTTTCTCCTCTTCTCCGCCAACATGCAGGTGGGTTAACCTCCGTCATCAACCCCTGCATCTTTCTCCTCTTCTCCGCCAACATGCAGGTGGGTTAACCTCCGCCATCAGCCCTTACATCTTTCTCCTCTTCTCCGCCAACATGCAGGTGGGTTAACCTCCGCCATCAGCCCTTACATCTTTCTCCTCTTCTCCGCCAACATGCAGGTGGGTTAACCTCCGCCATCAGCCCTTACATCTTTCTCCTCTTCTCCGCCAACATGCAGGTGGGTTAACCTCCCCCATCAGCCCCTGCATGCAGGTGGGTTAACCTCCGCCATCAGCCCTTACATCTTTCTCCACTTCTCCGCCAACATGCAGGTGTGTTAACTTCCACCATCAGCCCCTCTCTTCTCCGCCAACATGCAGGTGGGTTAACCTCCGCCATCAGCCCTTACATCTTTCTCCACTTCTCCGCCAACATGCAGGTGGGTTAACCTCCGCCATCAGCCCTTACATCTTTCTCCTCTTCTCCGCCAACATGCAGGTGGGTTAACCTCCGCCATCAACCCTTACATCTTTCTCCACCTCTCCGCCAACATGCAGGTGGGTTAACCTCCGCCATCAACCCTTACATCTTTCTCCTATTCTCCGCCAACATGCAGGTGGGTTCATTAATTAATGAAGCAGCTTTGGGACGGCACGTTTTCACCACCTTGCAGCAGGTGGCAATCGAACCCTAGCTAGGGGCCCTAGCGTAGCGCGTGGTGTTCTTAGTTGGGGGTAGTGAGAGAGAGGGAGGGAGGGACTCATATCTCTCTCTCTCTCTCTCTCTCTCTCTCTCTCTCTCTCTCTCTCTCTCTCTCTCTCTCTCTCTCTCTCTCTCTCTCTCTCTCTCTCTCTCTCTCTCTCTCTCTCTCTCTCTATCTGTCGAGCCTTAATTGTGGAAACTACTTGACTGAAAACAATTAGAAGAAAATGATTGACTGATAATGACTGGTGTTTTACGCTGTGCAGTATTCTGCTGAGCCCTAATTCTTGAAAGCGATTGACTGGAGAATAACCCCCACCAAAAGAACACGAAAATAATTTCTTAAAAAAACTGATTGACAGGTGATGATTGATGTTTATTATGCTGTGCAGTGTTTGTTTGTTCGTCCCTTTCTGAACGTTGCTAGTCTAATGTTTGAACATCGCTGTTTGGGCTGGTGTTGTTGGGTCCTTGAATGTTTAAGCTTTCCTGCACGTTCTGTTTGATATTATTAGGAGACATGTCTCACCGACTGCCTTGCCTGGCGTATGTCGATGGGTGGTTGGTTTTACCCCGTGGCAGTGAACTAAACTAAAAAGTGACTGAAATAATTTCTAGCACACGTTAATCCCAGTGCCAACGAAAAAGTTGTCATTTGGTCAAAATTTACCCCCACCCCCCTTTCCTTCCTCATCAATCACACACAAAATATCGCATGCAAACCCCAAATTTGATTAAAAAAAATAAATGGGTGGCGCGCCTCTGGCTGCGACGCCCTCTCCAAGTGGGAGCAACCCGAATTTCACAGAGATGCCTCTGTGACTATGAAGTACCTAATACCTAATGCCTAATGCCTAATACCTAATGCCTAATGCCTAATATGGGGTGGTACCTAATACCTAATGCCTAATATTGGTTGGTTTGGTTGACGGGCTGTGCAGTGTCTCCGCGGGATGAAGCTGTGCCCGGCGCAGGTGCGGGAGGGGGCGGAGAGGGGGCGGCGCCACCACCACCTCATGCTGTCCAGCAACGCCAGCACCAGGTCAGACTACTCGGCCAGCTACAGCCGCTCCCCCCACCTCCTCCTCACCACCACCACCGACACCTTGGAGATGTCCTCCCTCAAGTGACCCGGGCCCGCCCTAGCCAAGTAACTTCCAGAAGGTAGGGGACTGTTTGGCCAGCTACAGCCGCTCCACAAACCCCCACACCTCCTCCTAACTACCACCACCACCGATACCCTGAAAATGTCCTCCCTCAAGTGACCTGCCAGCAAGAAACTTCCAGAAGGTGGGGAACTCTTTGGCCACCTACAGCTGCTCCCCCCCACCTCCTCCTCCTAACTACCACCACCACCGACACCCTGAAAATGTCCTCCCTCAAAGTGACTGCCAGCACAGAACTTCTAGAAGGTGGGGGAACTATTCGGCCAGCCACAACCGCTAACCCCTCCCCCCAAAAAAAACCCCAACCACACACACCTCCTTCTCACCACCACCACCACCGACACCTTGAAAATGTCCTCCCGCAAGTGAACTGCCCAGCAAGGAACTTCCAGAAGGTGGGGGAACTGTTTTGGTCAGCAACAGCCGTTCCCCTCCACCCTTTCTACCACTACCATCAGCATCAGCATCAGCAGCAGAATCATCCCCGTCGCCACCGGTGTCCTACTCCTCCCGTTTCTGCTGCTGGTCACTCTGATGCTGGCACCACCAAGCCGTGTGGGTCGAGGGTTAGGAATTGGCGATCATGATCAGGGTCTGGAGGAATTAGAATATCGAAGAAAGCGGAGAGGAGAGAGAGAGAGAGAGAGAGAGAGAGAGAGAGAGAGAGAGAGAGAGAGAGAGAGAGAGAGAGAGAGAGAGAGGGACGGAGAGAGAGAGAGAGAGGGAGGGACAGCGAGATAGAGAGAGAGAAGGAGAGAGGGAGAGGAGGGGGAGGGGTACGAACAAACGAACGCACGAATCATTTTAATGAGTAGGCCTTTCTGCCCATGCCATAAAGGAACAGGGGGGGGGGGGGAGGGACGGGGGGGGGGGGGAAGAAGAAGAAAGGGAATATACCAAAATCATATAATATCATACATACTCACACATAGAAACCTTTCACGAACACTGCATAAATATGACACATAAAGAGAATCAGTGAATAGCGATGACATCGATAAACGTATTACAATGTAGAGCAAGAACACGTGAGAGAGAGAGAGAGAGAGAGAGAGAGAGAGAGAGAGAGAGAGAGAGAGAGAGAGAGAGAGAGAGAGAGAGAGAGAGAGAGAGAGAGAGAGAGAGAGAGAGAGAGAGAGGGGGAGAGGAGGGGGAGGGGTAGATATAAGGAGAGAGGACATGTGAATTGTCAGGGGATTCATCTACTGGCCAGGAATCATAGCTGTACAGATGACTGTTGCATGACTAAAAAAAATGTTTGAGTGACCATGAAACCAAGAGAAGGGCTGCTCTCATGTTAGTACGGCAGGCAAGCAGGATGGCTGGTGCATCTCCGGGTCCCATCAGCACCTTCGGGTGTTTCTTTTTCGTTTTCATTTCAACTATGGTTGTTGTGGGGAGTTTTTTTTTTCTTTCAGACCATGTTTTAGTAGTAACAGCAAAGATATTCTAAAAGGGTAAGATGGATTACTTAAGAGCTCGGCGAACCGGGCTGATAGAGTTATCGTTAGTGGGGCCAGTACACTTTTCATAGTGGAGGCTATCCAAAAACTCAGACTGGAACTTGAACGGAGAATTCAACTGGCCTATCGATGTGTAAAATGTGTACTGTTTCAAAGGGACATAACCAGTGTTTCTGTCCTCATTACTCATATAGGGAAAAGAGACCGGATGCTTATCTTCCCCTATACAGTCTTTGGTAACAGGGCGAGAGCCGCCCGTAACTAAGTCAGGATTCGTGCAGACAGACACCTTTTGGGGTGACTCTCAATTTTGTGGAGTGAATTAGAAAATTGATGAATGAAAATCTGTTTAACGTCCTCTGACCGGAAACAGGCACACATGGGACATTATTTTGTAATTATAAAGGTAGTGGGTCGATCCTGGAGAAACGTCAGGAAAGAACCGTAATGAAATGTATATAAAAATGCTACAAGTGTGCGCTTTCTGGTTTTCTTTTTCTTGGGAGGGTGGGGAGGGGTGGGTGGGTGGGATGGGGTGTGTGGGTGGTTGCCGGGCAGGTCTGCCAAATTTTCTTGCGATGCTTTGTTTGTCTCACTTTGGTTCTGACCCACGCATTGCTTGATGATTAGTATCGTAATCAACTTTGGTGGAGGGGAGTTAATTAGAAGCCATTTATTGTAAAAACGCGCTTCGACACCTGCCCTCCCAGATGTCTGTATACATACAGCTCATGGGCGAATTGAAATGTGTCTAAGGCGTTGGTCTCTCATTGTGAATGTGGGTGTTACAAAGCCTGCGAAATACAAACAGAAACAAAACGCGTCGGCAGAATCAACATGGATGGAGGGGAGTCTGGTAGGCCTACTACTGCAAAGGGACTGAAACGCGTACGACAGTGCGTGGTGAAAATGATGTTTTACGTCCTCTCGGTCATAGACACATATGGGACATTTGTAAATACAAAGATGGTGGGAACAATACTGGCTGCAATGCCCAGAGGCAGTGCAACACCAGTAAAGTCCTGAGTTTTTAACAATATAGATAGGTGAAGCGGTAACCACGTCTCGGTTAAACCTCATCGGCTATGGTACCGCCACATGATGTACAATGTATAGCGTACGACAGTGCACGCGTTTAATGAGGCTTTATACCGACAATTCTCTGCCCCTGTCTCGTGCCCTGAGATGCGAACGCCACCTACTTAAGATTATTGCCCTTGCCTGTCAGGAACTAGTAGTATATATAGCCACAAAAATTGATCTGCTCCTAATACATGTTATTATTATACTTGTGGCGGTATCATAGCCGATGAGGTTTAACCGAGGCGTGGTTACTGCTACACGTATATGCATTGTTAAAAATTCGGGACTTTACTGGTGTTGCACTGCCTCCGGGCATTGCCTCCAGTATCGTTCCCACCATCTTTGTATTTACAAATGTTCTATATGTGTCTAGGCAAAAAAACAAGGTGAAGGGAAAAGTACCTGAGAGGGGGGGGCTTTTCTATATGTGTCTGTTCTAGACCGAGAGGACGTAAAGCACCATTTTTCATCTGCTCCTGACTCGTCACCAGGGGGCAACGGTAGTTCGGGCCTAAAGTTATCGCCCTTTCGTGTCGGCAAGGAGTAGTATAAAGCCTCAATGAGACAAGCAAAGACGTTTGCCTACCCGGGTCGAGAGGACGTTAAACACAACTTTTCATTCAAAGACGCTTTGCTCAGCGACGATACGAGTTCTCGCACCTTGCATGATTCTTCCAGGCTATAGTTACACTGGCAAATATGTCATTGTTTGAAGGCCTCCCTTGACGAATCACCTGAAGGATACAGACCTTCCTTAGAGACTGTGTGTAGCTAGGAATTGGTTCTAGATTCTAGAAACGAACTACTGGAAATGAAAGACGTTGACGAGACTTAAAACCCCACCACGTCACGTGTCAGAATCATGGTTTTCACGTGTTTTCCCTCTTATAGCTGGTAAGAAATCTTAACAAATCTTCTAAGCGTAAGAGGAAATGAGACACGTGACGTGGGGGGGGGGGGGGGGGGGGTCTTTAAGGGCCAGCCACACGTCAGCTACAAATTGCAATACTGTACGATACGATTCGATCACGTGATCTCGAAGCGCGAATCACATTTGTTCTTGGAGACCACGTGACCGAATCGTATCGTACAGTGGTACGATTTTAGTGGACGTGTGGCTGGCCCTTTCATAACTTTTTTTTAGGCTTGTTTTATCATATAATTCAAGGCGCCAAACCTTAAAGGCACGGAGGGTTGAACCCGTGTCTTAAACAAACTCTAACGACAACAAATTATGCGCGGATCCTTCATTTTAAACGAAACCAAGGTTTACTTTCGGAAGGCAAAACGCGACACTTTTTGTTTTTTGTGTGGACCAAATTTGTTAAATACACTTTAAATAGAAAGAGAAAAAAGATGTCAGACGAAACGTTCTCGGTTTAACGCTCAGGTCCGATTCTACGACCACTCCTGCAGCTCTACTCAAATGTTTATTATGTGTATGTGTTACGCCCAATCCATGAAATCGCCTATTTCATGAAATGGGCCAACATGTTTGGCCCAAATCATGAAGTGGACAATGGATATTATAGTTTTCAATTCCCATTCACACGGGTATTGATTTAGGTTCATTCAACAGTAGTAGCACACTTTTCTACATACATTGTATTTGCATCCCCATCTTTCCCATCAACTCTACCAAAGGCTACTCTATGTCATGCCTGAGCCACATGTTGTATCAAACGTTTTTATCAAATTAAGTCTGAATCAAAGAAATTTAATCTCATCTACTGTGTGATTTCTCGTTCGTTGGAACCAATTCTTGACCTCTGTGTTTCAAATGAACGAAAATGGTTTTTCATTTGTATTGCGTTTCTAAATAGCAAGTTTTAAATTGTCTATTTCACTGACTGGGCAAGTCCTTTTGCCCATTTCATGAAAGGTGCAATTTCACGGATTGGGCGTAACATATATTATATATATATATATAATAACCGAACAAAGGTTATAATTGAACAAAGGGAAAATCTGTTTTTTTTTTTTTTTTTTTCAATCTCCATTTGTGTATACAAAATATAAAGATTTTTTTCGAAAAAGTAATTTACTGAAGAACACATAGTTTAATTTGCTTTCTACGGAATGCCTCAACGTAATCATTTTAACGTTGGATTTAGTCAGAGGTTGCTAATAACGTCTTCTTTCATCCACGTTTCACCCCCCCACCCCACCCCCCACACACACCAATCTTCCTCCACCTTTACCCTTCTCTTCACTATCATCTTCTTCCCATTCTCTCCCTCCCCATGCTTTTCCCCAGAAAGTGAGCAGGAGATTCGATGAATCGACACCCTGGGTTGTTGTTGTTTGGGTTTTTTTTGGGGGGTGCAGTTTTCTTAAAGATTTCATAATCTGCAAAACTGTATTGTAGTATAGGTGATGTCAACCCCGTAAAGAACTTACAGCAGAAAGGTAATCCGCCTCGAAGGTTTCATCGTTTGACAAAGTGACAGGCCAGAAAGACACGGAACCCTTATGGGCTTAATCAAAGAATGAAATAGTGAGGCCAAGAGAGGAGATAACAACATTGAATAAAGGGGGAATACTCTCTTTCTTATTAGCTCCCCTCCACCAAAGTTGATTACGATACCAATCGGCTAGCAATGCGTGGGTCAGAACCAAAGTGAGGCAAACAAAGCATCATGCTTGGATAGAATATGTTGATTTGTTTGTATGTTGTCCTCTCCACCATTGTTGATGTGGGGTGTGTGTGTAGGGGGGGGGGGGCTGTTTTCTTAAAGATTTCATAATCTGCAAAACTGTATTGTGTAGGTGATGTGGGTGAAGGGTCATAAAGACGAACTTGGCGCATTCTTTATTGAGAATCATGCTTTGTTTGTCTCACTTTGCGTTCTGACCCACGCACTGCTAGATGATTGGTATCGTAATCAACTTTAGTGGAGGGGAGTTAATTAGAAAGAGAGTATCCCCCGTTGTTCAATTTCCTTATAGACTTAGTCTCCTCCGACGAACAAGATTTGAGTATGGCGCTGCAGTTTATTATTTCTACGCCATTATGTGCTGCTATGGTCGTTGGGATGATGACGAAGGCAAGCCTGTTTCGAGTGAAAATCCTCCTGAAGTTCTGACTGCAGCCATCATGCCCTCATCACACGTTCCGAGGAGTCCCACAGCTGAAAAGGTTTGTCGATCGAGCCAGTGCTCTTAGGACAGGGAATATTCGCGCAACATGTACGTTTGATGTTTGCCATTCTAGTCAAGTTTGCATAATTATAATTATGTATAGCCTAGTTTTTTAATTTATTATTATTATTATTATTATTATTATTATTATTATTATTATTATTATTATTATGTCACGTTAACGAGAACACGAACCCGCAGAGTCCACGAGAACACACACACACACACGCACACGCACACGCACGCACACGCACACACACACACACACACGCACGCACACACACTCACACACACACATACACACACACGCACGCACACACGCACGCACACGCACACACACACACACACACACACACACACACACACACACTTACACACACACGCACGCACACGCACACACACACACACATATGCACGCGCCTATGCACACAGTGATAAACTTACAATTACGCGTACACGCACGTTCATTATTGCTTCGTCTATCTGTCTGACAATGTTAAGAAGGAGGCAGACAATTAATATTGAAAGGAGGGACAGGAAAACGATGAGGACGACGAGGTGGAGAACGAGGATGACGTCAACGACGACGAAGAAGAAGACGAAGATGATGATGATGATGATGATGGCGACGATGACCACGACGATGCTGCTGCTGCTGCTGATGATGATGGTGATCATCATCATCATCATCCTCATCATCCTCATTACCATGATCATGATCATGATCCTTATGATCCTGATGAATGTCGTGGTGAGCCAGTTGATGTTGTTTGTGTGTGTGTGTGTGTGTGTGGGGGGGGGGGGGGGGGTTTCTAGAATGTTATAATCATAAAGCACTGCCTCAGAGCTATTCAAGTTTGTTTCCCCTTTTTTTCCATTTCCCGGTTTCACCCCTTTCAGTTAGTACATCCCCCCCCCCCCCCCCCCCCCCCCCCCCCCCCCCCCCCCGTAGGGACACTGGGGAGTCTTTTTGTACAAATAGTTCCCCCACCTTCTGGAAGTTCTGTGCTTGAACTTCCTCTAATTCTGTCATTCTCTTTGACTCTGCCTTTTCCCTTTGCTTACTGTCATCTGCTATCTGTCTATCTCACTGGTCCATTCTCCTGCCATTTTTTCCTATTAATTCTTACAAAGATTTCTTCAGCCGAAGTCGGACATGCTGGGCCTAACTATTTCTTAGTACGGCGCATAACGGCAGCATGACGCATCTACGCTCATATGACAGGAATCTGTCTGAGCGAACGAAGAAGAAGAAGAAGAAGAAGAAGAAGAAGAAGAAGAAGAAGGAGTTAGTACATTATTTGTTTCAATAGAGTATGCGTTTACCACATAGTTTTTATAAGGGCAACCTAAAATAGTTTGTAAATCGACTCTTCTCGTTTCTAAAATATAACGACGCCCGAAGATTTAATGATTATGTCATGTGCGTTGGAATAGTTTTCGTGTGTGCTTTGCATTGCAGTAGAGATTAAAGGGGCACCCTGACGGATTAGTTTTAAAAAACACCAAAAAAACCCACGTGGAGATCACCAGGAAAATACCCTTTACAGAAATAGCAACACTCACTTTGCTCTGGTTTCCTAAAAATCAAACCGTCAAATCGGCGATTCCTCCTTGGCGGAGGAGCTGGAATTCAAATTCTTTCAGTGAAAGAGAAGTCATGTGCCTTCTCTTTTCTAATGGCCGCCTGAGTTTAGACCAATTCGTTTGCACAGAATTTCCACAATACAAGCCTTTTTTTTAATCTTTTTAAAAATATTTTATACAGCTTAACAAAAGGAGTTTTGCTCACAACAAAGGAAATAGCTCCACTTTTATTTTTTACTGCACTACAAAGAACAAAAAGCTTCAACGACAATGAGTGGCCTCCACCCACCCCATCCAAAATGGCTTACTCTCTCCGGCATCTCCGCCAAGGAGGATTCGCCGTTTTGACGGTTTGATTTCTAGGAAACCAGAACAAAATGAGTGTTCCGATCCATGAAAAGGCTGTCTTTCTTGTGATCTCGACGTGTTTCTGGCAAAAAAACACCTCATCCGTCAGGGTCCACCTTTATATATTAATGATTATGGCATGTGCGATGGAATAGTTTTCTTGCGTGCTATACGTTGCAGTAGAGATGAAGGAAGTGTTGTAATGTTGACGATTGTTGGTATGTCTGTGCATTGTCTAGTGCGATGTGTCTATATGTGTGTGGATGGGGGTGGGGGTGGGGTGAGGGGGGGTGGGGGGGGGGGCGTTTCTATATGCGATTGTTCTCTTTCGTGATCTGCATTGTATGTTTGGCTACCATTCATGCAAATTATATAGAATTTGTGGCAATACCATCAAAAAAAAATCTCCTAAATTGTGTTCTGATCGTTTGCTTATTTGAGCGATATAAACTGTATTAATTACCTGTATTGTGTGTTTGTGGTGCGACATATTTGCACTTGTTGTTGTTGTTTCACCCTGGCTTAAAGACTCCAGGGATCTTCCCAACAGACAAAGCACTTGAACACTATGGTAGAAAGAAATGCACCAGCTAGGGATGAGAACATTACGTGCGTGACCGTTTTATCAGATTACCCCGCCACGTGATCAGCCACACTCCGACTTGGGGGGATATTTTTGCACTTTAATTAGAACGCTGTTCGCCAGTCAGTAATAGTTCATAAGCTACAGCCTAATAGGTTTTGGGGTAAAGGTCCAGATGTGCCACCCCCCTACATTTCTCGGTTAATTGTATTTTTCCGTTTTTGCCTTTCTTACCATAGATAAAGGAACATTTTTAGCTAATAACCTTTTTGGAATACTAACCCTATCCCCTAACCCTACCTCTAAACCTAACCCTACCCCCCACCCTATAAGACGGAAAAACGCAACGAACCACAACTGTGACAAATCGCGGTGTACTGCAGTACATAATAATAATAATAATAATAATGGGAATTTATATAGCGCTCTTTCTCACATGAGCTCAGTGCGCTTTACATTGATAACAAGAACATTAAAGGCAAACAAATAATTAATCATTAGAAAGTAAAATAAGCACGATGCTGCATAGTGGGGGGTAGGGTTAGGTTTAGGGCTAGGGTTAGTATTCCAAAAAGGTTATTAGCTAAAAATGTTCCTAAAATACAGCTTTATGTATGGTAAGAAAGGCAAAAACGGAAAAATACAATTAACAAAATGCAACCGAGAATCTTTACCTGCTTTTTGTTTTCTTTTTCTCCCAGTTCCTCCTACAAAGGCATTTGATAATGATGTTATATTCCGCGGTAGCCGTATCTATGCTTATGAAAGGGGGATGATCCAGGTATTGTTGCGTTATTGAGTTCTATTCTAGCAACAAGTTATCTCCCTTACAATCGTAAAAAAAAGTGGATATAAATCATTGTGCTTTCGGGAGCGCATTGTGTTAATTGATGTTGCTTGTGAATAGAATGTCTTCAGTCGCGTTTCACACACACACACACACACACACACACACACACACACACACACACACACACACACACACACACACACACACGCACACACACACGCACACACGCGCGCGCGGGCACGCACACACAACACGCACGCACGCACGCACGCACGCACGCACGCGCACGCACACACACATACACACACACGCACGCACACGCACACACACGCACACACGCGCACACGCGCACACGCACACACACACACACACACACGCACGCACACACACACACACACACACACACACACACACAAACACGCACACGCGCACACACACACACACACACACGCGCACACGCACGCACACACACACACACACACACACACACACACGCACACACGCACACACACACACACACATACATACACACACACGCACACACATACATACACGCACACACGCGCGCGCACGCACACGCACACACGCACGCGCGCACACGCACGCGCGCGCACACACGCGCGCGCGCACGCACACACACACACACACACACACACACACACACACACACACACACACACACACACTTCAACTCAACACACCCAAGCAATGTTGGTGGATTTTTTCCCCTCCAAGTCTATTAATTAAACACTGTACATATATATATATAGCTATATACGACACACGATAGGTTGCAGATATAGGATAATTATTGGTCGTGTCCTTCTTCTTATTGTGGTTGAATCGTACAAATAAAGATTCCTTCGAGATATTCACGTTATGAGGGTGTCTATGTTGGTTTGTCTTTATGTGTTTTCATATTGTCTATCTTGAGGTCAAATTCTCTCCTCTTAGTATCTCTTTCTCTGCCTGCCTGTCTGTCCGTCTGTCTGTCTGCCTGCATCTCTCTCTCTCTGTCTATCTCTCTATCTCTCTCTCTCTCAATCAATCAATCAAACAGATTATTATCCTTATTGAAAACAAGTAACATTGCTTTGAAGTCGATCATATATATAGATATGGAAAAAAAAACCAGTTTACTGCTGGCACTGCCCAGCTGATGAGACTCCCTAGAATCGAAACAGCTGTCCTCGGCTGAGTTCTGCCATTGCCTCCTTAATAAGGAGGACAAAACCAAACTGGCACTCTTTTAGACCATAGATCAAACACAAAGCTAATCTGACTGGTTTTGGTCTTACTGTTCGTTTCAAAGACATAGGGACAATTTTAAAAAAACAAATTTTTTCTATAATTATAAGAACAAACATATAATACACACAACACAAATGTAGCGAGTTTATGAATAATAGGTCTCACTGGGAACGCAGAAGAAGAAGAAGAAGAATAGGTCTGGTTGAAAATAAAGCAATGCAGTTATTATACCCAGTAATAACAAAGTATAAACGCACATGGGGAAAGAAGAAAAAGAACAAAAGACATAAATATCCGGGTTTAGTTCTACTACTTGTTGGCCTAATGAGGGGGGTGGAGTTATCAACCTTTCACATATATTAGATATTTTCCGGCCACAAGGAGCGCCACATTATGGAGACCGCCATTGGGGGTGGAGTTATCAACCTTTCACATATATTAGGTATTAGGTGCTGATATAGGGGACACAACAGAAGGCAATTGGAAAAACACCTGGTTATGCCTTCTATTTCGCCGTCCGCATGCAAAAGAGACGTAACTCAAAATTGGTCATCTTCGATGTGTTGGACTTACCAGTTGATCTAGACAAGCTGCATCGTCTAACAAAGCTGTAAAACAACAATTTGCAAAGATAAAAAAAACACCGATGGTGACGCTAAAGGAACAAAAAATGACGTTATGTGGCCTGAAATGACCAAAATGTTGAGTTTTCCATTCCTCATGTGAAGTGACGTCATTGAACTTACGTCTGTATGGCTTGTACCCACGTGTCGTCATATCCGGCAACAAGGAGCGTGCCATATTATGGGAGACCGCCATCTTAGTCAGTAACTTTGTTTGAAAAATGCCAGATCGATGCTGTTTACACACAAATCTGACTAAGATGGCGACACTTCCGTTGGAAGGGTCGAGATGCGCACGCAGGTGGGGGGAGCCATTGCATGCGGGCGGCGATTTGATCAACGGAAATGAACTAAGCAAAGAGATCTACCTCTCACGGGGGGCCGCCAGAAGTGCTTCTCAACAGCCTGTCAGCAAATGGACATAGGTGGTCTTCACATGGTCGAAGAGCGACATGAACCTCGATAGGCTCACGTCGACACCATCAGCATTGCCACCATTCTCATAATCATTGGATCCATCAGGGTCGTCGTTGTTAGCAATTAGGGGAACCCGGTACTCGTGCAAGGTGTTGAGCGTGACACGCACGTGATCTGACGTCACGTGGATGGAGAGAGTGAAGGCTGGCCAGGGGTCAGTGGCATGAGACCCAAGTGTCTGTGAGGCTGGTTGTGACCGTTTGTTTTGGTGGTCCAGAATACCCCGGTCTCTCCATTGTGATTGTATCTGGTTAACCGATTATTATATGCATGTATGTATGTATGTATGTATGTATGTATGTATGTATGTATGTATGTATGCATGTATGCATATATAGAGAGATAGAGAGATCGATAGTTTGCTTTGATAAAACTTGTCTGTGTCCAATGTCTGTATTTGTGAACCTCATTTAACGTTAACTTTATGAATTGTTCTGTTTTCTAAAAAGAAGAAAAATAATAAAATGTGCTGATTTACTTTTTCTCTCAATGGGGGGGGGGGGGGGGGGGGGGGGGGGGGTGCGGGAAAAAAAAAAAAAAGGGGGGGGGGGGGTGCCTTATGGCTGTTTCGATCTGGTGAAGATCTCAGATGTGTCCAGGGGGGGTATTTGTGACCTCAGAAACAAACTCATTTAACGTTAAATTTGAGTAATTGTTCCTTAGAAAAAAAAAAAATAATGAAAAATGTGCTTGCTGATTTAAACTTGTTTCCCACGGGGGGGGGAGGGGGGGGGGGGGGGGGGGGGGGGCGGCAGTGCCTTATGCAAAGAAGACAGCTGTTTCGATCTGGTGAAGATCTCAGATGTGTCCAATATCTGTATTTGTGAACCTCAGAAACAAACTCATTTAACGTTAACTTTATGAATTGTTCTGTGTTCCCAAAAGAAGAAAATAATAAAATGTGCTGATTTACTTTTTCTCCCAATGGGGGAGGGACAGTGCCTTATGCAAAGACAGCTGTTTCGATCTGGTGAAGATCTCATCAGTTTGCATGATCAGCCTGCAATTTGACTGTCCAGTGGATGTCAACATGAGCAAGAAGACATTCTACAAGAGAATGATGTCTTCTTTGCACCAAATCGAAAATCCACAATAAAAGCAAACCAGCACTAAGTTATACCAGAAAAACAATGCAAATCGTATGTAAAATGCCGAAGATAATAATGTTCTGAAATTTTAATATTAAAACTAATGACATGACTAGAGAGGGCCAGCTACTGAGATTATATCAAAATTAAGGATAAAAATAGTATGAAAGAGAAGTCTCAGTGAATAGCTGAGCTCCATACCCCTAATCTGAAGGACTAAAAAGTTGGTGCATTTGAAATGCAGTTTAAGTTGCTTTCATAAAACTTTTCTGTGTCCAAATTCTGTGTTTGTGAACCCCCCCCCCCCCTCCCCCCCCCCCCCCCCCTGTCCCCCCTCCCCCCCCCCCCCCCCCCCCACCCCCCCCCCCCCCCCCCCCCCCCCCCCCCTCCCCCCCCCCCCCCACCCCCCCCCCCACCCCCCACCCCCCCCCCCCACCCCACCCCCCCCCCACCCCCCCCCACCCCCCCCCCCCCCCCCCCTCCCACCCCCCCCCCCCCCCCCACCCCCCCCCCCCCCCCCTGAACGAATCTGATGAAATATCTGTATTCTGTATTTTCGTATCTACCCTTTCAATGAGGTTCGTGTATTGGTGTGTGTGTGGGGGGGGTCTGCGTGAAAATAGCGAACGAAAATAGTTGATTTTTGTTTTCGGATTCGTTTCAAGCATAGTAGTATTTCATCAGAATACACATACGTCGTAACGATGAATGAACAGTCGTACGACTGAAACCACATGCGTGAGTCTGTCCCTTAACTGGCCTCACAGGTTGTGGGTGACAATGAAGCAAGAAAGAAGCGAAACACCTTTGTCTGGTGTTAGCTTATAATCGATGGCTTGGAGTCAAAACGGACTATCTTTAGATAGTCCATTGACATATTATTCAACTTATTACGAAGACTAATAACTTGCATAAAAAAAAGACTGCTGAAATATAAAAAAGCGAAAACCCCTTTTTGTTATATTTCTGCAGTCATTGTTTGACACAAGGTATTATTTTTGTGTGTAATAAATCCAATAATACGTCAATGGACTATCTGAGGATAGTCCGTTTTGACTCCAAGCCATCGCATGTTCTGTTATGCACAGACTGACAAACCCATAGATAGACTGATGTAGGGGTAAGTAGACAGACACACAGACAGGCAGATTGTGGATGGATATATGGTTGGATGGACAGTTGGGTGAGTGAATGGAGGGAGGGATCAATGAATAGATAGACAAATACATAGATACATTATTTGCATGAATGTACCTATGCATTTGTCCCTGCTGGTGAGTTCGTGCGTGTATATCTCTGTTTGTGCTGCTTGTGTGTATAATGCCTTTCACTGTGTTGTTCTTGTTGTTGGCTTACCCTGGCTAAAAGATTCCAGGGATCATCCCAACAGCGGAATCACTTGAACACTATGGTACAAGTGCATCAGCTACGGATGAAAACATTATTGGCCGCTGCAAAGAACACCTTTTGCAAGAGTGAATGCCCTTGGTGGGTGAGGGAATATGGTTGAGTGCTGACCAAACAAAGGAATAGCTCTCGCCAATAACCCTATTTGGGTCCACTTAATGGCTGCCATTTGCAAGAGTGAATACCATTTGGATACTGATCAACAAGGGCTTAACTCTCGCCGTCAAGGGCGTTAATAACCCTAGTTGCAGTGGCCATGTGTGACTGTTTTTGATTACCCTGCCACGTGGGCAGCCACACTCCGTCTTCGGGGGATTTTGGAGACTGATGGTGTTATGCTAGGAGCTTGTCATGGCTAAAGACAATCCCCGCATAACTATGCATGGCATAACAATATTTTGATATAGCCTTGGTGTTCTAGCCTATGTCGATTGGACTGACAGCCTTAAGCCAAGGCAGATCTTCCACAGTGTGAACGAGTGAGAAAGGAAGTGTGTGTGTGTGTGTGTGTGTGTGTGTGTGTGTGTGTGTGTGTGTGTGTGTGTGTGTGTGTGCGTGTGTGTGTGTGTGTGCGTGTGTGCGTGTGTGTGCGTGTGCGTGTCGGGGCTGCGCGCGTGCGTGTGCGTGTGTGTGTGTAATGTGCGCGCGCGTGTGTCTGATGCGCTTACGCATCTCTCTATATGTGTAAAGAATCGTGTATTATGCATGTTTAAGCCTATTGTACGTAAACTCCTGCAGCCTAAAACGTCCAAAATCGAACGATGCAACTTGGCAGAAAACGGGTAAGCAAAAGATGCTTGGGGCAGTCAGAAAGTAGGCAAATCGTCGTGAAATGAAATATAGATAGCACAGGGCCATTCCATAGTTGTTGGCTGGCTTTTGAGTAGTTCACTAGTGTGATCCGGTTCATGTATCTGTGTGTGTGTTTGTCTGTCTGTACGTCAATATTCTCAAAAGCTACGGGAATGATTTTAATCAAATTTGGTAAAGGGGTAGGCATCTTGAAAATGAAGGTTCCTTGATATTCATGACTGTGCTGACCTTGACCTTGAAGTTTGACCTTGAAAACCGAAATTTCCTTCTTTGGGCTATATATTTCATTTATGAGCTGTATCTCACGAACCAGTGAACAGAATCGCTTCCAATTTTGTGTGGCGGTGTATGACAGCGCAGGGATGGTTGAGTACATAAAATATAACCATGCTGACCTTGACCTTGAAGTTTGACCTTGAAAACCAAATTTTCTTCTTGTGGCCATGTCTTTCACATCATTGAACTTACAATGTTCAAACATCATATGCAGGTGCGTTAATTTATGGTACATCTGATTTTTTAAAATAACGATCAAGGTCAAGGTGAAGGCCATAGGTTTGGAGATGTGAATCGGTGTTTCAGTTATATATTTCACATTTGTACAGTTACAGGCTTCAGATTTGGCAGCCTGGTAGACAGGGTCAAGGGCATGTGCGGTGTATAATATTCTTTAGATTCATGACCTTGACCTTGACCTTTGAACTAATCTCTTGTAGCAGGGGTTATAGTTCAAACACCATACACCCACATAACCTTATATATTCTTGATCAGCGTGACTTAAGGAAGGCAGTGGAGAATTTGCAGGCTTTTATTTTACCTTGACCTTGAGGGCATTACAAAAAATACTTTATCCGTGCACCCACACAACCATGTAATTATATTCTCAATCAGCATCATTAAGGAGTATAGTGGGAGACATTTAGAGGCTTCTTGACTTTGGCCTTGACCTTTGACTTTGTTTTTGTTCCTGTCTGTCCAGGCTGTAAAAAGCTCAGGGAAAAGGGGAAGTGGGAGAGGGGGAGAGAAGAGCTACACGTGCAGGTTTTGAGGTTCATATTATGTGTCGATCAGTGTGTTTCTTATCTGTCCGTCTGGTTATTTATGTTCCATGTGTGCCTGAGTATAAACTAAACACCCTTTGCTATAAATCTATCCATAAAGCTGCTCCATCTTACCTCTGCGACAATATTTCCATCTATACGCCAGCTCGCACTTTACGTTCAGTTTCTGACCCTCTTTCTCTCCAGATCCCTAGGTATTAGCTTTCAACTGTTGGTCGGCGCTCTTTTGCTGTCTCAGGACCGACCTCCTGGAACAAACTTCTTCTTTCCCTCCGCCAGCGACCGACCATCTCGGATTTCAAAGCTAACCTCAAAACCCACCTGTTCCCCCGTCATTAAAGCTCCGCTCTCTTTCTCTTCCCTCCCTTGCCTTTAGGTCTGTTTCTGCTATATTCCATTTATGTCATCCGTGTGTGTTCGCTTTGTGTGTTTGCGTTTTTGATTGAATGCTAACGTGTGTGCGCGCTTTGATTTGATTTCTATCAAGATTCAGCGCCGTATAAATACTGTATGTTGTTTTTGTTGTTGTTCCAGGCCGGAGGACGTTAAGCGAACTTTCATCCCATGGTAAAAGAGCGAGGGAACTTGCCGCCGCTCGGCGACTCACTTGTTTTAAATGAAACGCTTTAAGCGTCAAATCGATTATCTCTCAGGGCCTGTATTCACATTGAGATAGTATGAGACTTATCATTTTGATATCTTAACTTGGAAGTCCTTCTTAAAGTAGTAAGATTTAACTACTTCCGGACGAATTCCGAGTATACTCGGAACTGAAGAACGTCAGTCAAGGCCTAATTCCGAGTATTCTCGGAACAGCGATTTCTGAGTCTAAGACTTGTCCGAATCCATGTTTTCTCAATCCAAACCACGTTTTTCGAGTGATGTGTCTTTGTCACTCTTCCAGCCGTCGTTTCACTTATGTTTGGCGCTTTTATTTCATCTGTTAATGTTAAAATGTCCAAGAATCGGCCCTTCACGAGCCCCTCAAAATGCTCCAATAGGTTTTCATTAACAATGGTTGTAAATAAGGAGACTAATAAATCCGATTTTAATGCCAATCATGTCGATTTAAAAATGAAAATTAAACTTGGATTTACCAGTAGTGTTCTCGAAAATGAAGCACAGACAGAGGCGATTTTTTTCGCGATTTGTATTTGTTATCGTTGTTTTTGTAGGCAACCCCAGGCCAGCAATGATTTCTGCCTCATGCAGTGATGTCTTGAAGGGGTTGATAGTACTTTAGAAGGACTTCTAAGATACTGATCATAAGTCTCATACTATCTCAATGTGAATACAGGCCCAGATTTGCGGTTGCTGTGGAAATTGTTTCGAGGTTGTTGTTTTTATAGCCACCCGTGCTTGTTACTTCTCATAGAGTTTTGTTTTTAGTGCTTCCGTCAAAATGTAAGCATTCTGTACTTTTAGGTAAAGATTGTAAAATAGTAGTAATATTTGGTGTTAACGGAAGTCTTTTTTTTTTTTTTTTTTTTGCTGTCTCATCTTCTGGGCTGTACAGTGGCGTTGCTCCCACGCCGCTCGTTCCGAATCCCAATTCGCAGCTACACCCGGGTTTGCTCAAGTCGCAGAAACCGAGACCAGCAGTCCAAGGGGAGCGAATCTATGTTAGGCCGTCAGGAGGCAACCAACCGAGGAGACACTGCACTTCTGCTGAGTCACTTCGGTGGAGTTCAGTGGAGCCTGTTCAGGACACCACCTACTAAGCCCCCTACTGACGACACTCTTCTCTTAGTCGCGGATCCAGCGTGAGTGAGGTCCTCCTCCGAGGGCGCCACCACGACCGTCCACCGACAGCTCCCCAGAACACACTGATCCCCATGACTTTGACCCGAACGCACCAAGGCATAGACTGGATTGGAAACCGAAACTGAGGTCACCATGAGAGCAGGGCATGCAAAGCCACAGAATTTGAGACATTTTTTAATTTTATGATTGATGGAAAATGAGGCCGATGATAACGATGATGATGATGCTATGGAGTTCCGTATTGGTCTGAGACTGCATGGCAGGGCTGTATTCTACGCTTCCTTTCATAATGATATCCCGGCGTTAACCAGGCCCGAGAACTACAGACACCTGCAGTGTTGGCCTTGCAATTAGAGCAACACTCTCAGAAGCGCATCCGTTAAGCGGATGAAACTCGACTGTGTGGTTTCAGTCTTCCCATTGAGCCCATAGCCACTCACTCTGGGTAGGAGTCGGTCCAGGACCGAAAAAACCCTCGCCTCTGATGGGATTCGAACCCAAGACCTCCCAGCCAGTAGTCCGCGACGCTAACCACTACACCACGGCGGCTGGTCTAACGGAACAGTCTTTATAATGCTTGTTATTAACGCACAATTTAAATTAGATATTGAATGGTAAAAGCCAGTATTGTCACAAAGGGCATCAAGTCATAAGTCATAAGTCATAAGTTTCTTTATTGTTCATTGGCATTGCACAACGCACATGGAAACTTGTCTTCCACCGTGTAAAATAAAAATATTAAGTAAAAATATGAAACATAAATTTACATTAGCAAATATGTAACTCTCACACCACACCCAATCATTCATCCACTCTCCGCTATCTTGCTCACTCATCATGCAACCCACCACCACTTCCCCCTTCATTTTTAACCCTTTTATTTTCTTGTTTCCTTCCTTTCCTCCTTTTTTTTCCTTGTTCCTTTTCTCTTTCCCCCCCCCCCCCCCCCCTTTTTTTTCGATCAGCCCCCTTTTAATTTTTTAGCTAGGCTAAGAAAAAGGTACCTTTGAAGGCACTATCAAAGGGCTGACAGTACCTTCTGGTAAATACCTTTCAATATATACTCCTCACAAAAAGTCTAGCAACAAAACTTCTCACTGCAAATGCACTTTAATCATAAATCGTAGGTACAGTTTCACTGCTGTGATTTCATCTTCAACATGTCATTAATGTTTAAGTGAAACTGAGTAAATCACATAGCAGATTCATCTCAATCTCAGGATATTGAGCAACAAAAGAAATGGGTGTCAAAAACAGGTGTGGAAGAAAGCCAACTGTCAATTTCAAATTTAAAGATAACAGTGCGCAAACAGTTCATAACGTCATGAACAGCGAGTGTGACCTCCGTGGGCATGAATACAGGCTTGGAAGCGGCGTGGCATTGAGGCAATGAGTCCATCCAGCTGGATCTGTGGGATTCAGTCAGCCATTGAACACCAATTTGATTTTGTTGCTTGACTTTGTGTGAGGAGTTTATGTAATGTTTATGCTAATGGTGGAGTGATTGCTTCGGTACTTGGGTAAGAAAAACATGTGCATTAATTTGAAAAATGTCGACAATACATCATGCTTGTGCATAATTATTATAATGAAGGAAAAGTTTGATATTTCGATTTTAAAGGAAATATACGAGATATATAATATAATATATTATATGTGACCCAGCACCACGAAAGGGACATTAAGTCGCTGGGCTAGATTCTCACAACAGGTTTGCAAAGTCAAAAATCTTATTGTTTGTCAATTTTGAGTTATGGGTATATTTGTGTTCTCGAACATCATTCTTATCTTTCATATTTATAAAGGATTGTCTTTAATTAATATGGTCTGTAAATGGTCTTATAAGTGTTTTAAAATGAGTAGGTCAATGCATTTTCTTCAACTAGGTTAGACTTTAGACTGAGTTTTCTCAAAATGGCCGACACTCACCCTACTAACTCTAAATGCTCATAACTGTGGAACGGAGAAAGATACAAGAATGGTTCTTGTATCACGAGAACGAGACTTGTCTGAAGTTTTCAAATATACACTTTTCTCTCAGAATGGTCAGTTTGACACTTAAACGTGAAGATACAAGAATGGTTCTTGTATCACGAGAACGAGACTTGTTGAAGTTTTCAAATATACACTTTTCTCAGAATGGTTGTCCCTTTCGTGGTGCTGGGTCACATTTATTGACCCATCCCTTCCCTCCATCCACTCCTCCAACTTTTCATCCAGCCATCTATCCACCCTAATTGTCTGTTTGTCTGTCAGTTATTTAATGCTGCGACATCAGTCTATGTAAGAGGTTTGCGTGTCTATGCTTAACAATGCAGCGTTAAAACACCAGAACAATGGAGTTCGGCTCTTTCCTAGTTCATTGTTGCCACAACCTGTCAAGCCAGTGGCAGTTGTCTTTTGTTTGAATGTTATTTTGAAACCAATCGATGGGCGTTTTCCAACGTATTGGCCACTGCAACTAGGGTTAGTAACGCCCTTGACAGCGAGATCGAAGCCCCTGTTGGTCAGTATCTAAAAGGGCATTCACTCTTACAAAAGGCAGCCATTTAGTGGCCTCAGATAGGGTCATTGGAGAGAGTTATGCTCTTGTTTAGTCAGTACTCAAGCATCTACCAAGGGCATTCACTCTAGCAAAAGGTGGTTGTTGCAGTGGCCAATAGCGCCTTTATAGCTGGAGCGCACCCTTCTGTTTACCGTCAGAACAAAAGGAGTTCTAGTTTTACACTAAATAATTTCATCTGAAGCGCGGAATATTCCTTACAAGAGATTTGAGAAATTACAGCAAAGTCGTAGTTCGGATACCTCTCTCATGTTTACGATCGACTGTCGGTCTCCAAATCTGGTTCTTTCAGTTTCATGACAATGCTACTAGACTGATCCTAACCCTGTCCACAAAGGCAGAATGTTGTCTTCAATGCAAAACGTTTGAGGGGTGGGAGTTGCGTAATGTACTGGATAGCACAAATTACAATATCTGATGAAAATAAACAACGGGTATTAAAAGAGGACTTACTTATTCAAACATATGTGCATTAAAAGTGACGTTTTCACTTCTTCTTCTTTTCGGACGGTAATAAAGCACAATTTCAAAATGTTTCTTTTGAAAACGTTCCAATCTTTACTTCTTGTTTACCTTGCTTTGTGTACGAGTGCATCTTTTGCATCTGATCCAACTGATAGAGAGGATGTGATTGGTCATTACCGACTGGGTAATGAGATGCAGTGTCAGAGGTTGTGCTGGTACCGTCGGCTATGTACCAGCTACAGCTGGAACAGAGGACTGGCCGCTGGTCATTCTCCCAGTGGTCCTTCCAACTGTGTTCTGCACAGCAACACCGGTGAGTTGCTATGACAAGGGTGTGTCTTGTGTGATGTCCACAGCTGTTCCGGGAAGAACGTTTAGTTTCAGGGCTTTTTTTTCAAGCCAACTTCACACGAAATCCTTTTCATGAACAGCTGTCAAGAATAACGTTATGTAAGAAAATGAGTTATATTCAGGATCCCGTGTCAGATTTTCATTCATGAGCATTTTTATTTATGTTTGCGATACAAAAAAAAGTGTATTATTTAAGAACATTTTCTACTAAAATAAGTAACATGTTACTGTCCAACAATTTTTGTTTTTACCATAAATCTGAAAGAGTAAATATATTAAAAACTACTACGAAGAATACAGCCAAATATTTTAAAGAAGAAATGCTTGGTGTAGGTTTTCTCTAAGATTTCTAGATTCAGTCATCCAACTAAACAGCTCACATTTATGTGCAATAGAACAGCTGTGGTGCGATGTTGCATGAATATGTATGTTTTTTTTATAAGATTACTGAAGACATGTGAATTATTTCGATTACTTTTTTTGTAGAATGTTGTATTGTAGTACTACATGAACAATTTAATTTTGGGGTTATTCGGAGCATAATACAGATACATTATATTGTTTTAATTGATATTGATAACAGTTGGGGGTCATTAAATTTATTTCAGTGAACGTTTTTTTCAAACTTATAAAATACCTTGTAATTTCTTTTTTAAAGAAATATGCCAAGATATTTTGAAGAAGTATATTATTTAGTCTCTGTATTTTGCTGGAATACTTTTATTTTTAAATGTGAGTCGACCACATCCGTTGATGCAATGTAATGGCATTGATTACCAGCCGCGATCGAAGAGAGCGAAGCTGGTAATGTTTTCAGTGCATTCTGAAGCCGACTGACTGACTGACTGGCTGACTGGCTGACTATCTGACTATCTATGTTAGCACGATAACGTTTGAACAAAGGGACTTAGGACGCTCAAATTTTGCATGCAGATAGGTACTAAAAACAATCTACGCCAACTTCGAAAATTAAGGCCATAGGTCAAAGGTCAAGGTCACTGGAGCCGAAAATGCTGCCGAACACCTGGTACGATAACGGAGGGATCTAGGACGCTCAAATTTTGCATGCGGATAGGTACTAAAGATATCTAGGCCAAGTTAAAAAAATGAAGGTCATAGGTCAAAGGTCAAGGTCACTCCGAAAATGCTGCCGAACACCTAGCACGATAACGGAGGGACCTAGGACTTAATTCATTGTGTTTTGTCCTCCCTTCAAATTCAAATTCTATGTTACAGTTTTGTGAGATTTATCTATTATTTTGTTGTTGTTGGTGTTGTTGCTTGTTCGCGTTGTGTATATTCATTCACTTGTTATTTCTCTTAATGTTCCCTTTTTGCTTGTTATTTCATTGTTATGTTATGCTCCAGTTTCTTATTACTTTGGGCAGCCAATATTGTGTAATATCTGTGCTTGAGCGCCTTGTATAAGCTTCAATTAAGCTTGTTGTGCTTGTTTGCATTTGTTTGTGTTGCTGCTATATTGATTTGCAATAAAAATTTGTTTAAGCCAGGGACCTAGGACGCTCCACTTTCGCATACAGACAGGTACTAAAGGTATCTAGACCAAGTTAGAAAATGAAAGTCAAGGTCATTGGCGCCGAAAATGCTGCCGAGCACCTGGCACGATTACGTTTGAACGGAGGGACCTAGGACGCTCAAATTTTGCTTGCGGATAGGTACTAAGGATATGTAGATAAAGCTAAAAAATCAAGGTCATAGGTCGAAGGTCAAATGCTGTCGCGCGGCTGGTGGCTTAGCGTCTTAACGCTCTAGTTAGTCCATTTTTGAAATGCAAAATAGGCATGTGTCTCGTTCCGTTTTAATTTCGCTGTCTGAGCATGCTTCGAATAGGCCTATAACTAATTTAAAAGTGGTCGGCCTCTCTAGTCAAGGGTTTGGTTGTGTCAGTGCATTTTAGCCTTTGTTGTTTCGGGTTATTTCCTTAAACGGGTCAGTCTGTTGTTATTGACTATCATTCTCAAGTTAAGAGGCATGTCCACCGGTTCCTAGTGCAGCAGTCAAAGGGATTATTTGGACTGTGGGGACCTTTAACGCCGTCTGTCCCTAAGCCCTCTCTTGACAGAGAGGGTGGAGCTATACCCAGTGTCGGGCATTTCCTTCCATTAACCTTTGGGGACCTTCCTTAACGCCAGCTATCCCTAACCCCTCAGAGAGAGCGAGGCTCTACACTGTTTGGAAAGAGGAGAGGAAGGGGAAGGGAGGAGAGAGGGAGAGAGAGAGAGGGGAGGGGAAATTAGGGGAGATGGAGAGAGAGAGAGAGAGAGTCCACATTTTTGTGAGTAGATTTGTATGAGAATGTGTGTTCACTCGGTTATTTTATTTTTTTAGACCTTCGTTGTGGTCCCACATGTTCCTGTTCGAGTGAGCCTTGAAGGCTTTGCCTCTTGTTTATTAAGGTTTCTTTCTGCAGTGTTGGATGCTAGTCAAACCATGGCTTCTCCTCAAGGCGACTGGAGAGAGCGTCCCGCCTCCCCCTCCACCATCCACAACGCCTGTCAACCCCGGCCCTGTGACGACCACTCTGTGTGTGTGCCCTCCCTGCCCCTCCCCTCCCCCCACTCCTCCCCCTCCTTCCGCTGCCTGCGCGTGCCCGCCCAGTGTGCCCCTTCTGCTGCTCCCGGTGTGCCCCACGGCTCAGTGCACGTGTCGGGGGACACGCGACAGGGGGACACTGCTGACGTCACCTGTGACTCTGGATTCGTCATGACGCCCAAGGGGGTGGATGAGCATATTGAGTGCCAGGTGGGGGTTGTTAATAAGCTTGCATAGATGGATGGACGGACGGATGAATGGAGGTGTATGGAAGAACTGACATACGGAAGACTGAAACAAAATGGACAGATTGGAGTATGATATTTCGGTTCTAGGAC
The DNA here is from genome assembly GCA_017654935.2 of Phymorhynchus buccinoides. Classification (NCBI taxonomy): domain Eukaryota; kingdom Metazoa; phylum Mollusca; class Gastropoda; order Neogastropoda; family Raphitomidae; genus Phymorhynchus; species Phymorhynchus buccinoides. The sequence goes on from CM065685.1 coordinate 21,995,430, forward strand.
AACTACCCCCCAGACAAGTACCCCCCGGACAAGTACCCCCGGACAGTCACCCCCTGGACAACTACCCCCCTAGGACAACTACCCACCGGACAAGTACCCCCCTGAAAACATACATAGTGTCATAAAAAAAAAGTGAAAACATTGACTTTTTAAAACTTGTATAGTGTATTTTATTTTACATTTCATGCACTAATTTCTATATACAAGGCAATTATATACCCAGAATGTTTTATCAGTTGATGTGAGTGTTTATTCCCTCTCTCAAATGTCCTCGACCTTTTCACACCATTTTTCTGTTTTGTGTCAGTGCATGTTCGTTCTTTAGTTTAACGTCTGTTCACCTGCAAGTGATATTAGACCCAAAAAAGGAAGAAAAAAAAGAAAAGAAAAGAAGTGTGTGTGTGAAATTAATTAAGCCTACATCAGATAGCTACTGAAGTGAGAGTGTGTGTGTGAGTGCGTGAATGGTAGTATTAATATATGTGTTTTTCTACACATCTATTCATACAAATCTAACTGAGTGCATATACAAATTACATTAACAGATATGTAAGATGGGAGGGGAGGGAGGACATACAGTAACATTTCAAACTGACTTATGTAACATGAAGAATTAAACAAGTGTATCTTAATTTCTAAATGGGTAACAACAAGAATATAATAACGCAATTTAAACTAACAATTAATTAGTAACTCGAAGAAAAATACCACCAGGACTTATGTGCAGGATTTCTAAAAAAACGTTTAAGGAGATTAAAGTTGTTTCAGATTTTGTCAATGGTTAAAGGCGTTTGATGGTTCAGCAATTGACCATCAGTTTTGTTGATTTGTTCTTTAATTCTAGGACAATATAGGAGCAAATGATTTATAGATATTTGATTTCCACATATATACTTAATATGTATATGCATAGTGTATGTGTGCGCTCACGTGTGCGCATGTGTACATGTTTTGCATCGACAGTAGGCCTAATGCTCGTGTGCTCAATGGTGATCGTGTATGAACCAGTACGTAACAAACACAATGTGTCATATTGTATAGATACTATCACTTATTTTGTATGAAGATATTCAGTTTTTTGTGGTGTATGGCAGTGTAAGTAAGTGGACCGCATGGTTTTCATTTTGTTATCGAATAGACAATTTCTTTAACAATAATGTTCAAAAAATAATGTGGGGGGGTACTTGTCCAGGGGGTAGATGTCCTAGGGGGGTAGTTGTCCAGGGGGTAGTAGTCCGGGGGGTAGTTGTCCGGGGGGTACTTGTCCTGATACCGATATTTCGATCTGCAAAATGTGTGCAAAGCATATTCTTCCAATCGGTATTTAAGCTCGTATCTGTTACTCAGCATATTAAAGAGAATATCAGAATCAAGCACATTTAAAACAAGGCGCTAACAAAAACAAATACTCACACGAAACAAGATGATACCAGACGAGACATGAAAGCTTTCAGAAATAAACCGCAATAGGGGAAGACGGGGTAAAAAGCCCATGAACGGGTAAGAAGCCCATGCCAATGATCTCATGAAATGAAGCAAATTTCAGTCACATTTTGCCCATGAGACGAGTGTTAATGTTTAGCATTCGTCTCAAGGGCAAATTTGACTGAAATTTTCTCTATTTCATGAGATAATTGGCATGGGCTTCTTACCCGCCCATGGGATTTTTACCCCGTCTTGCCCTACAATTGTAAGCATGCCTAATTTTGTTCTGCGAATAATAGTCAAACAAATAACAAGGCTCAGTCCATCGCCAAGGTCACTCGGGTAATTGATACCAAGCCTATTTCCTTGAACTGAAACGCAAGCTTGCCTAATCTGGGGGTTCTGCTGGCAAATATAAGATGTGTAGCCCTATGGCCAGGACACAATGGACGTAACCAATGTCAAAGGTCAAGATCAGGGTCAACAAAGTAATTGTAACTTGGTGGGACCATTTACGTCAGGTTATGAACCACCAAAACAATGATAGTCTGTAGTAGTAGTAGTAGTAGTAGTAGTAGTAGTAGTAGTAGTAGTAGTAGTAGTAGTAATAGTAGGGGAAGACGGGGTAAAAAGCGCATGGGCCGGTAAGAAGCCCACCCCAATTATCTCATGAAATGAAGCAAATTTCAGTCTCATTTTGCCCATGAGACGAGCGTTAATGTCTAGCATTCGTCTCATGGGCAAATTTGACTGAAATTTTCTTTATTTCATAAGATAATTGGGGTGGGCTTCTTACCCGCCCATGCGCTTTTTACCCCGTCTTCCCCTAATAGTAATAATGTGCAGCGGATAAAAATAGATGACATTTATTATTTTCAAGATCAACGGTTAAGGTAAATGTTGCAAGCTGAGAAATTAGCCTACCCAGCAAAGCGTATCAGCACCAGGTGACGTATTTCTCTGCAACATTTGAGGCGATTCTGTGAAATGGTTTATGAAATCATTGCACAGAGAGACAAATTAAAAATCAAAAACAGACGCATTGTTGCTACGGTGTTTGATCGAGTAATGGAGGTAACCAATTCTAATTTTCACGACGTGCTCTCCCCTAGGTGGGTTTTTTTTTCCCGAAAATCGTCTATTTCCGATCCAGTCCGTGTTCTTGGTGCGTTCGGGCCACAATCTTGGGGTTCAATAATGTTATGGGGAGCTTTCGATGGACGGAAGTAGTGGCGCCCTCAGATGACGACCTCAATCGCGCTGGCTCCGCAATTAAACTACATTATTGTCATCAGTAGGGGGTTTAGTAGGTGGTGTCCTGCGTACGTTAGCTCAGAACTATCACCGAACTCCACCGAAGTGACTCAGCAACAGTGTGGTGTCTGGTGATTGTCTCCTCACGGTCTAACATACAATTTAATATGCTCCCCTTGGACTGCTGATTTCGGTATCTACAACCTGAGAAATTAGGGTGTGGCTGCGAGTCGGGACTCGGAAAGAGCTGGATGGGAGCAGTGCCCCCCCCCCCCACCCCCCCCAACAACAACACACACAAAAAAAAGATCTACGAGTCATGTTATCAATATTTTCATCTTTTCGCCTCGATTCTGTGTATGATTCTCACACAGATCACGGGCGCATGGACGCGTTTCAGTGGAGCATGCTTGCAGTATGAGTTTCACCCACAAGGGAGTAGCTTATTCCGGGAGACGCTGCCCTGGCCACTGCAGGATTGTCAAATATGTGTTGAGGGGGTCTTCACCGACGATGGTCAGATGACCGTCAACTTTTTTCCAAACGAATCCTGGAACAACTATGATCTCCATCTGATGTTCAGGTGAATGTTCATCCCACAACAGCCGCACATTGTGCATTATCACCTTTAAAATCTAGTTCCACAGGAGGCATGCTCGTTCTCAGAGAGATTGTTCAAGGAGATATAAATGCGACCAAACTGAACAACATTGCATGCCTATGTATAGGATAAATGCACATAAAACTGGTTGCCCAAATGGTCATGACAAGTAGCCAAGGTATACCACCCTTGGTATCTTCTTTACATATTAACTTTATGATGTAAGCTTACTTTCTATGTGACTATCTCTGTGATTGTTACGCCAAGGTACAAAATGAAAAGTCGTGATCAACTGTTGGTCGTATAATGTCCAAGTAGGTACATATAATTATTATTGATCATCATCAACAAAGACAGACACATTTACACAGCGCAAAGAGTACCAACAAAGAACTGCTACTGGGAAACCAAGCGAACAAAACAAGCAGGGGTAGATGGAAGAAGGGTACGGGGGGGGGGGGGGGGGGGGAGGGAGGGGGGGGGGTGTGAGGGGGGGGGGGGGGTAGAGTGTGAGTGTGTGTGTGTGTGTGTGTGTGTGTGTGAGAGAGAGAGAGAGAGAGAGAGAGAGAGAGAGAGAGAGAGAGAGAGAGAGAGAGAGAGAGAGAGAGAAACAATAATAAAACTCAGTCATCTTACAGCACGTTCTTTTTATTACCAGGTACAATTTGGGGTCTGACACAGGAGTGTTCTGGACAACCATGGTCAACGGACAGTGGCAGGCAAACCGACAACTGGGTCCCATGCCACTGACCCCTGGCGACTCTTTCACGCTGTCCCTCCACCTGACAGCTGACCACCTGCACGTCACGGTCAACGCCTCTTCGCACGTGCACCACTACCAGGTTCCCCTAGTCGGCAGCCAGGGGCAAGATGGCGTCGACCTCAGCCAATCATTGCTCATGTCTGTTCACGGTAAAGTAGAAATCCAGTATGTCAACTTGCTGACGGGTTGTTAATGACAACCCCCCCCCCCCCCACACACACACACACACACACACATTACGTGTCACATTCCCTTTTATACTTGGAAGATTTCTTAAGATTTCTTACCAACCATAAGTGGGAAAACACGTGAAATCCATGATTTTGACACGTGACGTGATGGGTCTTTAACCAGAAGAGGGGAAGAGGAAAGCGGTGGGGGGGCGGGGGGGGGGGGGGGGGGAGGGGGTTGTGAGGAAAGGAACAAAAACTGTGTGTTTGTTTGATCTAAAAGAAAGAAAAAAAGCTCAACAACTAAGCATTCGTGTGCATTGGCATGCTGTTTAGTCAACACGCAGGGAGAGGATAAGAACGTTTACACGTTTATGAATAGTGAAAACACATCAGGATGTGGTGAGCGTTGTTCCCCCTACGAGGGAATCTCTATATGCAAGGTCAGAAGGCTATGCCACTCTTGTATAGATGTTGATTTGTTTGTATGTTGTCCTCTCCTCCACCATTGTTGATGTGTACTCTGTAGGTCAGGGTCATAAAGGCGAACTTGGCACATTCTTTTT
>CM065685.1:22005208-22011623 GCA_017654935.2 Phymorhynchus buccinoides
TCGTACACCTATTGGGAAGCACTACTCAATTTAATGATACACATTGGAGGAGCTAGAGCCCCTACCAATGCATAAAGGATAGAGGAAAAATAGCCTCACTACTAGATAATAAGACATAACAAACTAAATTTTAATGGTAACTCTTAAAACCATTTTTAATGTTTATAAATTTAAAAACTACTTATAATGCACCAGATAAAATCATTTTAATGTTTGTTTTAACAACTAAAGCAATAGACTTTGGACAAAATATATTTTAGTGAAATTCATAAAAAAAATTAGCAAGTTTACTAGGTTAAGCTTACCCTATATCAATTGAGATCTTAAAATTAACCATAATAAACCATTTTTACTAGTCATTAAAAATAAAAACCTAATTAAACCAGATAAAGTCACAAACATATGTACAGAACTCTGATGTATATATTTTTGTACAGACAAACATTTTTAATAGTTCTTTTAAAACTGGGTCACTCCGTGATCACTTGATCATGTAATAAAGGGGGTTCTTCTTTTAACAATAAAAAAGTTGTTTTTAAACGCTAGGTCCTGTGACCCTCTGGTCACTTAAACTTGTATAGCGGACCCTAACCTTTCATTTAAATGTAAATATTGTATAAAATGTTATGAAGGCCTTTGCCTCCTTTTTAAACTTTTTATAAATAAAGCTCCTTGAGCACAATATAAAAATGTGTTTTAACTGTAGCCCTGGGGTTTTTGTTTGTGGCTCAAGCCACAAACCTATCACTCACTTTGTGGTCGGTCGGTCGGTCTGTCGGTCCAAAATTGTCGCACATTTTGACAAAATTGTCGCACTTCAAATCGAGGCTACACTTCAAATTGAGGCCGCTCTTTAAAATGATGTATTTTAAAAGCGTACAAAATAATAAACATTCGTAATACAGACACTACAACAGACACGACGAGTATGCGGTGCTTCTTTCGATGAGTATAAGTAGGATACATAGTTTTAAATGTTTTCCAAAAGATATAAAAAGTTACGAAATGGTGCAGAGATAACATTCTGGTTTACAGATTAAAATTATTGAAAAGCCAGGGGAGGTGACTCATGATTGGAGTGGTAAAAATAGACCACGTGCCACAAACTATTGCGATTTCGCGCTTGTTAATGTTAAAAATGTGAAACAAATGAGCCTCAGAAACTAGTCCAATACGCTTTCATTAACAATGATGCTAATAAGGAGACTAATGATTCCGATTATAATGCAAGTAACCACGATTTCGAAGCGAAAAATAAACTTGGATCAACCAGTAATGTTGTCAAAACTGAATCAATGACAGTGTTGAGTTTTGTTGCGCTTCTTATTTGTTATATTTTTCTCCCCCTAGGCAACCCCAGGCCAGACATGATGTTTGTCTAAGGCGGTGAAGTATTGAAGGGGTCAAAATGATAAATGCCGCGCCAATATCCTAATGAAGTAGATTTTCTTTCTTCTGTCTTCTTTTTTTCAGCTTTCCCTTTTTATCGTTAAAAGTTGATTCCAATGAAAGGCTGCTTGTTCGACTTAACCCTTTCACCGCCAATGTCGCATTTTTGCACCACAATGATTTAACACCCATGTCATTCAAACCCTTGAAATCAGGGTCTGTTATTCAATGATATTGTGTTCCTAAATGTGGGCAGCAAGGATTGACCCTATTCTAAATGTGTCACAGAGAAATCCCACAATATTGCAGATGAAATATGTTTTGTAGCCAAGTAAGTTTAATAGAAATGTTTGGCTCAAAGATGGCTGGAGGTGAAAGGGTTAATGCCTTAGCATTAACAATGTACTTGTCTGAGTGGTTCCTCTTGCAGGGGTTTACATTTAGGCCGGGTTCACATTAGACGCATAAGTTCCGTACGGAAAACCCTAAATAAGTGGAAGAAAGAAGGATAAAAGTTTACGCATATAGGGGACATTCGGACACGTGCGCAAATCTTTTCCCTTCTTTGTTTCATTTATTTATGGATTGCGCACGGGTTTCCGCATGGAATATCCGCTTATGTGTGTACACGACCTTAGTGTGTTAATTGTAGTCCGATTCTTGAACAAGCTTTGGGAATTTGTGTTTCCTGTAATGCTGAAATTGTTAATATGGAATGTAAAGGCATAGGGGAAGACGGGGTAAAAAGCCCATGGGCGGGTAAGAAGCCCATGCCAATTATCTCATGAAATAAAGCAAATTTCAGTCACATTTGCCTATGAGACGAATGCTAAACATTAACACTCGTCTCATGGGCAAAATGTGACTGAAAGTTACTTTATTTCATGAGATAATTGGCATGGGCTTCTTACCCGCCCATGGGTTTTTTACCCCGTCTTACCCTACAACATTTATCGTTGATTACTTGATACATGCGAATACAGAAACGCAAACACATACCAATTTCATCCATTCGCCCAAGCGCATTCATCCGCATTTTACTTCCATTCGTCTACTAACTTCTCACTGACACCAAGCCCATCCCCACCTGGCACTCCATATGCTCGTCCACCCCCATGGGCGTCATGACGAATCCAGAGTCACAGGTAACGTCAGCAGTGTCCCCCTGTCGCGCGCCCCCCGACACGTGCGCTGAGCCGTGGGGCACATCAGGAGCAGCAGAAGGGGCACACTGGGCGGGCACGGGCAGGCAGCGGAAGGAGGAGGGGGAGTGGGAAGGGGAGGGCACACACACATTGCGGTCGTCGCAGGGCCGGATGCGACAGGCGTTGTGGATGGTGGAGGGGGAGGCGGAGATCTCGTTCCATTCGCCATCCGCAACGTATCTTTCTTGACTGTCGAAACCTCCTGGCACTTTTCGGTTTCGTTTGGCATCATAAATAACAACATTACCACAGTTATTTTTGACTTTGCAGTGTTGGCTATATGGCTTTTGCCTTGTCGAGAGATTGTGGTGTGTGGTTTTTTCTTCTTCCCCACGAGACCGAAAGGTCGAGTGGAAAAACCACGACACCACGATCTTGAGATAGGCCAATAGTCATGTAAGGTCAAAATAACGGATATAGGTGAAAACGGGGTAAAAAACCCATGAAGAAAATGAAGAAAATGTCAGTCACATTTTGCCCATGAGACGAGTGTCAATGTTTAGCATTCGTCTCATGGGCAAATTTGACTGAAAGTTTCTACATTTCATGAGATAATTGGCATGGGCTTCTTACCCGCCGATGGGCTTTTTTACCCCGTCTTCTCCTATACCGATCTGACCATTTAGATTAAAACAGCAGAAAATCACAATGCATGGAAGAGGCAAGATGCGCCTCCATGTAGGTCTATATTATAGGCTACCAACCACTGCACAAACACAGCAAAAACATAGCAACATTCGTTAATCCGCAAAAACATAGAGTTCTGCAAGTTAAAATGCCGAGAGCTAGTTTAATGTTAATTTAACCAATCTTCGCATGTCCGGAATAATAATTATATAGTTTTTTAAACTTAGGCCTACTGCACAGATTCTCAGACCATAGGAAATGGATCTTTTTCCATGAGGAAAATAAAGTGAACTTACTGTACTGAAATTAGGGGAGAACGGGGCTGGTGCGCCTACTTTTCAGCTTCTCTTGTTATAATAGGCAAGCTAACTGAATTAGAAGTTCCATTTTTAGACCAATAGTTAGATACGTGTATGGATGGACAACATGTGCATAATAGAAAATGCAGTTAATTCAGATTCATTTGTTACAAAAAATAGCAACAAAAAAAAAAAATTCGCTCAACCTTTCTCAAACTGATGCACATACTCCAATTTTAGATAGAACATGGCAGTACGATAGCATGTGGCTACCAGATGCTCGAAATAGTTATAGAGCGATGAAATAAAAATGATGGACTTGCCCTGAACCAACCAAGCGGGTATTAGGTAGACTGTTACATATTCGGCCATTTTAGACAGTTATCGTATTTTTCGACATATTCTGGCTTGTAGATGCAGCATCTGAGTTATAATTTCAATCCATTAATAGAATCGATCAATCAGAAAGCGGTTTATCGAAACTGTTTTCGGTTTTCTCATGAATATTTACCAGAAAATGGCTGCAAACAAAGTCATGTGTCTTGTGACAATTTCGTCCATACCCCATGCAATTTCGTCCAGGCATGACATACAATTTCGTCCAAGGACAAAGAGAAAAGCACAGTGACTTGTAGTTTGACATAAATTAATATAAGAGCTGAATATGTGTATATTTTCTTCTCTTTTTTTTTTATTAAGACAATGTTGAGTGATATCAGAAAACAAAAGAAAAGGCCTCCAGTACATTTTATCAAGAGGGTCGAATATCCACTGTGGCACCTGTAACCTCAGTAGTGAGACATGATAAAAGTTTGCTTAACGTCCTCCAGCCTGGAACAGGCACATATGGGGCATCATTAACTATAAAGATGGTGGGACGATCCTGGAGGTACTGCAATACCAGAAAAGTTCCAATTTTTTTTAAAACGATGGAGTAGTCAGAAACTGCATTGGACGAAATTGCATTGATGCTTGGACTTTTACCATAAAAATTCGTCCAGTTGATTTGTCATAAATACATTAATCTAAATAAAAATAATAAAATTGCCTATTGAAAATCAATCATTATAAAATACATGCATGATAAAATCACACATGTTATTGTGAAAACAAAGGAATATTAACATTTGTTTTTAGGCACCTGTTTCTGCGTGATTTACAATTTTATGTTATGTGACTGTCTTCAGGCAGTTGCTAAGATTTAGATCCAGCTTTTCACGCAGATCACACAAACTTAATTGTAGTGAATAAACTAATCGAATAGTACTGTTTTTATCATTTGGATTCCTTTTAGGGTTTTACAACAGCTATATGTATGTTTATTATCCTTTAGAATAGATACAACACACTTTCAAAGTGAGTAACCATGCAAACTAGACGAAATTGCATGGCGGACGAATTTGTAACACCCTAATTTTTTGTCATCCGTAACATGTCGTCAAAAATTAATGACGTAATGAATTGAATTGGAGGTTGACGTAAAAGCCAAGATGACGCAGTCTAGGCGCAACCACCCCGTTTTTATGAACTGGCTTCAATAAAAGCATGGCGAACCTTTCCTGTGCACATTTAGTCGAATTTTGTGCATCAAAAGTGCTGAAAAAAAGTGACTAACAATAAAAATAGATAACAGCAGTAAACATCGTGCTGGCGTCGAAAATGCAGTAATGACATTCTAATGATATTAATGAAGTCTACGTCCAAGGGCTTAATGATATTCATAGAATATCATTGCGCCATATACCATATGCCATATACCACTAAGCAAAGAAAAGAAAGAAAGACGATGCTCCACAACTACCAAGGTTTCGGCGCCTGGGTCGCACCCGACATCCACCTCCAGGGGAGGGACTAAAAGAAAAAATGTCGTGGGGAGGTGTGAGTCTGTATTCGCACTTCAAATCGAGGCTACACTTAAAATTGAGGCCGCTCTTTAAAATGATGTTTTTTTAAAAAGCGTACAAAAATAAATAAACATATCGATGGCTTGGAGTCCAAACAGACTAACTCGAAAAGGAAGTGACTGTTTCGAGAAAAACGCTTCTAAAGATTTGAATAATTCCTGTAAAAAATCAAAGCTTCCCTATTACATTAAATTTGGAGTGGTAGTGTATTGGGGTCTCAAAGATATTATTGCAAAATCTGGAGTTATTTAGAATACAAACAATGGAGTATATGACATTATTGTTAGATAGTCCGCTTTGACACGAAATTGTTGGCCTCAACATTTTCAAATGATTTTGGGTCAAACTGGACCAACTAAAAACTTGGGCCCTTTTGACTCAAATATTTTTGGTATTGCAAGGTCTGTATTTTTGGGTAAAAACGGGATAACTTTCAGATAAATGGGTTAATTCAAAAAATGTTATGAGTATATAGATATAAAATACGGTCAAAAGAGACCATGATGTGAAGTTAGAACACTAATATTTCCCTTACTGTTTTCAATCCGATTCACGCACATAGGGAGTCAGTAAGAAGCAAGACACACATCTCAACTCTCACTGTGTGGGCTGTGGTGGTTTGGTCACATTCAAACATTTAATATTGTAATATTGTGCTGAAATGCAGTGCCTGCACTGTGTGGGTGTGCAAGCCCATGTGTGTGTGTGTGGTGTGTGGTGTGTGTGTGTGTGTGTGGTTGTGTGTGTGTGTGTGTGTGTGGGTGTGTGTCGTCTGTCTGTCTGTGTTGTGTGTGTGTGTGTGTGGGTGGGGTGGGTGTGTTTGCATGTTTTTTTAATATAGAGTTTGTGTAGACAGGTTTGTAATCATTTTGTGCATGTGTGCGTGTGTGCGTGCGTGCGCACGCATACTGTCTGAATGTTTTAATAGAACTCCCAGTTATAAGGAATTATTTTTGTTACAATGCCTTCTATCATTGTATTTCCAAATTGA
>CM065685.1:22012123-22037123 GCA_017654935.2 Phymorhynchus buccinoides
TCATCACAGCTGTTCCGAGGATTCCCCACATCGAAAGGTTTGATCGATCGAGCCAGTGGCTCTAGGACAGGGAATATTGCGCGCAACATTAACGTTTGATGTTTTGCCATTCTAGTCAAGTTTTGCATAATTATAATATGTATAGCCTAGTTTTTAATTATTATTATTATTATTATTATTATTATTATTAATTATTATTAGTAATTCTATTATGTCACGTTACGAACACGAACCCGGCCCCCCAAGCGGGGTTCCACGAGACACACCACACACACAACAGCACACGTACACGCACGGCAAACAGCAACTACGACACACCACACACGCACGGCACACACCTCCACACAACATACACACCACGCCGTCACACACGCACGCACACGCCACCCACACACACACACCACCACACACACACACTTACACACACACCGCCGCACACGCACTCCACACACCTATTCACGGCGCCATATGCACACAGTGATAAAACTTACAATTACGCGTACACGGCACGTTCATTATTGCTTCGTCTATCTGCTGCCAATGTTAAGAAGAAGGCAGACATTAATATTGAAAGGAGGGACAGGAAACGATGAGGACGACGAGGGAGAACGCGGATGACTCAACCACCGACGAAGAAGAAGACGAAGATGATGATGATGATGATGAGGCGACGATGAACCCCGTACATGCTGCTGGCTGCTGCTGATGATGATGGTGATCATCATCATCATCATCCTCATCATCCTCATTAACCATGATCCATGATCATGATCCTTATTTATCCTGATGAATGTCGTGGTGAGCCAGTTGATGTTTGTTTGTGTGTTGTGTGTGTGTGGGGGGGGGGGGGGGGGTTGCTAAGAATGTTATAACTAAGCACTGCCGTCAGAGCTATTCAATTTGTTTCCCTTTTTTTTCCATTTCCCGGTTTACCCCTTTCAGTTAGTACGTCCCCCCCCTCCCCCCCCCCCCCCCCCCCCGTAGTGAACATGTGTGATCCTTTTTTTGTACAAATAGTTCCCCCCCACCTTCTTGGAAGTTCCTGTGCTTGAACTTCCTCTCATTCTGTCATTCTCTTTTGGACTCTGCCTTTTTTCCCTTTGCTTACTGTCATCCTGCTATCTGTCGATCTCACTGGTCCATTCTCACTGCCATTTTTCCTATTATTCTTACAAAAGATTTCTTCTCGGCCAAAGTCGGACTGCTGGGCCTAACTATTTCTTAGTAACGGCGCATAACGGCAAGCAATGACTCTCTACGCTCATAATGACAGGCGATTTCTTTCTGAGCGAACGAAGAAGAGAAGAATGAAGAACAGAAGAAGAATAGAGAAGGGTTATACACTTAATTTTGTTTTTCAATAGAGGAATGCGTTTACCACATAGTTTTTATAAGGGCAACCTAAAATAGTTTGTAAATCGACTCTTCTCGTTTCTAAAATATAACGACGCCCGAAGATTTAATGATTATGTCATGTGCGTTGGAATAGTTTTCGTGTGTGCTTTGCATTGCAGTAGAGATTAATAGGGGCACCCTGACGGGATTAGTTTTTTAAAAACACCAAAGAAAACCCACGTGGATGATCAACCGGACAAAATACCCTTTAAAGGAAATGCAAAGCACTCACTTGCTTCTGGTTTCCTAAACAAAAATCAAACGCAAATCGGAGATTCCTCCTGGCGGGGAGGAAGCTGGAATTCAAATTCTTCACACAGTGAAAGAGAAGTCTGTCCTTTCTTTTCTATGGCCGCCTGAGTTTAGACCATTCGTTTGCACAAGAATTTCGCACAAGACAAGCCTTTTTTTTAATCTTTTTAAAATATTTTATACAGCTTAACGAAAAGGAGATTTTGCTCACAACAAGGAAATGCTCCCTTTATTTTTTTACTGCAACGTCAAAGAACAAAAAGCTTCAGACGACAATGATGGCCTCCACCTACCCCATCCAAATACCTCCTCTCCGGCATCTCCGCCAATGAGGATTCGCCGTGTTTGACGGTTTGATTTCTGGAAACCAGAACAAAAGATGTCCGATCATAAGGCTGTCTTTCTTTGTGATCTCGACGTGTTTTCTGGCAAAAAACACCTCTCCGTCAGGGTCCCTTTATATATTAATGATTATGGCATGTGCGTGGAATAGTTTTCTTGCGTGCTATAATAGTTGCAGTAGAGATGAAGGAGTGTTGTATATTGACGATTGTTGGTATGCTGTGCATTGTCGAGTGCGATTGTCTATGTGTGGATGGGGTGGGGGTGGGGTGAGGGGGGTGGGGGGGGGGGGGGCGTTTCTATATGCGATTGTTCTCTTTTCGTGATCTTCTTGTATGTTTTGGCTACCATTCATGCAAATTATATAGAATTTGTGGCAATACCATCAAAAAAAAATCTCCTAAATGCTTGTGTTTCTGATCGTTTGGCTTATTTGAGCGATATAAACTGTATTAAATTAGCCTGTAGTGTGTGTTTGTGGGGCGACCCATATTTGCACTTGTTGTTGTTGTTTCCCCTGGCTTAAAGACTCCAGGGGCATCTTCCCAATCGACCAAGCACATTGAACACTAATGGTAGAAAGAAGATCACCAGCTATGTATGAGAACATCCGTGCGTGACCGGTTTTAATCAGATTACCGCCGCACGTGATCAGCAACTCCGGACTTGGGGATATTTTTGCACTTTAATTAGAACGCTGTTCGCCATAGTAATAGTTCTAAGCTACAGCCTCATAGGTTTTGGGGTAAAGTCCAGATTGTGCCACCCCCCTACATTTCTCGTTAATTTTATTTTTTTCCGTTTTTTCCTTTCTTACCTATAGATAAAGGAACCTTTAATTTGCTATAACCTTTTTGGAATACTAACCCTATCCCTACCCACCTCTAAACTAACCTCTACCCCCACCACTATAGACGGAAAAACGCAACGAACCACAACTGTGACAAATCGAGTGTCTGCAGTACATAGATCATAATAATAATAGATGGGAATTATATAGCGCTCTTGTCTTCACGATGAGCTCAGTGCGCTTTACATTGATAACACGGAACATTACGGCAAACCAATATTAATCATTAGAAGTAAATAAGCTACGCACTGCTGCATAGTTGGGGGGTAGGCCTGTAGGTTTGGGCTAAGGGTTATTATTCCAAAAAAGGTTATTAGCTTAAAATGGTTTCCTAAAATACGCTTTTGTAGGGTAATAAAAGGCGAAAACGAAAAAAACATTAACCGAGAAATGCCTTTTTGTTTTTTTTCTATCCATTCCTCCTACAAAGGCGTTTGATAATGATGTTATATTCCGGTAGCTCGTATCTATGTTATGAAAGGGAATGATCCAGGTATTGTTGCGTTATTGAGTTCTATTTCTAGCGAACAAGTTATCTCCGCTTACATCGTAAAAAATAGGTGGATATAATCATTGTGCCTTTCGGGAAGCGCATTTGTGTTATTGATGTTGTCTTGTTGAATAGAATGTCTTCAGTCGCGTTTCACACACACTCTACACTCACACACACCACCACACACACACACACAAGACACACACCACACTACACACAAGCACACGACACAAGCACACACGCGCGCGCGGGCACGCACACCACAACACGACGCACGCACAGCACGCACGCACCGCACGCACAACGCACCACACTACATAACACACCCTCCACGCACATAACATTACACGCACGACAGCGCGCGCCACACGCACACGCGCATAACGCACCGCACACGGCTACGCACACACACACACACACACAACACACACACGCACAACGCACACTCACCATCAAACACACACTACACGCCGCGCGCGCGCGCACGACCCACACACACACGCTTACCCACGCACGGCACACACACACACATAACTCACACACAAGCACGCACATAGTACATATCACTCACACACTCGCGCGCACGCACACGCACACGAAACCGCGCACTGACGCACGGCAGCGCGCACACGCGCGCGCGCACGTGCCACATTAACGGACGTCACACACGACGACCACCACACACAGAAGCACACACACAAACCACACACACACAGCTAACACACTTCAACTCAACACCCCAAAGCAATGTTGGTGGATTTTTTCCCCTCCAAGTCTATTAATTAAACACTGTACATATATATATATAGCTATATACGACACACGATAGGTTGCAGATATAGGATAATTATTGGTCGTGTCCTTCTTCTTATTGTGGTTGAATCGTACAAATAAAGATTCCTTCGAGATATTCACGTTATGAGGGTGTCTATGTTGGTTTGTCTTTATGTGTTTTCATATTGTCTATCTTGAGGTCAAATTCTCTCCTCCTATTATCTCTTTCTCTGCCTGCCTTTCTGTCTGTCTGTCTGTCTGCCTGCCATCTCTCTCTATCTATCTCTATCTCTCTATCTCTAAATCTCTCTCTCAATTAATCAAACAGATTATTATCCTTATTGAAAACAAGTAACATTGCTTTGAAGTCGATCATATATATAGATATGGAAAAAAAAACCAGTTTACTGCTGGCACTGCCCAGCTGATGAGACTCCCTAGAATCGAAACAGCATTCCTCGGCTGGGTTCTGCCATTGCCTCCCTAATAAGGAGGACCAAACCAAACTGGCACTCTTTTAGACCATAGATCAAACACAAAGCTAATCTGACTGGTTTTGGTCTTACTGTTCGTTTCAAAGACATAGGGACAATTTAAAAAAAACACATTTTTTTCCTATAATTATAAGAGCAAACATATAAATACACACAACACAAATGTAGCGAGTTTATGAATAATAGTTCTCCCTGGGAACGCAGAAGAAGAAGAATAAGAATAGGTCTGGTTGAAAATAAAGCAATGCAGTTATTATACCCAGTAATAACAAAGTATAAACGCACTTGGGGAAAGAAAAAAAAGAACAAAAGACAAAAATATCCAGGTTTAGTTCTACTACTTGTTGGCCTAATGAGCGATATTTTTTTGGGGGTGGAGTTATCAACCTTTCACATATATTAGGTATTAGGTGCTGATATAGGGGACACAACAGAAGGCAATTGGAAAAACACCTGGTTATGCCTTCTATTTCGCCGTCCGCATGCAAAAGAGACGTATCTCAAAATTGGTCATCTTTGATGTGTTGGACTTACCATTTGATCAAGACAAGCTGCATCATCTAGCAAAACTGTAAAACAACAATTTGCAAAGATAAAAAAACCACCGATGGTGACGCTAAAGGAACAAAAAATGACGTTATGTGGCCTGAAATGACCAAAATGTTGAGTTTTCCATTTCTCATGTGAAGTGACGTCATTGAACTTACGTCTGTATGGCTTGTACCCACGTGTCGTCATATTCGGCCACAAGGAGCGTGCTTTATTATGGGAAACCGCCATCTTAGTCATTTTTTTTTTTTGAAAAATGCCAGATCGATGCTGTTTTAAAACGCGGACCCAATTACCCACACACAGAAACAAAAACAACAAATCTGACCTAAGATGGCGACACTGTGATAAAAGACCATTTGTACTTCCACTTTCCGTTGGACGGGGATCCGAGAAATGTGGGGCGAGGCCCAACCAAATCAAACGGATAAGAGACAAGGTTTGAGGAGGGGGGGATGGGAGGGAACCATTGCAATGCGGAGGAGGACAAATGCGCATATCGAGAGCAGGAAGAATATCAGTTGCATGCGAAGAGCGGTACATGCAGGAAGATATGCGGAATTGCGCCACGACAAATGTGCGGGCGGAGCGGGCGACGAGGCAGGGATAGGAGGTATGACGCGAGGAGTTATGCGCAGGGGTCGGGAGGTGCGTCGGGAGGACAGTGATAAACAGGGTGGAGCAGAATGCAGGAGTTAGCATATGCGGAGGGGGTGAGGCGGGCCGGGTGGGAAGAGGGGGACGGGAGGGGGAGATTGGTACATGGCGTGGGGAATGCGGGTGCGGGGTGTAATGCGTAGGCTGCGGGGTGGGAGCAGCGCGATTTGAAAATCAAAACAAAAACACAAAAACCGGACACGGAAATAGAAAAACACTAAAGCACAAGAAGATCTAAACCCACTACTCATCAAAAACTCCAGTACCCACAGAGATACCAAACCCCCTCTCAACGAGAGACTACTTCAACAAGACAGGAACAGTCTCGGTGGGGTTTCCGCCACGCCACCAGTTCTCTTGCTCTTCTCACTCAACATAAACACGCCCGTGTCCTCAAATGGAATAGTTGGTCTTTTTTACTTTCTTATTCACAATATGGTTCTAAGACTCGGTACCATCCCCCCCCCTGCTCTCTTCTTCTCCCAGATGGGATCGCAGTCACCCAGCAAAGAAACCACTGGGTGGTTGACCATCCGACCACAACCTTTTTGTCCATATCGACCCAGAATTTGCCCTCATCAAAAAAATCAATTTGGATCCTCCTTCACCAGGTTCGGTGTTCGTTTTTTTTTTTTCGCGTCTGTTTTTTATTCAATTCAAGGTTGTACCACCGAACCCCCCCACCCCCTCCACCAACCCACCCGGGTACTGACTTTACTACTTCACTCGTTGCCAGCAGGTGTTTGGATCGTGAGTACCACTCCCCTTGATCTGACGTCGCTTGTATTTGATAGAAGTGCTTCCTGGCCCTTATGGTTTCAGTGGCCTTTGACGTACCCCAATTTTCCTAGTTATTTGTCTGGTTTTGTGCACCTTTTGTTTATGGTGGTCAGAATACCTACCCCCGTCTCGTCCATTGTGATTGTATCTGGTTACCCGATTATTATATGCATGTATGTATGTATGTTTGTAATGATGCATGTTATGTATGTATGTATGTAATGCATGTATGTTGTAATGTATGTAATGCATTATGCCATATATAGAGAGATGAGAGATCCGATAGTTTGCTTTGATAAAAACTTGTCTGTGTCCATGTCTGTATTTGTGAACCTCATTAACTTTAACTTTTATAATTGTTCTGTGTTTTTCTAAAGAGAAAATAATTAAATGTGCTGATTTACTTTTTCTCTCAAGTGGGGGTGGGGGGGGGGGGTGGGGGGGGGGGGGGGGGTCACAGTGCCTTTATGCAAAGAAAGACAGCTGTTTCGATCTGGTGAAGATCTCGGGCTTCAGAGGTGTCCAGTATCTTTATTTGTGAACCTCAGAAACAAACTCATTTAACGTTAACTTTATTAATTGTTCTGTGTTCCAAAAAGAAGAAAAATAATAAAATGTGCTGCTGATTTACTTGTTCCTCCCAATGGGAGAGGGAACAGAAATGTGGGGGTAGGAGGTGGGTGTGAGAGGGGGGAGGGGTGGGGGCACTGTGCCTTATGCAAAGAAGACAGTTGTTTCGATCTGGTGAAGATCTCAGATGTGTCCAATATCTGTATTTGTGAACCTCAGAAACAAACTCATTTGACGTTAACTTTATTAATTGTTCTGTGTTCCAAAAAGAAGAAAATAATAAAATGTGCTGATTTACTTTTTCTCCCAGTGGGGGAGGGACAGTGCCTTATGCAAGACAGCTGTTTCGATCTTGAGAAGATCTCATCAGTTTGCATGATCAGCCTGCAATTTGACTGAATGAAGAAGAATGAAATTTGGAATTTTACGTCCTCTCGACCTGGGAAGGCACATATGGGACATTTGTTAGTTGTAAATAAACAAAAAACGATACAAAAACGTAAGAGGACGTATACAAAGACGATGACAAAACATAGAAATGTATGGGGGAGGGATTCTAAAAGCGCAAGTTTTTCGTGTGTAGTGAGGAATATCCTGTTAAAAATTATAAAATTAGTTAGTGGTATCTTTAGATGCCTGTTAAATAACTATATGTGTATAAGATATTGTGTTAAATTTGGTTTGTTATCTGGCCCGAGTACAACCCTCCCTGTTGTATTAAAATTTCAAGGCTACTATGTTAAAAATTTTAATTTTTATATTTATTAATAAAAACCAATTTTGGCCGTTAGATATTTGTTTAAAAATATATTTACAAATATATATTTGTTATTTACAGTAAATATGTATTTTATTTCTATATACAAAAAATTATAAATATTTACATCTGTTTTATTAAAAATGCCGGGGGAGAGAACTCCTGTAACGGCGATATATTTTCTAAGAAGAAAAAAGGCTTTATAACTAAAAGAAAAGGGGATGTCTAATATCTCAGCTGGGATCTTTAAAATAGGAAGGGGTGGGAGGAGGGGGAATCCCGGAGGGCCTCAACACACCGAGTTGGGGCGGGCCAGCCGAGGGAGGCATACGCAAGCCATCCTCGCGTCAACAACACCCGGCGGGCCCGCCCCATCAAGGGGGAGGCCATCTCACGGGTTTTGGGAGGGAGGAAGGTGGAGGGGACAATTACCCGGGGGTCCTCCCCGTACTGGGGGAGCCGCCCCCGCCGCCGGGGGACACGCGAGACAAGCTCGCGTCCACCACCAACGACGGGCACACCTCCCCAAGAGGGGGGCCCCAACTTCGGGCAGAATTACTTTAAAATGATCCCAACTGAGTATTCTATATACACACAAACAAATATGTACATGTTTATTTGGCAAAAAGGGCACCATGATCTATTTTATATTAGTTTTTATTAATATAATTATTGTTAAAATATATTTTAAAAGAGGGTTAACTATTAACCCATTCCTAGTGTGAGGGGACCTGCAATTTGACTGTCCAGTGGATGTCAACATGAGCAAGAAGACATTCTACAAGAGAATGATGTCTTCTTAGCACCAAATCGAAAATCCACAATAAAAGCAAACCAGCACTAAGGTTAAACCAGAAATGGTAAAAATCTTATGTAAAAATGACGAAAATAATAATGTTCTGAAATTTTAATTTCGAAAACATAATAGACATGACTAGAGAGGGCCAACTACTGATATGGTATCCAATTTAAGGATACAAATAGTATGAAAGAGAAGTCTCAGTGAATAGCTGAGCTCCATACCCCTAATCTGAAGGACTGAAAAGTTGGTGCATTTCAAATGCAGAATAATTTGCTTTGATAAAACTTTTCTGTGTCCAAATTCTGTGTTTGTTCCCCCCCCCCCCCCCCCCCGCCCCCCCCCCCCCCCACCCCCCCCCTCCGCCCCCCCCCCCCCCCCCCCCCCTCCCCCCCCCCTTCCCCCCGAACCCCCCCCCCCCCCCCCCCCCCCCCCCCCCCCCCCCCCCCCCCCCCCCCCCCCCCCCCCCGCCCCCCCCCCCCCCCCCCCCCCCCCACCCCCCCCCCCCCCCCCCCCCCCCCCCCCCACCCGCCCCCCCCCCCCCCCCCCCCCCCCCCCCCCCCCCCCCTGACCTCGAATCTGGCCCCCCCCCCCCCCCCCCCCCCCCCCCCCCCCCCCCTCCCCCCCCTTCTCCCCCCACCCCCCCCCCCCCCCCCTGATGAAATTCTGTATTTTCGTATCTACCCTTTCAATGAGGTTCGTGTATGGGGGGGGCTGCGTGAAAATAGTGAACAAAAAATAGTAGATTTTTGTTTTCAGATTCATGTCAAGACAGTAGTAGTATTTCATCAGAATCATGCCACACATACGTCGTAACGGATGAATGAACAGTCATACGACTGAAATCACATGCGTGAGTCTGTCCCTTAACTGGCCTCACAGGTTGTGGGTGACAATGAAGCAAGAAAGAAGCGAAACACCTTTGTCTGGTGTTAGCTTATAATCGATGGCTTGGAGTCAAAAAACGGACTATCTTTAGATAGTCCATTGACACATTATTGAACTTATTACGAAAACTAATAACTTGTATAAAACAAAAAGACTGCTGAAATATAAAAAAGCGAAAACCCCTTTTTGTTATATTTCTGCAGTCATTGTTTGACACAAGGTATTAGTTTTTTGGTGTAATAAATCCAATAATACGTCAATGGACTATCTGATGATAGTCCGTTTTGACTCCAAGCCATCGCATGTTCTGTTATGCACAGACTGACAAACCCATAGATAGACTGATGTAGGGGTAAGTAGACAGACACACAGACAGGCAGATTGTGGATGGATATATGGTTGGATGGACAGTTGGGTGAGTGAATGGAGGGAGGGATCAATGAATAGATAGACAAATACATAGATACATTATTTGCATGAATGTACCTATGCATTTGTCCCTGCTGGTGAGTTCGTGCGTGTATATCTCTGTTTGTGCTGCTTGTGTGTATAATGCCTTTCACTGTGTTGTTCTTGTTGTTGGCTTACCTTGGCTAAAAGATTCCAGGGATCATCCCAACAGCGGAAGCACTTGAACACTATGGTACAAGTGCATCAGCTACGGATGAAAACATTATTGGCCGCTGCAAAGAACACCTTTTACAAGAGTGAATGCCCTTGGTGGGTGGTGGGAAGATGGTTGAGTACTGACCAAACAAGGAAATAAACTCTCGCCAATAACCCTATTTGAGGCCACTTAATGGCTGCCTTTTGCAAGAGTGAATGCCCTTTTTGGATACTGATCAACAAGGGCTTAACTCTCGCTGTCAAGGGCGTTAATAACCCTAGTTGCAGTGGCCATGTGTGACTGTTTTTGATTACCCGTGCCACGTGGGCAGCCACACTCCGTCTTCGGGGATTTTGGAGACTGATGGTGTTATGCTAGGAGCTTGTCATGGCTAAAGACAATCCCCACATAACTATGCATAGCATAAACAACATTTTGATGTAGCCTTGGTGTTCTAGCCTATGTCGATTGGACTGACAGCCTTAAGCCAAGGCAGATCTTCCACAGTGTGAACGAGATGAGAAAGAAGAAGTGTGTGTGTGGTGTGTGTGTGTGTGGTGTGTGTGTGTGTGTGTGTGTGTGTGTGTGTGTGTGTGTGTGTGTGTGTATGTGCGTTCATGTGCGTGTGTGTGTGTGTGTGCGTGTGCGTATGCGCGTGTGCGTGTGTGTGCGCGCGCGCGTGCGTGCGCTTACGCATCTCTCTATATGTGTAAAGAATCGTGTATTATGCATGTTTAAGCCTATTGTACGTAAACTCCTGCAGCCTAAAACGTCCAAAATCGAACGATGCAACTTGGCAGAAAACGGGTAAGCAAAAGATGCTTGGGGCAGTCAGAAAGTAGGCAAATCGTCGTGAAATGAAATATAGATAGCACAGGGCCATTCCATAGTTGTTGGCTGGCTTTTGAGTAGTTCACTAGTGTGATCCGGTTCATGTATCTGTGTGTGTGTTTGTCTGTCTGTACGTCAATATTCTCAAAAGCTACGGGAATGATTTTAATCAAATTTGGTAAAGGGGTAGGTATCTTGAACATGAAGGTTCCATGAAGATTTCCTGTGCTGACCTTGACTTTGAAGCTTGACCTTGAAACCCGAACTTTCCTTCTTTGGGCTATATATTTCATTTATGAGCTGTATCTCACGAACCAGTGAACAGAATCGCTTCCAATTTTGTGTGGCGGTGTATGACAGCGCAGGGATGGTTGAGTAAAGAAAATATAACCATGCTGACCTTGACCTTGAAGTTTGACCTTGAAAACCAAAATTTCTTCTTGTGGCCATGTCTTTCACATCATTGAACTTACAATGTTCAAACATCATATGCAGGTGCGTTAATTTATGGTACATCTGATTTTTTAAAATAACGATCAAGGTCAAGGTGAAGGCCATAGGTTTGGAGATGTGAATCGGTGTTTCAGTTATATATTTCACATTTGTACAGTTACAGGCTTCAGATTTGGCAGCCTGGTAGACAGGGTCAAGGGCATGTGCGGTGTATAATATTCTTTAGATTCATGACCTTGACCTTGACCTTTGAACTAATCTCTTGTAGCAGGGGTTATAGTTCAAACACCATACACCCACATAACCTTATATATTCTTGATCAGCATGACTTAGGGAAGGCAGTGGAGAATTTGCAGGCTTTTATTTCACCTTGACCTTGAGGGCATTACAAAAAATACTTTATCCGTGCACCCACACAACCATGTAATTATATTCTCAATCAGCATCATTAAGGAGTATAGTGGGAGACATTTAGAGGCTTCTTGACTTTGGCCTTGACCTTTGACTTTGTTTTTGTTCCTGTCTGTCCAGGCTGTAAAAAGCTCAGGGAAAAGGGGAAATGGGAGAGGGGAGAGAAGAGCTACACAGGTGGGTTTTGAGGTTCATAGTATGTGTCGATCAGTGTGTTTCTTATCTGTCCGTCTGGTTATTTATGTTCCATGTGTGCCTGAGTATAAACTAAACACCCTTTGCTATAAATCTATCCATAAAGCTGCTCCATCTTACCTCTGCGACAATATTTCCATCTATACGCCAGCTCGCACTTTACGTTCAGTTTCTGACCCTCTTTCTCTCCAGATCCCTAGCTATTAGCTTTCAACTGTTGGTCGGCGCTCTTTTGCTGTCTCAGGACCGACCTCCTGGAACAAACTTCCTCTTTCCCTCCGCCAGCGACCGACCATCTCGGATTTCAAAGCTAACCTCAAAACCCACCTGTTCGCCCATCAGGAAAGCTCTGCTCTCTTTCTCTTCCCTCCCTTGCCTTTAGGTCTGTTTCTGCTATATTCCATTTATGTCATCCGTGTGTGTTCGCTTTGTGTGTTTGCGTTTTTGATTGAATGCTAACGTGTGTGCGCGCTTTGATTTGATTTCTATCAAGATTCAGCGCCGTATAAATACTGTATGTTGTTTTTGTTGTTGTTCCAGGCCGGAGGACGTTAAGCGAACTTTCATCCCATGGTAAAAGAGCGAGGGAACTTGCCACCACTCGGCGACTCACTTGTTTTAAATGAAACGCTTTAAGCCTCAAATCGATTATCTCTCAGGGCCTGTATTCACATTGAGATAGTATGAGACTTATCATTTTGATATCTTAACTTGGAAGTCCTTCTTAAAGTAGTAAGATTTAACTACTTCCGGACGAATTCCGAGTATACTCGGAACTGAAGAACGCCAGTCAGGGCCTAATTCCGAGTATTCTCGGAACAGCGATTTCTGAGTCTAAGACTTGTCCGAATCCATGTTTTCTCAATCCAAACCACGTTTTTCGAGTTATGTGTCTTTGTCACTCTTCCAGCCGTCGTTTCACTTATGTTTGGCGCTTTTATTTCATCTGTTAATGTTAAAATGTCCAAGAATCGGCCCTTCACGAGCCCCTCAAAATGCTCCAATAGGTTTTCATTAACAATGGTTGTAAATAAGGAGACTAATAAATCCGATTTTAATGCCAATCATGTCGATTTAAAAATGAAAATTAAACTTGGATTTACCAGTAGTGTTCTCGAAAATGAAGCACAGACAGAGGCGATTTTTTTTTCGCGATTTGTATTTGTTATCGTTGTTTTTGTAGGCAACCCCAGGCCAGCAATGATTTCTGCCTCATGCAGTGATGTCTTGAAGGGGTTGATAGTACTTTAGAAGGACTTCTAAGATACTGATCATAAGTCTCATACTATCTCAATGTGAATACAGGCCCAGATTTGCGGTTGCTGTGGAAATTGTTTCGAGGTTGTTGTTTTTATAGCCACCCGTGCTTGTTACTTCTCATAGAGTTTTGTTTTTAGTGCTTCCGTCAAAATGTAAGCATTCTGTACTTTTAGGTAAAGATTGTAAAATAGTAGTAATATTTGGTGTTAACGGAAGTCTTTTTTTTTTTTTTTTTTTTGCTGTCTCATCTTCTGGGCTGTACAGTGGCGTTGCTCCCACGCCGCTCGTTCCGAATCCCAATTCGCAGCTACACCCGGGTTTGCTCAAGTCGCAGAAACCGAGACCAGCAGTCCAAGGGGAGCGAATCTATGTTAGGCCGTCAGGAGGCAACCAACCGAGGAGACACTGCACTGCTGCTGAGTCACTTCGGTGGAGTTCAGTGGAGCCTGTTCAGGACACCACCTACTAAGCCCCCTACTGACGACACTATTCTCTTAGTCGCGGAGCCAGCGTGAGTGAGGTCCTCCTCCGAGGGCGCCACCACGACCGTCCACCGACAGCTCCCCAGAACACACTGATCCCCATGACTTTGACCCGAACGCACCAAGGCATAGACTGGATTGGAAACCGAAACTGAGGTCACCATGAGAGCAGGGCATGCAAAGCCACAGAATTTGAGACATTTTTTAATTTTATGATTGATGGAAAATGAGGCCGATGATAACGATGATGATGATGCTATGGAGTTCCGTATTGGTCTGAGACTGCATGGCAGGGCTGTATTCTACGCTTCCTTTCATAATGATATCCCGGCGTTAACCAGGCCCGAGAACTACAGACACCTGCAGTGTTGGCCTTGCAATTAGAGCAACACTCTCAGAAGCGCATCCGTTAAGCGGATGAAACTCGACTGTGTGGTTTCAGTCTTCCCATTGAGCCCATAGCCACTCACTCTGGGTAGGAGTCGGTCCAGGACCGAAAAAACCCTCGCCTCTGATGGGATTCGAACCCAAGACCTCCCAGCCAGTAGTCCGCGACGCTAACCACTACACCACGGCGGCTGGTCTAACGGAACAGTCTTTATAATGCTTGTTATTAACGCACAATTTAAATTAGATATTGAATGGTAAAAGCCAGTATTGTCACAAAGGGCATCAAGTCATAAGTCATAAGTCATAAGTTTCTTTATTGTCCATTGGCATTGTACAACGCACATGGAAACTTGTCTTCCACCGTGTAAAATAAAAATATTAAATAAAAATATGAAACATAAATTTACATTAGCAAATATGTAACTCTCACACCACACCCAATCATTCATCAACTCTCCGCTATCTTGCTCACTCATCATGCAACCCACCACCACTTCCCCCTTCATTTTTAACCCTTTTATTTTCTTGTTTCCTTCCTTTCCTCCTTTTTTCCTTGTTCCTTTTCTCTTTCCCCCCCCCCCCCCCCCCCTTTTTTTCGATCAGCCCCCTTTTAATTTTTTAGCTAGGCTAAGAAAAGGTACCTTTGAAGGCACTATCAAAGGGCTGACAGTACCTTCTGGTAAATACCTTTCAATATATACTCCTCACAAAAAGTCTAGCAACAAAACTTCTCACTGCAAATGCACTTTAATCATAAATCGTAGGTACAGTTTCACTGCTGTGTGATTTCATCTTCAACATGTCATTAATGTTTAAGTGAAACTGAGTAAATCACATAGCAGATTCATCT
The DNA here is from genome assembly GCA_017654935.2 of Phymorhynchus buccinoides. Taxonomy (NCBI): domain Eukaryota; kingdom Metazoa; phylum Mollusca; class Gastropoda; order Neogastropoda; family Raphitomidae; genus Phymorhynchus; species Phymorhynchus buccinoides. Next base: position 22,027,204 of record CM065685.1, read on the forward strand.
CAATCTCAGGATATTGAGCAACAAAAGAAATGGGTGTCAAAAACAGGTGTGGAAGAAAGCCAACTGTCAATTTCAAATTTAAAGATAACAGTGCGCAAACAGTTCATAACGTCATTAACAGCGAGTGTGACCTCCGTGGGCATGAATACAGGCTTGGAAGCGGCGTGGCATTGAGGCAATGAGTCCATCCAGCTGGATCTGTGGGATTCAGTCAGCCATTGAACACCAATTTGATTTTGTTGCTTGACTTTTTGTGAGGAGTTTATGTAATGTTTATGCTAATGGTGGAGTGATTGCTTCGGTACTTGGGTAAGAAAAACATGTGCATTAATTTGAAAAATGTTGACAATACATCATGCTTGTGCATAATTATTATAATGAAGGAAAAGTTTGATATTTCGATTTTAAAGGAAATATACGAGATATATAATATAATATATTATATGTGACCCAGCACCACGAAAGGGACATTAAGTCGCTGGGCTAGTTTCTCACAACAGGCTTGCAAAGTCAAAAATCTCTTTTTTTTGTCAATTTTGAGTTATGGGTATATTTGTGTTCTCGAACATCATTCTTATCTTTCATATTTATAAAGGATTGTCTTTAATTAATATGGTCTGTAAATGGTCTTATAAGTGTTTTAAAATGAGTAGGTCAATGCATTTTCTTCAACTAGGCTAGACTTTAGACTGAGTTTTCTCAAAATGGCCGACACTCACCCTACTAACTCTAAATGCTCATAACTGTGGAACGGAGAAAAGATACAAGAATGGTTCTTGTATCATTAGAAAGAGAATTGTCTGAAGTTTTCAAATATACACTTTTCTCAGAATGGTTAGTTTGACGCTTAAAATGTCCCTTTCGTGGTGCTGGGTCACATTTATTGACCCATCCCTTCCCTCCATCCACTCCTCCAACTTTTCATCCAGCCATCTATCCACCCTAATTGTCTGTTTGTCTGTCAGTTATTTAATGCTGCGACATCAGTCTATGTAAGAGGTTTGCGTGTCTATGCTTAACAATGCAGCGTTAAAACACCAGAACAATGGAGTTCGGCTCTTTCCTAGTTCATTGTTGCCACAACCTGTCAAGCCAGTGGCAGTTGTCTTTTGTTTGAATGTTATTTTGAAACCAATCGATGGGCGTTTTCCAACGTATTGGCCACTGCAACTAGGGTTAGTAACGCCCTTGACAGCGAGATCGAAGCCCCTGTTGGTCAGTATCTAAAAGGGCATTCACTCTTACAAAAGGCAGCCATTTAGTGGCCTCAGATAGGGTCATTGGAGAGAGTTATGCTCTTGTTTAGTCGGTACTCAAGCATCTACCAAGGGCATTCACTCTAGCAAAAGGTGGTTGTTGCAGTGGCCAATAGCGCCTTTATAGCTGGAGCGCACCCTTCTGTTTACCGTCAGAACAAAAGGAGTTCTAGTTTTACACTAAATAATTTCATCTGAAGCGCGGAATATTCCTTACAAGAGATTTGAGAAATTACAGCAAAGTCGTAGTTCGGATACCTCTCTCATGTTTACGATCGACTGTCGGTCTCCAAATCTGGTTCTTTCAGTTTCATGACAATGATACTAGACTGATCCTAACCCTGTCCACAAAGGCAGAATGTTGTCTTCAATGCAAAACGTTTGAGGGGTGGGAGTTGCGTAATGTACTGGATAGCACAAATTACAATATCTGATGAAAATAAACAACGGGTATTAAAAGAGGACTTACTTATTCAAACATATGTGCATTAAAAGTGACGTTTTCACTTCTTCTTCTTTTCGGACGGTAATAAAGCACAATTTCAAAATGTTTCTTTTGAAAACGTTCCAATCTTTACTTGTTGTTTACCTTGCTTTGTGTACGAGTGCATCTTTTGCATCTGATCCAACTGATAGAGAGGATGTGATTGGTCATTACCGACTGGGTAATGAGATGCAGTGTCAGAGGTTGTGCTGGTACCGTCGGCTATGTACCAGCTACAGCTGGAACAGAGGACTGGCCGCTGGTCATTCTCCCAGTGGTCCTTCCAACTGTGTTCTGCACAGCAACACCGGTGAGTTGCTATGACAAGGGTGTGTCTTGTGTGATGTCCACAGCTGTTCCGGGAAGAACGTTTAGTTTCAGGGCTTTTTTTTCAAGCCAACTTCACACGAAATCCTTTTCATGAACAGCTGTCAAGAATAACGTTATGTAAGAAAATGAGTTATATTCAGGATCCCGTGTCAGATTTTCATTCATGAGCATTTTTATTTATGTTTGCGATAAAAAAAAAGTGTATTATTTAAGAACATTTTCTACTAAAATAAGTTGCATGTTACTGTCAACAATTTTTGTTTTTACCATAAATCTGAAAGAGTAAATATATTAAAAACTACTACGAAGAATACAGCCAAATATTTTTTAAAGAAGAAATGCTTGGTGTAGGTTTTATCTAAGATTTCTAGATTCAGTCATTCAACTAAACAGCTCACATTTATGTGCAATAGAACAGCTGTGGTGCGATGTTGCATGAATATGTATGTTTTTTTTATAAGATTACTGAAGACATGTGAATTATTTCGATGACTTTTTTTGTAGAATGTTGTATTGTAGTACTACATGAACAATTTAATTTTGGGGTTATTCGGAGCATAATACAGATACATTATATTGTTTTAATTGATATTGATAACAGTTGGGGGTCATTAAATTTATTTCAGTGAACTTTTTTTTCAAACTTATAAAATACCTTGTAATTTCTTTTTTAAAGAAATATGCCAAGATATTTTGAAGAAGTATATTATTTAGTCTCTGTATTTTGCTGGAATACTTTTATTTTTAAATGTGAGTCGACCACATCCGTTGATGCAATGTAATGGCATTGATTACCAGCCGCGATCGAAGAGAGTGAAGCTGGTAATGTTTTCAGTGCATTCTGAAGCCGACTGACTGACTGACTGGCTGACTGGCTGACTATCTGACTATCTATGTTAGCACGATAACGTTTGAACAAAGGGACTTAGGACGCTCAAATTTTGCATGAGGATAGGTACTCAAAACAATCTACGCCAACTTCGAAAATTAAGGCCATAGGTCAAAGGTCAAGGTCACTGGAGCCGAAATGCTGCCGAACACCTGGTACGATAACGGAGGGATCTAGGACGCTCACATGTTGCATGCAGATAGGTACTAAAGATATCTAGGCCAAGTTAAAAAAAATGAAGGTCATAGGTCAAAGGTCAAGGTCACTCAAAAATGCTGCCGAACACCTAGCACGATAACGGAGGGACCTAGGACTTAATTCATTGTGTTTTGTCCTCCCTTCAAATTCAAATTCTATGTTACAGTTTTGTGAGATTTATCTATTATTTTGTTGTTGTTGGTGTTGTTGCTTGTTCGCGTTGTGTATATTCATTCACTTGTTATTTCTCTTAATGTTCCCTTTTTGCTTGTTATTTCATTGTTATGTTATGCTCCAGTTTCTTATTACTTTGGGCAGCCAATATTGTGTAATATCTGTGCTTGAGCGCCTTGTATAAGCTTCAATTAAGCTTGTTGTGCTTGTTTGCATTTGTTTGTGTTGCTGCTATATTGATTTGCAATAAAAATTTGTTTAAGCCAGGGACCTAGGACGCTCCACTTTCGCATACAGACAGGTACTAAAGGTATCTAGACCAAGTTAGAAAATGAAAGTCAAGGTCATTGGCGCCGAAAATGCTGCCGAGCACCTGGCACGATTACGTTTGAACGGAGTGACCTAAGACGCTCACAATTGGCTTGCGGATAGGTACTAAGGATATGTAGATAAAGCTAAAAAATCAAGGTCATAGGTCGAAGGTCAAATGCTGTCGCGCGGCTGGTGGCTTAGCGTCTTAACGCTCTAGTTAGTCCATTTTTGAAATGCAAAATAGGCATGTGTCTCGTTCCGTTTTAATTTCGCTGTCTGAGCATGCTTCGAATAGGCCTATAACTAATTTAAAAGTGGTCGGCCTCTCTAGTCAAGGGTTTGGTTGTGTCAGTGCATTTTAGCCTTTGTTGTTTCGGGTTATTTCCTTAAACGGGTCAGTCTGTTGTTATTGACTATCATTCTCAAGTTAAGAGGCATGTCCACCGGTTCCTAGTGCAGCAGTCAAAGGGATTATTTGGACTGTGGGGACCTTTAACGCCGTCTGTCCCTAAGCCCTCTCTTGACAGAGAGGGTGGAGCTATACCCAGTGTCGGGCATTTCCTTCCATTAACCTTTGGGGACCTTCCTTAACGCCAGCTATCCCTAACCCCTCAGAGAGAGCGAGGCTCTACACTGTTTGGAAAGAGGAGAGGAAGGGGAAGGGAGGAGAGAGGGAGAGAGAGAGAGGGGAGGGGAAATTAGGGGAGATGGAGAGAGAGAGAGAGAGAGTCCACATTTTTGTGAGTAGATTTGTATGAGAATGTGTGTTCACTCGGTTATTTTATTTTTTTAGACCTTCGTTGTGGTCCCACATGTTCCTGTTCGAGTGAGCCTTGAAGGCTTTGCCTCTTGTTTATTAAGGTTTCTTTCTGCAGTGTTGGATGCTAGTCAAACCATGGCTTCTCCTCAAGGCGACTGGAGAGAGCGTCCCGCCTCCCCCTCCACCATCCACAACGCCTGTCAACCCCGGCCCTGTGACGACCGCTCTGTGTGTGTGCCCTCCCTGCCCCTCCCTTCCCACCAGTCCTCCTCCTCCTTCCGCTGCCTGCCCGTGCCCGCCCAGTGTGCCCCTTCTGCTGCTCCCGGTGTGCCCCACGGCTCAGTGCACGTGTCGGGGGACACGCGACAGGGGGACACTGCTGACGTCACCTGTGACTCTGGATTCGTCATGACGCCCAAGGGGGTGGATGAGCATATTGAGTGCCAGGTGGGGGTTGTTAATAAGCTTGCATAGATGGATGGACGGATGGATGAATGGAGGTGTGTGGAAGAACTGACATACGGAAGACTGAAACAAAATGGACAGATTGGAGTATGATATTTCGGTTCTAGGACAACTACCCCCCCAGACAAGTACCCCCCGGACAAGTACCCCCGGACAGTCACCCCCTGGACAACTACCCCCCTAGGACAACTACCCACCGGACAAGTACCCCCCTGAAAACATACATAGTGTCATAAAAAAAAAGTGAAAACATTGACTTTTTAAAACTTGTATAGTGTATTTTATTTTACATTTCATGCACTAATTTCTATATACAAGGCAATTATATACCTAGAATGTTTTATCAGTTGATGTGAGTGTTTATTCCCTCTCTCAAATGTCCTCGACCTTTTCACACCATTTTTCTGTTTTGTGTCAGTGCATGTTCGTTCTTTAGTTTAACGTCTGTTCACCTGCAAGTGATATTAGACCCAAAAAAAGGAAGAAAAAAAAGAAAAGAAAAGAAGTGTGTGTGTGAAATTAATTAAGCCTACATCAGATAGCTACTGAAGTGAGAGTGTGTGTGTGAGTGCGTGAATGGTAGTATTATTTATGTGTTTTCCCTACACATCTATTCATACAAATCTAACTGAGTGCATATACAAATTACATTAACAGATATGTAAGATGGGAGGGGAGGGAGGACATACAGTAACATTTCAAACTGACTTATGTAACATGAAGAATTAAACAAGTGTATCTTAATTTCTAAATGGGTAACAACAAGAATATAATAACGCAATTTAAACTAACAATTAATTAGTAACTCAAAGAAAAATACCACCAGGACTTATGTGCAGGATTTCTAAAAAAACGTTTAAGGAGATTAAAGTTGTTTAAGATTTTGTCAATGGTTAAAGGCGTTTGATGGTTCAGCAATTGACCATCAGTTTTGTTGATTTGTTCTTTAATTCTAGGACAATATAGGAGCAAATGATTTATAGATATTTGATTTCCACATATATACTTAATATGTATATGCATAGTGTATGTGTGCGCTCACGTGTGCGCATGTGTACATGTTTTGCATCGACAGTAGGCCTAATGCTCGTGTGCTCAATGGTGATCGTGTATGAACCAGTACGTAACAAACACAATGTGTCATATTGTATAGATACTATCACTTATTTTGTATGAAGATATTCAGTTTTTTGTGGTGTATGGCAGTGTAAGTAAGTGGACCGCATGGTTTTCATTTTGTTATCGAATAGACAATTTCTTTAACAATAATGTTCAAAAAATAATGTGGGGGGTACTTGTCCAGGGGGTAGATGTCCTAGGGGGGTAGTTGTCCAGGGGGTAGTAGTCCGGGGGGTAGTTGTCCGGGGGGTACTTGTCCTGATACCGATATTTCGATCTGCAAAATGTGTGCAAAGCATATTCTTCCAATCGGTATTTAAGCTCGTATCTGTTACTCAGCATATTAAAGAGAATATCAGAATCAAGCACATTTAAAACAAGGCGCTAACAAAAACAAATACTCACACGAAACAAGATGATACCAGACGAGACATGAAAGCTTTCAGAAATAAACCGCAATAGGGGAAGACGGGGTAAAAAGCCCATGGGCGGGTAAGAAGCCCATGCCAATGATCTCATGAAATGAAGCAAATTTCAGTCACATTTTGCCCATGAGACGAGTGTTAATGTTTAGCATTCGTCTCAAGGGCAAATTTGACTGAAATGTTCTCTATTTCATGAGATAATTGGCATGGGCTTCTTACCCGCCCATGGGATTTTTACCCCGTCTTGCCCTACAATTGTAAGCATGCCTAATTTTGTTCTGCGAATAATAGTCAAACAAATAACAAGGCTCAGTCCATCGCCAAGGTCACTCGGGTAATTGATACCAAGCCTATTTCCTTGAACTGAAACGCAAGCTTGCCTAATCTGGGGGTTCTGCTGGCAAATATAAGATGTGTAGCCCTATGGCCAGGACACAATGGACGTAACCAATGTCAAAGGTCAAGATCAGGGTCAACAAAGTAATTGTAACTTGGTGGGACCATTTACGTCAGGTTATGAACCACCAAAACAATGATAGTCTGTAGTAGTAGTAGTAGTAGTAGTAGTAGTAGTAGTAGTAGTAGTAGTAGTAGTAGTAATAGTAGGGGGAAGACGGGGTAAAAAGCGCATGGGCGGGTAAGAAGCCCACCCCAATTATCTCATGAAATGAAGCAAATTTCAGTCTCATTTTGCCCATGAGACGAGCGTTAATATCTAGCATTCGTCTCATGGGCAAATTTGACTGAAATTTTCTTTATTTCATAAGATAATTGGGGTGGGCTTCTTACCCGCCCATGCGCTTTTTACCCCGTCTTCCCCTAATAGTAATAATGTGCAGCGGATAAAAATAGATGACATTTATTATTTTCAAGATCAACGGTTAAGGTAAATGTTGCAAGCTGAGAAATTAGCCTACCCAGCAAAGCGTATCAGCACCAGGTGACGTATTTATCTGCAAAATTTGAGGCGATTCTGTGCAATGGTTTATGAAATCATTGCACAGAGAGACAAAGTAAAATCAAAAACAGACGCATTGTTGCTACGGTGTTTGATCGAGTAATGGAGGTAAGCAATTCTAATTTTCACGAAGTGCTCTCCCCTAGGTGGGTTTTTTTTTTTTTTTCCCCGAGGAAAACGAAAATCGTCTATTTCCGATCCAGTCCGTGTTCTTGGTGCGTTCGGGCCACAATCTTGGGGTTCAATAATGTTATGGGGAGCTTTCGATGGACGGAAGTAGTGGCGCCCTCAGATGACGACCTCAATCGCGCTGGCTCCGCAATTAAACTACATTATTGTCATCAGTAGGGGGTTTAGTAGGTGGTGTCCTGCGTACGTTAGCTCAGAACTATCACCGAACTCCACCGAAGTGACTCAGCAACAGTGTGGTGTCTGGTGATTGTCTCCTCACGGTCTAACATACAATTTAATATGCTCCCCTTGGACTGCTGATTTCGGTATCTACAACCTGAGAAATTAGGGTGTGGCTGCGAGTCGGGACTCGGAAAGAGCTGGATGGGAGCAGTGCCCCCCCCCCCCCCCCCCCCCCAACACACACAAAAAAAAAATGATCTACGAGTCATGTTATCAATATTTTCATCTTTTCGCCTCGATTCTGTGTATGATTCTCACACAGATCACGGGCGCATGGACGCGTTTCAGTGGAGCATGCTTGCAGTATGAGTTTCACCCACAAGGGAGTAGCTTATTCCGGGAGACGCTGCCCTGGCCACTGCAGGATTGTCAAATATGTGTTGAGGGGGTCTTCACCGACGATGGTCAGATGACCGTCAACTTTTTTCCAAACGAATCCTGGAACAACTATGATCTCCATCTGATGTTCAGGTGAATGTTCATCCCACAACAGCCGCACATTGTGCATTATCACCTTTAAAATCTAGTTCCACAGGAGGCATGCTCGTTCTCAGAGAGATTGTTCAAGGAGATATAAATGCGACCAAACTGAACAACATTGCATGCCTATGTATAGGATAAATGCACATAAAACTGGTTGCCCAAATGGTCATGACAAGTAGCCAAGGTATACCACCCTTGGTATCTTCTTTACATATTAACTTTATGATGTAAGCTTACTTTCTATGTGACTATCTCTGTGATTGTTACGCCAAGGTACAAAATGAAAAGTCGTGATCAACTGTTGGTCGTATAATGTCCAAGTAGGTACATATAATTATTATTGATCATCATCAACAAAGACAGACACATTTACACAGCGCAAAGAGTACCAACAAAGAACTGCTACTGGGAAACCAAGCGAACAAAACAAGCAGGGGTAGATGGAAGAAGGGTACGGGGGGGGGGGGGGGGGGGGAGGGAGGGGGGGGGAGGGAGGGGGGGGGGGGTAGCAGTGTGTGTGTGTGTGTGTGTGTGTGTGTGTGAGTGAGAGAGAGAGAGAGACAGAGAGAGAGAGAGAGAGAGAGAGAGAGAGAGAGAGAGAGAGAGAGAGAGAGAGAAACAATAATAAAACTCAGTCATCTTACAGCACGTTCTTTTTATTACCAGGTACAATTTGGGGTCTGACACAGGAGTGTCCTGGACAACCATGGTCAACGGACAGTGGCAGGCAAACCGACAACTGGGTCCCATGCCACTGACCCCTGGCGACTCTTTCACGCTGTCCCTCCACCTGACAGCTGACCACCTGCACGTCACGGTCAACGCCTCTTCGCACGTGCACCACTACCAGGTTCCCCTAGTCGGCAGCCAGGGGCAAGATGGCGTCGACCTCAGCCAATCATTGCTCATGTCTGTTCACGGTAAAGTAGAAATCCAGTATGTCAACTTGCTGACGGGTTGTTAATGACAACCCCCCCCCCCCCCAAACACACACACACACACACACATACGTGTCACATTCCCTTTTATACTTGGAAGATTTCTTAAGATTTCTTACCAACCATAAGTGGGAAAACACGTGAAATCCATGATTTTGACACGTGACGTGATGGGTCTTTAACCAGAAGAGGGGAAGAGGAAAGCGGTGGGGGGGGCGGGGGGGGGGGGGGGGGGGGGAGGGGGTTGTGAGGAAAGGAACAAAAACTGTGTGTTTGTTTGATCTAAAAGAAAGAAAAAAAGCTCAACAACTAAGCATTCGTGTGCATTGGCATGCTGTTTAGTCAACACGCAGGGAGAGGATAAGAACGTTTACACGTTTATGAATAGTGAAAACACATCAGGATGTGGTGAGCGTTGTTCCCCCTACGAGGGAATCTCTATATGCAAGGTCAGAAGGCTATGCCACTCTTGTATAGATGTTGATTTGTTTGTATGTTGTCCTCTCCTCCACCATTGTTGATGTGTACTGTGTAGGTCAGGGTCATAAAGGCGAACTTGGCACATTCTTTTTGTTTGTTTGTCTCACTTTGGTTCTGACCCACGCACTGCTAGGTGAATGGTATCGTAATCAACTTTGGTGGTATGGAGGGGAGTTAATTAGAAAAGAGAGTATTTACCCTTTGTTCAATTTCGCGATCTCCTCTCTTGGCCTAA
>CM065685.1:22042123-22054131 GCA_017654935.2 Phymorhynchus buccinoides
GAGCTAGAGCCCCTACCAATGCATAAAGGATAGAGGAAAAATAGCCTCACTACTAGATAATAAGACATAACAAACTAAATTTTAATGGTAACTCTTAAAACCATTTTTAATGTTTATAAATTTAAAAACTACTTATAATGCACCAGATAAAATCATTTTAATGTTTGTTTTAACAACTAAAGCAATAGACTTTGGACAAAATATATTTTAGTGAAATTCATAAAAAATTTTAGCAAGTTTACTAGGTTAAGCTTACCCTATATCAATTGAGATCTTAAAATTAACCATAATAAACCATTTTTACTAGTCATTAAAAATAAAAACCTAATTAAACCAGATAAAGTCACAAACATATGTACAGAACTCTGATGTATATATTTTTGTACAGACAAACATTTTTAATAGTTCTTTTAAACTGGGTCACTCCGTGATCACTTGATCATGTAATAAAGGGGGTTCTTCTTTTAACAATAAAAAAGTTGTTTTTAAACGCTAGGTCCTGTGACCCTCTGGTCACTTAAACTTGTATAGCGGACCCTAACCTTTCATTTAAATGTAAATATTGTATAAAATGTTATGAAGGCCTTTGCCTCCTTTTTAAACTTTTTATAAATAAAGCTCCTTGAGCACAATATAAAAATGTGTTTTAACTGTAGCCCTGGGGTTTTTGTTTGTGGCTCAAGCCACAAACCTATAACTCACTTTGTCGGTCGGTCGGTCGGTCGGTCTGTCGGTCCAAAATTGTCGCACATTTTGACAAAATTGTCGCACTTCAAATCGAGGCTACACTTCAAATTGAGGCCGCTCTTTAAAATGATGTATTTTAAAAGCGTACAAAATAATAAACATACGTAATACAGACACTACAACAGACACGACGAGTATGCGGTGCTTCTTTTGATGAGTATAAGTAGGATACATAGTTTTAAATGTTTTCCAAAAGATATAAAAAGTTACGAAATGGTGCAGAGATAACATTCTGGTTTACAGATTAAAATTATTGAAAAGCCAGGGGAGGTGACTCATGATTGGAGTGGTAAAAATAGACCACGTGCCACAAACTATTGCGATTTCGCGCTTGTTAATGTTAAAAATGTGAAACAAATGAGCCTCAGAAACTAGTCCAATATGTTTTCATTAACAATGATGCTAATAAGGAGACTAATGATTCCGATTATAATGCAAGTAACCACGATTTCGAAGCGAAAAATAAACATGGATCAACCAGGAATGTTGTCAAAACTGAATCATTGACAGTGTTGAGTTTTGTTGCGCTTTTTATTTGTTATATTTTTCTCCCCCAAGGCAACCCCAGGCCAGACATGATGTTTGTCTAAGGCGGTGAAGTATTGAAGGGGTCAAAATGATAAATGCCGCGCCAATATCCTAATAAAGTAGATTTTCTTTCTTCTGTCTTCTTTTTTTCAGCTTTCCCTTTTTATCGTTAAAAGTTGATTCCAATGAAAGGCTGCTTGTTCGACTTAACCCTTTCACCGCCAATGTCGCATTTTTGCACCACAATGATTTAACACCCATGTCATTCAAACCCTTGAAATCAGGGTCTGTTATTCAATGATATTGTGTTCCTAAATTTGGGCAGTAAGGATTGACCCTATTCTAAATGTGTCACAGAGAAATCCCACAATATTGCAGATGAAATATTTTCTGTAGCCAAGTAAGTTTAATAGAAATGTTTGGCTCAAAGATGGCTGGAGGTGAAAGGGTTAATGCCTTAGCATTAACAATGTACTTGTCTGAGTGGTTCCTCTTGCAGGGGTTTACATTTAGGCCGGGTTCACATTAGACGCATAAGTTCCGTACGGAAAACCCTAAGTAAGTGGAAGAAAGAAGGATAACAGTTTACGTATATAGGGGACATTCGGACACGTGCGCAAATCTTTTCCCTTCTTTGTTTCATTTATTTATGGATTGCGCACGGGTTTCCGCATGGAATATCCGCTTATGTGTGTACACGACCTTAGTGTGTTAATTGTAGTCCGATTCTTGAACAAGCTTTGGGAATTTGTGTTTCCTGTAATGCTGAAATTGTTAATATGGAATGTAAAGGCATAGGGGAAGACGGGGTAAAAAGCCCATGGGCGGGTAAGAAGCCCATGCCAATTATCTCATGAAATAAAGCAAATTTCAGTCAAATTTGCCTATGAGACGAATGCTAAACATTAACACTCGTCTCATGGGCAAAATGTGACTGAAAGTTACTTTATTTCATGAGATAATTGGCATGGGCTTCTTACCCGCCCATGGGTTTTTTACCCCGTCTTACCCTACAACATTTATCGTTGATTACTTGATACATGCGAATACAGAAACGCAAACACATACCAATTTCATCCATTCGCCCAAGCGCATTCATCCGCATTTTACTTCCATTCGTCTACTAACTTCTCACTGACACCAAGCCCATCCCCACCTGGCACTCCATATGCTCGTCCACCCCCATGGGCGTCATGACGAATCCAGAGTCACAGGTAACGTCAGCAGTGTCCCCCTGTCGCGCGCCCCCCGACACGTGCGCTGAGCCGTGGGGCACATCAGGAGCAGCAGAAGGGGCACACTGGGCGGGCACGGGCAGGCAGCGGAAGGAGGAGGGGGAGTGGGAAGGGGAGGGCACACACACATTGCGGTCGTCGCAGGGCCGGATGCGACAGGCGTTGTGGATGGTGGAGGGGGAGGCGGAGATCTCGTTCCATTCGCCATCCGCAACGTATCTTTCTTGACTGTCGAAACCTCCTGGCACTTTTCGGTTTCGTTTGGCATCATACATAGCAACATTACCACAGTTATTTTTGACTTTGCAGTGTTGGCTATATGGCTTTTGCCTTGTCGAGAGATTGTGGTGTGTGGTTTTTTCTTCTTCCCCACGAGACCGAAAGGTCGAGTGGAAAAACCACGACACCACGATCTTGAGATAGGCCAAAAGTCATGTAAGGTCAAAATAACGGATATAGGTGAAAACGGGGTAAAAAACCCATGAAGAAAATGTCAGTCACATTTTGCCCATGAGACGAGTGTCAATGTTTAGCATTCGTCTCATGGGCAAATTTGACTGAAATTTTCTTTATTTCATGAGATAATTGGCATGGGCTTCTTACCCGCCGATGGGCTTTTTACCCCGTCTTCTCCTATACCGATCTGACCATTTAGATTAAAACAGCAGAAAATCACAATGCATGGAAGAGGCAAGATGCGCCTCCATGTAGGTCTATATTATAGGCTACCAACCACTGCACAAACACAGCAAAAACATAGCAACATTCGTTAATCCGCAAAAAACATAGAGTTCTGCAAGTTAAAATGCCGAGAGCTAGTTTAATGTTAATTTAACCAATCTTCGCATGTCCGGAATAATAATTATATAGTTTTTTAAACTTAGGCCTACTGCACAGATTCTCAGACCATAGGAAATGGATCTTTTTCCATGAGGAAAATAAAGTGAACTTACTGTACTGAAATTAGGGGACAACGGGGCTGGTGCGCCTACTTTTCAGCTTCTCTTGTTATAATAGGCAAGCTAACTGAATTAGAAGTTCCATTTTTAGACCAATAGTTAGATACGTGTATGGATGGACAACATGTGCATAATAGAAAATGCAGTTAATTCAGATTCATTTGTTACAAAAAATAGCAAAAAAAAAACACAATTCGCTCAACCTTTCTCAAACTGATGCACATACTCCAATTTTAGATAGAACATGGCAGTACGATAGCATGTGGCTACCAGATGCTCGAAATAGTTATAGAGCGATGAAATAAAAATGATGGACTTGCCCTGAACCAACCAAGCGGGTATTAGGTAGACTGTTACATATTCGGCCATTTTAGACAGTTATCGTATTTTTCGACATGTTCTGGCTTGCAGATGCAGCATCGGAGTTATACTTTCAATCCATTAATAGAATCGATCAATCAGAAAGCGGTTTATCGAAACTGTTTTCGGTTTTCTCATGAATATTTACCAGAAAATGGCTGCAAACAAAGTCATGTGTCTTGTGACAATTTCGTCCATACCCCATGCAATTTCGTCCAGGCATGACATACAATTTCGTCCAAGGACAAAGAGAAAAGCACAGTGACTTGTAGTTTGACATAAATTAATATAAGAGCTGAATATGTGTATATTTTCTTCTCTTTTTATTTTTATTAAGACAATGTTGAGTGATATCAGAAAACAAAAGAAAAGGCCTCCAGTACATTTTATCAAGAGGGTCGAATATCCACTGTGGCACCTGTAACCTCAGTAGTGAGACATGATAAAAGTTTGCGTAACGTCCTCCAGCCTGGAACAGGCACATATGGGGCATCATTAACTATAAAGATGGTGGGACGATCCTGGAGGTATTGCAATACCAGAAAAGTTCCAATTTTTTTTAAAACGATGGAGTAGTCAGAAACTGCATTGGACGAAATTGCATTGATGCTTGGATTTTTACCATAAAAATTCGTCCAGTTGATTTGTCATAAATACATTAATCTAAATAAAAATAATAAAATTGCCTATTGAAAATCAATCATTATAAAATACATGCATGATAAAATCACACATGTTGTTGTGAAAACAAAGGAATATTAACATTTGTTTTTAGGCACCTGTTTCTGCGTGATTTACAATTTTATGTTATGTGACTGTCTTCAGGCAGTTGCTAAGATTTAGATCCAGCTTTTCATGTAGATCACACAAACTTAATTGTAGTGAATAAACTAATGAATAGTACTGTTTTTATCATTGGGATTCCTTTTAGGGTTTCCAACAGATATGTGTGTTTATGATAATTTAGAATAGATACAAAACAGCTTCAAAGTGAGTAACGATGCAAACTGGACGAAATTGCATGTCGGACGAATTTGTAACACCCTAATTTGTTGTCATCCGTAACATGTCGTCACAAATTAATGACGTATTTCTTGGGGGTTGACGTAAAAGCCAAGATGACGCAGTCTAGGCGCAACCACCCCGTTTTTATGAACTGGCTTCAATAAAAGCATGGCGAACCTTTCCTGTGCACATTTAGTCGAATTTTGTGCATCAAAAGTGCTGAAAAAAAGTGACTAACAATAAAAATAGATAACAGCAGTAAACATCGTGCTGGCGTCGAAAATGCAGTAATGACATTCTAATGATATTAATGAAGTCTACGTCCAAGGGCTTAATGATATTCATAGAATATCATTGCGCCATATACCATATGCCATATACCACTAAGCAAAGAAAAGAAAGAAAGACGATGCTCCACAACTACCAAGGTTCGGCGCCTGGGTCGCACCGACATCCACCTCCGGGGGAGGGACTAAAAGAAAAAATGTCGTGGGGAGGTGTGAGTCTGTATTCGCACTTCAAATCGAGGCTACACTTCTGGCCGCTCTTTAAAATGATGTATTTTAAAAGCGTACAAAATAATAAGCATATCGATGGCTTGGAGTCAAAACAGACTAACTCGAAAAGGCCTGTTTCGAGAAAAACGCTTCTAAAGCTTTGAATAATTCCTGTAAAAAATCTAAGCTTCCCTATTACATTAATTTTGGAGTGGTGGTGTATTGGGGTCTCAAAGATATTATTGCAAAATCGGGAGTTATTTAGAATACAAACAATGGAGTATTTGACATTATTGTTAGATAGTCCGTTTTGACACGAAATTGGTGGCCTCAACATTTTCAAATGATTTTGGGTCAAACTGGACCAACTAAAACTTGGGTCCTTTTGACTCAAATTTTTTTGGTATTGCAAGGTCTGTATTTTTGGGTAAAAACGGGATAACTTTCAGATAAATGGGTTTGATTCAAAAAATGTTATGAGTATATAGATATAAAATACGGTCAAAAGAGACCATGATGTGAAGTTAGAACACTAATATTTCCCTTACTGTTTTCAATCCGATTCACGCACATAGGGAGTGAGTAAGAAGCAAGGCACACATCTCAACTCTCACTGTGTGGGCTGTGGTGGTTTGGTCACATTCAAACATTAATTTTAATATTGTGCTGAAATGCAGTGCCTGCATGTGTGGGTGTGCAAGCCATTGTGTGTGTGTGTGTGTGTGTGTGTGTGTGTGTGTGTGTGTGTGTGTGTGTGTGTGTGTGTGTGTGTGTGTGTCTGTCTGTCTGTGTGTGTGTGTGTGTGGGTGGGGTGGGGTGTTTGCATGTTTTTATATGAGTTTGTGTAGACAGGTTGTAATCATTTTGTGCATGTGTGCGTGTGTGCGTGCGTGCGCACGCATACTGTCTGAATGTTTTAATAGAACTCCCAGTTATAAGGAATTATTTTTGTTACAATGCCTCTCTATAATTGTATTTCCAAATTGATTTAGATGGGGTTGGTGTAAGTTATTTCCATAATCCAAATTTTGATTTTAGATGGGGGGGGGGGTAAGTATTTTCTCTTGGGTTTAAACATGATATGGGATTGTATCTTGTTTGTTTTCTTTGGATGACCAGAACATAATAAACATTATTCCTGCAAAATTTCAGGGCACTGTTGTTAATTTTAAGGGACTTGTGATGATTTTAGTCTCTGCTCATAGTCAAAATATTGATTTTAGAGGGGGGTAGGGTAAGTGTTTCCTCTTGTGTTAAAATATGGCAAGGGATTGTATCTTGTTTATTTAATTTATATGACACGAACATGACAAACATTATTCCTGCAAAGTTTAAGGCAATTATCGGTACTTTTAAGGGACTTATGATGCTTTTAGTCTCTGATCGTAGTCAAAATATTGGTTTTAGAGGGGGGTGGGACATGCATTTCCCTTTGTTTTCAAAAATGGCAAGGGATTGTATCTTGTTTCTTTGTTGCATATAACAAGAACATAACAAACATTATTCCTGTAAGGTTTCAAACAATTGTCGATACTTTTAAGGGACTTATGATGATTTTAGTCTCTGCTCGTAGTCATAATATTGATTTTAGAGGGGTGTAGGGTAGGTGTTTCTTTCCTCTTGTGTTAAAAGATGGCAAGGGATTGTATCTTGTTTATTTGCTGTATATAACACGAACATAACGACCTTTATTCCTGCAAAGTTTCAGGTACTTGTCGTTACTTTTAAGGGACTTATGATGATTTTAGTCTCTGATTGTAGTCAAAATATTGATTTTAGAGGGGGGTAGGGTAGGTCTTTCCTCTTCTGTTACAAAATGGCATGGGATTATACCTTTTTCATTTGTGCTATATAACAAGAACATACTAAATATTATTCCTGTAAAACTTCAGGCAATTGTTGGTACGTTTAATGGACTTATGATGATTTTAGTCTCTGCTTGTAGTCAAAATATTGATTTTAGAGGGGGGTAGGGTATGTGTTTCCTCTTGTGTTAAAATATGGCAAGGGATTGTATCTTGTTTATTTGCTTTATATAACAAGAACATAACATAACATTATTCCTGCAAAGTTTCAGGCAATTGTCGTTACTTTTAAGGGACTTATGATGATTTTAGTCTCTGATCGTAGTCAAAATATTGTTTTTAGAGGGGGGTAGGGTGGTCTTTCCTCTTGTGTTACAAAATGGCATGGGATTGTACCTTGTTATTTGTGCTATATGACACGAACATACTAAATATTATTCCTGCAAAAGTTCAGGCAATTGTCGGTACGTTTAAGGGACTTATAATGATCTTAGTCTCTGCTCGTAGTCAAAACATTGATTTTAGAGGGGGGGTAGGGTAGGTGTTTCCTCTTGTGTTAAAATATGCCAAGGGATTGTGTCTTGTATATTTGCTTTATATGACAAGAACACAACAAACATTATTCCTGCAAAGTTTCAGGCAATTGTTGATACTTTTAAGGGACTTATGAGGATTTTAGTCTATGCACGTAGTCAAAATATCGATTTTAGAGGGGGGTAGGTTAGGTGTTTCCTCTTGTGTTAAAAAATGACAAGAGATTGTATCTTGTTTATTTGCTTTATATGCCAAGAACATAATGAACGTTATGCCTGCAAAGTTGCAGGCAATTGTCGTTACATTTAAGGGACTTATGGTTATTTTTGTCTCTGATCGTAGTCAAAATATTGATTTTAGAGGGGGGGAGGATATGTATTTCCCTTTGATTTCAAAACTGGCAAGGGATTGTATCTTGTTTATTTCTTGTATATGACAAGATCATAATAAACATTATTCCTGTAAAGTTTCGTACAATTGTCGATATTTGTAAGGGACTTATGATTATTTTAGTCTATGCTCGTAGCCAAAATATTGATTTTAGAGGGGGGTAGAGTTAAAATGTGTTAAAATATGGCAAGGGATTGTATCTTGTTTATTTGCTTTATTTGACAACAACATAACAAACGTTATCCCTGCAAAGTTTCAGGCAATTGTCTTTACTTTTAAGGGACTTATGATGATTTAAAAAAATCTTGGATCGTAGTCAAAATATTGATTTTAGAGGGGAGTGGGGTAAGGATCTCCTCTTGTTTTGAAACATGGCATGGGATTGTACGGTGTTTATTTCTTATATATGACTAGAACATAATAAATATAATTCCTGCAAATATTCAAGCAATTGTTGTTACCTTAATGTCGTTACATTATTGACACAATTCTCTCTCTCTCTCTCTCTCTCTCTCTCTCTCTCTCTCTCTCTCTCTCTCTCCCCACCCCCCACGTCTACTTCTGTCTACCCCACCCTCCACCCCCTCCCCTTTCCTACCACTAAAAAATAATTTAATGGGTAGTCTATGCAACGATCGAAAGAAACTCGTTAATTGTTCATAAAAACCGAAAGCAAAAGCCATAATTCTGGCTTTAGACCATCTTTATCGTTTAAAAAACTAGGGACTTTCCTGCTTTTTCAGTACCTAATCCTCAGAATAGCAATAACTTAAAATATAAATTACAATGATTAGGAACTAACTATAATTCGTGCATCACTTTATTATTATTTTTTTTAAAGACAAATTCTCGGATCATTCATAAAAAAATATATAACATTTTATGTATCTGTCTATCTATCTGCCTATTCATTTATTTTAAAGAATATTTCAGTTTTTACTACTACAACTCGCACAACTCCCCCCCCTCTCTCTCTCTCTTCGTCGACTATCTTTGATCATGCCTTCAGTAACAAGTACCGATACGGATAGCGGAGATGTGTGACATTCCTAGGCCACTGCGCGGTACCCTTTGATACCTTGTTGAGGTCCTCTGCCCACTAGCGCTAAGCCGACAAAAGAGCTAGGACAGAATAAATTCAGCTATCTGCTCTGTTGCCTGCACTCGTAATTGACTCTTATCTCGCTCATCGTAAAATTGTCAACTCGTGTCCAGCCTACTTTAAAGACACCGCGCTGAGGCTCAGAAACTCATTGTAGGCCAACTGTCCCGCAATTTGCATACACATTCCTTCTTTTCTTTTGTTACCAGCCTGTCAACCGATCCCCTCCCTGTGTGTGTGTGTGTGTGTGTGTGTGTGTGTGTGTGTGTCAAGTCAAGTCAAAATTTTATTTCCAGATGGGAACATTGTATAAGCAAAAACATGCTTTTTTTTCAACAAGCCATCCATAAAAAATGATGTAAAGAAAAAATAAAGAACTAAGCATTCCATTGTGTGTGTGTGTGTGTGTGTGTGTGTGTACGTGCGTGTGTGTGTGTGTGCATATTCGCGTGCGTGCTTGCTTGCGTGCGCATGTGCGTATTAGTGCGTGCATGCGTATATGTGTGTGTGCGACTAGTTCCTATCTGCACAAGCACACACACGCATGCACAAATACGCGCATGCGCACGCAAGAAATCACGCACGCGAATATGCACACACGCACGCAAACAAACACTCATACACATAAACACGCATATGCGCACGCATGTATGCATTCAGGCGAACACGCATGCATGCACGCATGCTCGCAAAGACATATCACACACAAACACTCGCGTGTCCAACACAAAAAAGCAAAATAACGATATATTTTTATTTCTTAAAACAAACAAAAACCATACCGTTAGCCTTTTACTGTTCCCAAGACACCCGTTAAAGCGCGTGATACAAAGTTACAACAGTCAAAAACAAAAATCATCCCGTCCGTTCATCTATTCCTACCCAGTTACGGCGTGTCACATTCACTTCAAAGACATGACAGGCCGGACAATCGCGGAAGACCTACTGACTTCAATTAACATTCTTACGTCATTTGTCTTCAGCTCCACGAATCCCACCACCCACCCTGCCAGTGTGCGTGCGTGCGCGCGCGCGCAAGCGCGTGTATGTATGTGTGTGCGCGCGTGTGCGCGTGTGTATGTGAGTATGTGCATCTGAGTGTGTGTGTGTGTCTGTGTATGAGTGATAGAGGTTATGAGACTAACATTGTGACTAATCAAGATTTCACACACACGTACATGCGCGCACACCGAAGCGCATGCACACATGCAATAAACGCACGTGCACACGTACGCATGCGGACACACAAAC
The DNA here is from genome assembly GCA_017654935.2 of Phymorhynchus buccinoides. Classification (NCBI taxonomy): domain Eukaryota; kingdom Metazoa; phylum Mollusca; class Gastropoda; order Neogastropoda; family Raphitomidae; genus Phymorhynchus; species Phymorhynchus buccinoides. The sequence continues at coordinate 22,052,537 of CM065685.1, forward strand.
ATGAATTGTCCGGTTTTTACTCCAAAATCAATACAGGTTTGTTACAAGAAACAACCAGGTTATCTGTAAAATGTCCGAATTTGACTCAAAATAAAAGTACTGATATTAACAATAATTTTTGAATCAAAAAGGATTATTTATATTTTGTCTGATTTTTACTGAAAATATTGCCCACTTTTCGAATCAAATATTTTGAGTCAAACTCATTTATTTGTAACATAGCCTGGTTTGACTCAAAATTAGAATGCTAAAATGTCTTGTGATATTTTGAGTCAAACTCATTTATTTGTAAGATAGCCCGGTTTGACTCAAAATAAAATGCTAAAATGTCTTGTGATTTTGGAGTCAAAACTTGTTTGACTCCAAAAAAATGTTGATTTATTTTTGAGTCAAAAGAGAACAACAGTTATATCTTTTTCATTTATTAATATATCAAAACGAAAATTTCGGACAACAAAGATGGAAGTTCGCGTGAGTCGGCTTTCGCCATGTACGACGGGCTGAACAAACCAACCAGGGTATAAACAAAAATTTATGTTCCTGAATCACCTGTCTTAGCCAAAAGGCCGAGAAGCGATCAGGAAGTTTTCAAAGTAAAACTTTGAAACTTGCAACAAAGAGTATTTTTTTCCGCATTTGTTTCTGTAATAATCAAAAAATGGACTATCTGAAGTTAATCCAGTTTGACTCTAAGCCATCGATATGTAATACAGACACTACAACAGGCACGACGAGTATGCGGTGCTTCTTTTGATGAGTATAAGTAGGATACATAGTTTTAAATGTTTTCCAAAAGATATAAAAAGTTACGAAATGGGTGCAGAGATAACATTCTGGTTTACAGATTAAAATTATTGAAAAGCCAGGGGAGGCGAACTCATGATTGGAGTGGTAAAAATAGACTGCGTGCCACAAACTATTGCGATTTCGCGCTTGTTACTATATGATGTTATATTCCTCGGTAGCCGTATCTATGTTTATGAAAGGGGGATGATCCAGGCATTGTTGAAAGCCGTTATTGAGCTTCTATTCTAGCAACAAGTTATCTCCCTTACAATCGTACCAAAAAAAGTGGATATATTATTGTGCTTTCGGGAACGTATTGTGCTTACTGATGTTTGTGAAAAGAATGTCTTCAGTCGCGTTTTACACACACACACACACACGCGCGCGCACACACACACACACACACACACACACACACACACACACACACACGCGCGCGCGCGCTGCGCGCGCGCGCACACACAAAACACACACACACACACACGCGCGCACGCCCACACACGCACACATACACACACACACACGCACGTACATCCATACACGCACACACGCGCACACGCACACGCACGCACACGCACACCCACGCACACGCACACGCACACACACACACACACAACCACACACACACACACCACACCACACTTCAACTCAACACACCCAAGCAATGTTGGTGGATTTTTGTTCTCCAAGTCTATAAATTGAACACTGTACATATATATAGTTATGTACGACACACAATAGGTTGCAGATATAGGATAGTTATTTGTCGTGTTCTTCTTATTGTGGTTGAATCGTACAAATAAAGATTC
>CM065685.1:22054631-22073465 GCA_017654935.2 Phymorhynchus buccinoides
AATGCACTGAAAACATGACCAGCTTCGTTCTCTTCGATCGCGGCTGGTAATCAATGCCATTACATTGTATGGACGGATGTGGTCGACTAAGATTTAAAAAAAACATATTTCAGCAAAATGCAGAGACTAAATACTATACTTCTTCAAAATATCTGGGCATATTTTTTTGTTTTAAATTAACAAGGTATTTTTCATAGTTTCGAAAAAAAGTTTGGTAAAGGTAAAGATGTGCCACCCCCCTGCATTTCTCGGTTAATTCCATTTTCCGTTTTTGCCTTTCTTACCAAACATAAAGCTGTATTTTATTAACCTTTTCAGCTAGTTATCTTTTTGGAATAATAACTCTAACCCTAACCCTAACCCTGACTGCAATCAATTATTGAACAAAGATAATTAGCTGAAAACGTTCATAAAATACAGCTTGATGTTTGGTAAGAAAGGCAAAAATGAAAAAAACCTTCCACAAAAAAAAGTCATCGAAATAATTCACGTCTTCAGTAATCTTATTAAAAAAAAACATACATATTCATGCAACATCGCACCACAGCTGTTCTGTTGCACATAAAGTTGAGCTGTTTAGTTGAATGACAGAATCTAAACATATGCGATAAAACCTACACCAAGCATTTCTTCTTTAAAACATTTGCCTGTGTTCTTCGTAGTATTTTTAATATATTTACTCCTTCAGATTTATGGTAAAAACAAAACTTGTTGGACAGTAACATGTTACTTATTTTAGTAGAAAATGTTCTTAATTAAATAGTACACTTTTTTTTTATTATCGCAAACATAAATAAAAATGCTCATGAGTGAAAATCTGACACGGGATCCTGAATATAACTCATTTTCTTACATAACGTTATTCTTGACAGCTGTTTCTGAAAAGGATTTCGTGTCAAGTTGGCTGGAAAAAAAAGCCCTGAAACTAAACGTTCTTCCCGGAACAGCTGTGGACATCACACAAGACACACCCTTGACATAGCAACTCACCGGTGTTGCTGTGCAGAACACAGTTGGAAGGACCACTGGTAGAATGACCAGCGGCCAGTCCTCTGTTCCAGTTGTAGCTGGTACATAGCCGACGGTACCAGCACAACCTCTGACACTGCATCTCATTACCCAGTCGGTAATGACCGATCACATCCTCTCTATCAGTTGGATCAGATGCAAAAGATGCACTCGTACACAAAGCAAGGTAAACAACAAGTAAAGATTGGAACGTTTTCAAAAGAAACATTTTGAAATTGTGCTTTTTTACCGTCCGAAAAAGAAGAAGAAGTGAAAACGTCACTTTTAACGCACGTACGTTTGAATAAGTAAGTCCTCTTTTAATACCCGTTGTTTATTTTCATCAGATATTGTAATTTCTGCTATCCAGTACAGTACGCAACTCCCACCCCTCAAACGTTTTGCATTGAAGACAACATTCTGCCTTTGTGGATCAGTCTAGTATCATTGTCATGAAACTGAAAGAACCAGATTTGGAGACCGACAGTCGATCGTAAACATGAGAGAGGTATCCGAACTACGACTTAGCTGTAATTTATCAAATCTCTTATAAGGAATATTCCGCGCTTCAGATGAAATTATTTAGTGTAAAACTAGAACTCCTTTTGTTCTAACGGTAAACAGAAGAGTGTACTCCAGTTCTAAAGGCGCTATTGGCCACTGCAACAACCACCTTTTTGCTAGAGTGAATGCCCTTGGTAGATGCTTGAGTACTGACCAAACAAGGGCATAACTCTCGCCAATGACCCTATCTGAGGCCACTAAATGGCTGCCTTTTGCAAGAGTGAATGCCCTCTTGGATACTGACCAGCTTCGCTCTCGCTGTCAAGGGCGTTAATAACCCTAGTTGCAGTGGCCAATACGTTGGAAAACTCCCATCGATTGGTCTGAAAATAACATTCAAACAAAAGACAACTGCAACTGGCTTGACAGGTTGTGGCAACAATGAACTAGGAAAGAGCCGAACTCCATTGTTCTGGTGTTTTAACGCTGCATTGTTAGGCATAGACACGCAAACCTCTTACATAGACTGATGTCGCAGAATTAAATAACTGACAGACAAACAGACAATTAGGGTGGATAGATGGCTGGATGAAAAGTTGGAGGAGTGGATGGAGGGAAGGGATGGGTCAATAAATGTGACCCAGCACCACGAAAGGGACATTTTAACCCCTTGACTGCCGTATAACGTATCACGTACTGACTTGATGACATCACTGATGGCGTCAGCAGATGAAGAGGAATAACTCCGATATGCTGGCTTTTGCTTCAACACAGTCAAGAGAGTTATACCCCCAGACCATTTCGCCAGATTGGCTCTATCAGTAGTCTTTTTCTTGTCATGATTAGTACAATGGATTTTTCTTCAATTTTCTCTGGCAGTCAAGGGGTTAAGCGTCTCAAACTAACCATTCTGAGAAAAGTGTATATTTGAAAACTTCAGACAAGTCTCGTTCTCGTGATACAAGAACCATTCTTGTATCTTTCTCCGTTCCACAGTTATGAGCATTTAGAGTTAGTAGGGTGAGTGTCGGCCATTTTGAGAAAACTCAGTCTAAAGTCTAACCTAGTTGAAGAAAATGCATTGACCTACTCATTTTAAAAACACTTATAAGACCATTTAGAGACCATAATTAAAGATTATCCTTTATAAATATGAAAGATAAGATGTGTTCGAGAACACAAATATACCCATAACTCAAAATTGACAAACAATAAGATTTTTGACTTTGCAAGCCTGTTGTGAGAATCTAAGCCCAGCGACTTAATGTCCCTTTCGTGGTGCTGGGTCACATATAATATATTATATTATATATCTCGTATATTTCCTTTAAAATCGAAATATCACACTTTTCCTTCATTATAATAATTATACACAAGCATGATGTATTGTCGACATTTTTCAAATTAATGCACATGTTTTTCTTACCCAAGTACCGAAGCAATCACTCCACCATTAGCATAAACATTACATAAACTCCTCACACAAAGTCAAGCAACAAAATCAAATTGGTGTTCAATGGCTGACTGAATCCCACAGATGCCTCAATGCCACGCCGCTTCCAAGCCTGTATTCATGCCCACGGAGGTCACACTCGCTGTTCATGACGTTATGAACTGTTTGCGCACTGTTATCTTTAAATTTGAAATTGACAGTTGGCTTTCTTCCACACCTGTTTTTGACACCCATTTCTTTTGTTGCTCAATATCCTGAGATCGAGATGAATCCGCTATGTGATTTACTCAGTTTCACTTAAACATTAATGACATGTTGAAGATGAAATCACAGCAGTGAAACTGTACCTACGATTTATGATTAAAGTGCATTTGCAGTGAGAAGTTTTGTTGCTAGACTTTTTGTGAGGAGTATATATTGAAAGGTATTTACCAGAAGGTACTGTCAGCCCTTTGATAGTGCCTTCAAAGGTACCTTTTTTTAGCGTAGCTAAAAAAATTAAAAAAATTAAAAGGGGGTTGATGGAAAAAAAAGGGGGGGTGTGGGAAGGGAAAAAAGAGAAAAGGAACAAGGAAAAAAGGAGGAAAGGAAGGAAAAAAGAAAAGAAAGGGTTAAAAATGAAGGCGGAAGTGGTGGTGGGTTGCATGATGAGTGAGCAAGATAGCGGAGAGCGGATGAATGATTGGGTGTGGTGTGAGAGTTACATATTTGCTAATGTAAATTTATGTTTCATATTTTTATTTAATATTTTTATTTTACACGGTGGAAGACAAGTTTCCATGTGCGTTGTACAATGCCAATGCACAATAAGAGAAACTTATGACTTATGACTTGATGCCCTTTGTGACAATACTGGCTTTTACCATTCAATATCTAATTTAAATTGTGCGTTAATAACAAGCATTATAAAGACTGTTCCGTTAACACCAAATATTACTACTATTTTACAATCTTTACCTAAAAGTACAGAATGCTTACATTTTGACGGAAGCAATAAAAACAAAACTCTATGAGAAGTAACAAGCACGGGTGGCTATAAAAAAACCAACCTCGAAACAATTTTCACAGCAACCGCAAATCTGGGCCTGTATTCACATTGAGATAGTATGAGACTTATCATCACGGTATCTTAGAAGTCCTTCTAAAGTACTATCAACCCCTTCAAGACATCACTGCATGAGGCAGAAATCATTGCTGGCCTGGGGTTGCCTACAAAAACAACAATAACAAATACAAATCGCGAAAAAACTCGCCTCTGTCTGTGCTTCATTTTCGAGAACACTACTGGTAGATCCAAGTTTAATTTTCATTTTTAAATCGACATGATTGGCATTAAAATCGGAATTATTAGTCTCCTTATTTACTATCATTGTTAATGAAAACCTATTGGAGCATTTTGAGGGGCTCGTGAAGGGCCGATTCTTGGACATTTTAACATTAACAGATGAAATAAAAGCGCCAAACATATTAAGTGAAACGACGGCTGGAAGAGTGACAAAGACACATAACTCGAAAAACGTGGTTTGGATTGAGAAAACATGGATTCAGACAAGTCTTAGACTCAGAAATCGCTGTTCCGAGAATACTCGGAATTAGGCCTTGACTGACGTTCTTCAGTTCCGAGTATACTCGGAATTCGTCCGGAAGTAGTTAAATCTTACTACTTTAAGAAGGACTTCCAAGTTAAGATATCAAAATGATAAGTCTCATACTATCTCAATGTGAATACAGGCCCTGAGAGATAATCGATTTGAGGCTTAAAGCGTTTAATTTAAAACAAGTGAGTCGCCGAGTGGTGGCAAGTTCCCTCGCTCTTTTATCATGGGATGAAAGTTCGCTTAACGTCCTCCGGCCTGGAACAACAACAAAAACAACATACAGTATTTATACGGTGCTGAATCTTGATAGAAATCAAATCAAAGCGCGCGCACACGTTAGCATTCAATCAAAAACGCAAACACACAAAGCGAACACACACGTATGACATAAATGGAATACAGCACAAACAGACCTAAAGGCAAGGGAGGGAAGAGAAAGAGAGCAGAGCTTTCCTGACGGGGGAACAGGTGGGTTTTGAGGTTAGCTTTGAAAGCAGAGAGGGTCGGTCGCTGGCGGAGGGAAAGAGGAAGTTTGTTCCAGGAGGTCGGTCCTGAGACAGCACAAGTGCGCCGACCAACAGTTGAAAGCTAATAGCTAGGGATCAGTGCTTAATTTTATGAAGTTCTACTAAAGCTTAAGTGGGAAACTAAACGTTGTTACTTTCTAAATTAACTATATCGGTTAGTTAATTTAGAAAGTAACAACGTTTAGTTTCCCACTTAAGCTTTAGCAGAACTTCATAAAATTAAGCACTGGAGAGAAAGAGGGTCAGAAACTGAACGTAAAGTGCGAGCTGGCGTATAGATAGAAATATTGTCGAAGAGGTAAGATGGAGCAGCTTTATGGATAGATTTATAGCAAAGGGTGTTTAATTTATACTCAGGCACACATGGGACATAAATAACCAGATGTACAGATAAGAAACACACTGACCGACACGTATGTGAACCTCAAAACCCACCTGTGTAGCTCTTCTCTCCCCTCTCTCACTTCCCCTTTTCCCTGAGCTTTCTACAGCCTGGACAGACAGGAACAAAAAGTCAAGAAGCATCTAATTGTCTCCCACTGCATTCCTTAGTAATGTTGATTGAGAATATAATTACATGGTTGTGAGGGTGCGCGGAGAAAGGTTTTCTTGTAATACCCTCAAGGTCAATGTAAAAAAGCACTTCAAATTATCCACTGCCTTCCTTAAGTCACGCTGATCAAGAATATATAAGGTTATGTGGGTGTATGGTGTTTGAAATATAACCCTGCTACAAGAGATTAATTCACAAGTCAAGGTCAAGGTCATGAATCTAAACAATACTCTACACCACACTTGACCTTGACCCTGTCTACCAGGCTGCCAAATTTGAAGCCTGTAACTGCACAAATGTGAAATATATAAATAAAACACCGATTCACACCTCCAAGCCTATGGCCTTGACCTTGACCGTGACACTGATCAGTACTCAAAAATCAGACTTAGCATAAATTAACGCACCTGAATAAGATGTTTGAACATAGTAAGTTCAATGATGTGAAAGACATGACCACGAGAAGAAAATTTGGTTTTCACGGTCAAACTTCAAGGTCAATGTCAGCATGGTTATGCTTTCTTTACTGAATCATCCCTGCGCTGTGATACACCACCACACAAAAATGAAGCGATTCTGTTCACTGGTTCGTTAGATACAGCTCAGAAATGAAATATATATCCCAAAGAAGGAAATTTCGGTTTTCAAGGTCAAACTTCAAGGTCAAGGTCAGCACAGTCATGAATATCGAAAGAGAACCTTCCTTTCCAAGATGCCTACCCCTTTACCAAATATGATTAAAATCCGTCCAATAGTTTTTGAGGAAATCGACTCACAGACAGACAGACACACACAGACACACGGACCCTATCACAATAGTTGCCCACTCGGGAACTAATCAAAAGCCAGCCAACAACAATGGAATGGCCCTGTGCTATCTATATTTCATTTCACGACGACTTGCTAACTATCTGACTTGCTAACTTTCTGACTGCCCCAAATCATCTTTTTTCCCTGTTCGTTTTCTGACAAGTTGAATCGTTATCATTCGATTGAGGGCGCGTTTGTTTCTTTTTAGGCAGCAGATTTTTAAACAATAGGCTTGAACATGCATAATACACGATTCTGTACACATAGAGAGAGATGCGTAAACGCACGCGCACAGCACACATACACACACACACATACACACACGCGCACACGCACACGCGCATACACACACACACACATACACACACACACACACGCACACGCACACACACACGCGTGCGCGCGCGCACACACACACACACACACACACACACACACACACACACGCACACGCACACACACGCACACACAAACACACGCACGCACGCACGCACGCACGCACACACGCGCACACGCACGCACGCACGCACGCACACACACACACACACACACACACACACACACACACACACACACACACACACACACACACACACACACACACACACACTCCCTTTCTCACTCGTTCGCACTGTCGAAGACCTGCCTTGACTTAAGGCTATGTCAGACCAATAATTGACATAGGCTAGAAAACCAAGGCTACATCCAAATGTTGTTATGCCATGCATAGTTATGCGGGGATTGTCTTTAGCCATGACAAGCTCCTAGCATAACACCATCAGTCTCCAAAATCCCCCGAAGACGGAGTGTGGCTGCTCACGTGGCAGGGTAATAAAAAAAAAAAAACCAGTCACATATGGCCACTGCAACTAGGGTTATTAACGCCCTTGACGGCGAGAGTTAAGCCCTTGTTGATCAGTATCCAAATGGTATTCACTCTTGCAAATGGCAGCCATTAAGTGGACCCAAATAGGGTTATTGGCGAGAGCTATTCCTTTGTTTGGTCAGTACTCAACCATATTCCTTCACCCACCAAGGGCATTCACTCTTGCAAAAGGTGTTCTTTGCAGCGGCCAATAATGTTTTCATCCGTAGTTGATGCACTTGTACCATAGTATTCAAGTGATTCCGCTGTTGGGATGATCCCTGGAGTCTTTTAGCCAGGGTAAGCCAACAACAAGAACAACACAGTGAAAGGCATTATACACACAATCAGCACAAACAGAGATATACACGCACGAACTCACTCTCCATTCACTCACCCAACTGTCCATCCAACCATAAATATCCATCCACAGTCTGCCTGTCTGTTTGTCTGTCTACTTACCCCTACATCAGTCTATCTATGGGTTTGTCAGTCTGTGCATAACAGAACATGCGATGGCTTGGAGTCAAAACGGACTATTCTCAGATAGTCCATTGAAGTATTATTGGATGTATTACAAAAAACTAATACCTTGTGTCATCAAACAATGACTGCAGAAATATAACAAAAAGGGGTATTCGCTTTTTTATATTTCAGCAGTCTTTTTTTTATGCAAGTTATTAGTCTTCGTAATAAGTTCAATAATATGTCAATGGACTATCTAAAGATAGTCCGTTTTGACTCCAAGCCATCGATTATAAGCTAACACCAGACAAAGGTGTTTCGCTTCTTTCCTGATTCATTGTCACCCACAACCTGTCAGGCCAGTTAAGGGACAGACTCACGCATGTGATTTCAGTCGTATGACTGTTCATTCATCCGTTACGACGTATGTGTGGCATGATTCTGATGAAATACTACTATGCTTGTCGAAACGAATCCGAAAACAAAAATCAACTATTTTCGTTCGCTATTTTCGTTCGCAGACCCCCCCCCCCAGACCCCCCCCACACACACACACCAATACACGAACCTCATTGAAAGGGTAGATACGAAAATACAGAATACAGATATTTCATCAGATTCGTTCAGGGGGGGAGGTTCACAAACACAGAATTTGGACACAGAAAAGTTTTATGAAAGCAACTTAAACTGCATTTCAAATGCACCAACTTTTTAGTCCTTCAGATTAGGGGTATGGAGCTCAGCTATTCACTGAGACTTCTCTTTCATACTATTTTTATCCTTAATTTTGATATAATCTCAGTAGCTGGCCCTCTCTAGTCATGTCTATTAGTTTTTGATATTAAAATTTCAGAACATTATTATTTTCGGCATTTTACATACGATTTTTATTGTTTCTGGTTTAACTTAGTGCTGGTTTGCTTTTATTGTGGATTTTCGATTTGGTGCAAAGAAGACACCATTCTCTTGTAGAATGTCTTCTTGCTCATGTTGACATCCACTGGACAGTCAAATTGCAGGCTGATCATGCTAACTGATGAGATCTTCACCAGATCGAAACAGCTGTCTTTGCATAAGGCACTGTCCCTCCCCCATTGGAAGAAAAAGTAAATCAGCACATTTTATTATTTTCTTCTTTTTGGAACAAAGAACAATTCATAAAATTAACGTTAACTGAGTTTGTTTCTGAGGTTCACAAATACAGATATTGGACACATCTGAGATCTTCACCAGATCGAAACAACTGTCTTCTTTGCATAAGGCACTGCCCCCCCCCCCCCCCCCCCCCCCCCCTCCCCCCTCCCCCCCTCCCCCCCTCCCCCCCTCCCCCCCCCCCCGCCCCCCCCCTTGGGAGAACAAGTAAATCAGCAAGCACATTTTATTATTTTTCTTCTTTTTAGAACACAGAACAATTAATAAAGTTAACGTTAAATGAGTTTGTTTCTGAGGTTCACAAATACAAATACTGGACACATCTGAGATCTTCACCAGATCGAAACAGCTGTCTTCTTTGCATAAGGCACTGTGTCCCCCCCCCCCCCCCCCCCCCCCCCCCCCCCCCCCCCCCCCCCCCCCCCCCTCCCCCCCCCCCCCCCCCCCCCCCCCCCCCCCCCCCCCCCGCCCCCCCCCCCCCCCCCCCCCCCCCCCCCCCCCCCCATGAGAGAAAAAGTAAATCAGCACATTTTATTATTTTTCTTCTTTTTAGAAAACAGAACAATTCATAAAGTTAACGTTAAATGAGGTTCACAAATACAGACATTGGACACAGACAAGTTTTATCAAAGCAAACTATCGATCTCTCTATCTCTCTATATATGCATACATGCATACATACATACATACAGACATACAGACATACATACATACATACATACATACATACATACATACATACATACATACATACATACATACATACATGCATACATACATACATACATACATATATAATAATCGGTTAACCAGATACAATCACAATGGAGAGACCGGGGTATTCTGGACCACCAAAACAAACGGTCACTACCAGCCTCACAGACACTTGGGTCTCATGCCACTGACCCCTGGCCAGCCCTTCACTCTCTCCATCCACGTGACGTCAGATCACGTGCGTGTCACGCTCAACACCTTGCACGAGTACCGGGTTCCCCTAATTGCTAACAACGACGACCCTGATGGATCCAATGATTATGAGAATGATGGCAATGCTGATGGTGTCGACGTGAGCCTATCGAGGTTCATGTCGCTCTTCGACCATGTGAAGACCACCTATGACCATTTGCTGACAGGCTGTTGAGAAGCACTTCTGGCGGCCCCCCGCGAGAGGTAGATCTCTTTGCTTAGTTCATTTCCGTTGATCAAAGCGCCGCCCGCATGCAATGGCTCCCCCCACCTGCGTGCGCATCTCGACCCTTCCAACGGAAGTGTCGCCATCTTAGTCAGATTTGTGTGTAAACAGCATCGATCTGGCATTTTTCAAACAAAGTTACTGACTAAGATAGCGGTCTCCCATAATATGGCACGCTCCTTGTTGCCGGATATGACGACACGTGGGTACAAGCCATACAGACGTAAGTTGAATGACGTCACTTCACATGAGGAATGGAAAACTCAATATTTTGGTCATTTCAGGCCACATAACGTCATTTTTTGTTCCTTTAGCGTCACCATCAGTGTTTTTTTTATCTTTGCAAATTGTTGTTTTACAGCTTTGTTAGACGATGCAGCTTGTCTAGATCAACTGGTAAGTCCAACACATCGAAGATGACCAATTTTGAGTTACGTCTCTTTTGCATGCGGACGGCGAAATAGAAGGCATAATCAGGTGTTTTTCCAATTGCCTTCTGTTGTGTCCCCTATGGCTCCAACCCACCTGCGTGCGCATCTCGACCATTCCAACGGAAGTGTCGCCATCTTAGTCCTTATTTGTGTGTAAGCAAAGTGAAAATGTGATCTAAATGTGTAAAGAAAACATTCAGATGTTATAAATACAGTTTAGATAAGTTTCGAATTGGAACAGCCAAATACGCAGCATCGATCTGGCATTTTTCAAAAAAAGGTAAGGACTAAGATGGCGGTCTCCCATAATGTGGCGCTCCTTGTGGCCGGATATGACGACACATGGGTACTAGCCATATCAGCACCTAATACCTAATATATGTGAAAGGTTGATAACTCCACCCCCAAAAAAATATCGCTCATTAGGCCAACAAGTAGTAGAACTAAACCTGGATATTTTTGTCTTTTGTTCTTTTTTTTCTTTCCCCAAGTGCGTTTATACTTTGTTATTACTGGGTATAATAACTGCATTGTAGCCACGTGAATAAAAACAAAATGTAAGCAATTCTCAGAGTAATTGCTATGAAATGAGATAAAAATAGTTAACTTGCTGTAAACATGCGTTTTCTGTGAATAACTGGCGTGATGTATCGAAACATTGGTCTATTTCTTCATACAATGCTGCTGAAGAGACATTTTTGTTGCAGATTCCTTCCAAGAATCAATATGATTGAAAATTCCACAAAACTCGATTCATTTACAGAAAAATAAGCATTCAAAGGTCAAGTACTGCCTGTAGAAACTATGCATATTTTTTTATAAGAAAAAACACTCTCAAATATTGTGGTTTTCACAATACTGGTATTTGAATCGAATAGAAACTATTTTCGCTTCAGTAATGGCGTCTTCCCATGACGTCATCTCGTGAGACAGGCTCGCGCAGTAGCAGACATTTTTGTTCCCAACGATTTTCAAAAAGTTTAAAACCACAAAAAATTATTGTGTGCAACATCGTAAGCTTAAATTTATGGCGTCGAAGCAAACATTAGTGATTTCCTAATAAAGTTAGTGGTGTGGAGCAAAGCATTGTTAGATTCAGCGTTTGACGATCGTTTCCAATTCGCAAGGGAAGCCACTCCTTTTGTTAGTAAACAGGCAAACTGTCGCCAATTCGGTAAGCTCAATGCGGGGCATGTAGGAAAAAATTGGCATGGTAGAATTTTTTTTAAACCTTTGAGAACATCACTAGAAGGCTTCATCTTACACCCGCCACTGCTTATTAGCGGTCGGTGGGCTTAGATAGCGAGCGGACAACTGATTCTGTCAACGCTTTTCAACTCAAATCTCCGCACCGCCGATCAGTGATCTGTCCGAAAGATGAAAATTTCAGCTTGAAAGCGAGGAACCTGAATCCTCTGTAAACCCGTTACGACTTATTTTATGGTAAAAATAATGCAGCGACTAGAATAAATTATTCTTTTTCCATTTGGGCCCATTTGCAAACTCGAAAAGTTTATTATTTTTTGATTTGCTTAAATTTAAAGAAAGGGACGTAACTCTGTGTGAGACTGGCACAAATACGATCGTCGCTATGCATTGGCTTTATTTTCAACCAGACCTATTCTTCTTCTTCTTCTGCGTTCCCAGTGAGACCTATTATTCATAAACTCGCTACATTTGTGTTGTGTGTATTATATGTTTGTTCTTATAATTATAGTAAAACTTTTTTTTTTAAATTGTCCCTATGTCTTTGAAACGAACAGTAAGACCAAAACCAGTCAGATTAACTTTGTGTTTGATGTATGGTCTAAGAGAGTGCTAGTATAGTTTTTTCCTCCTTATTAGGGAGGCAATAGCAGAACCCAGCCGAGGACAGCTGTTTTTACTCTAGGGAGTCTCATCAGCCCGGCAGTGCCAGCAGTAAACTGATATGTTTTTCCATATCTCTATATATGATCGACTTCAAAGCAATGTTACATTTTCTTAATAAGGATAATAATCTATTTGATTGGGTGATTGAGAGAGAGAGAGAGAGAGAGAGAGAGAGAGAGAGAGAGAGAGAGAGAGAGAGAGAGAGAGAGAGAGAGAGAGAGAGAGAGAGACGAGAGAGAAAGAGAGAGATGCAGGCAGACAGACAGGCAGACAGAGAAAGAGAGACTAAGAGGAGATAATTTGACCTCAAGATAGACAGTATGAAAATACATAAAGACAAACCAACATAGACGTCATAACGTGAATATCTCGAAGGAATCTTTATTTGTACGATTCAACCACAATAAGAAGAACACGACAAATAACTATCCTATATTTGCAACCTATCGTGTGTCGTACATAACTATATATATATGTACAGTGTTCAATTTATAGACTTGGAGAACAAAAATCCACCAACATTGCTTGGGTGTGTTGAGTTGAAGTGTGTGTGTGTGTGTGTGTGTGTGTGCGTGTGCGTGTGCGTGTGCGTGTGCGTGCGTGTGCGTGTGCGTGCGTGTGTGTGTGCGTGTGTGCGTGTGTGTGTGTATGTATGTACGTGCGCGTGTGTGTATGTGTGCGTGGTGTGGGCGTGCGTGCGTGCCGCGTGTGTGTGTTGTGTGTGTGTTGCGCGCGCGCGCGCGCGCGCGCGCGCGTGTGTGTGTGTGTGTGTGTGTGTGTGTGTGTGTGCGTGCGCGCGCGCGCGCGCGTGTGTGTGTGTGTGTGTGTGTAAAACGCGACTGAAGACATTCTTTTCACAAACATCAGTAAGCACAATACGTTCCCGAAAGCACAATGATATAATCATATCCACTTTTTTTGGTACGATTGTAAGGGAGATAACTTGTTGCTAGAATGGGAGCTCAATAACGGCTTTCAACAATGCCTGGATCATCCCCCTTTCATAAACATAGATACGGCTACCGAGGAATATAACATCATATAGTAACAAGCGCGAAATCGCAATAGTTTGTGGCACGCGGTCTATTTTTACCACTCCAATCATGAGTTACCTCCCCTGGCTTTTCAATAATTTTAATCTGTAAACCAGAATGTTATCTCTGCACCATTTCGTAACTTTTTATATCTTTTGGAAAACATTTAAAAACTATGTATCCTACTTATACTCATCAAAAGAAGCACCGCATACTCGTCGTGCCTGTTGTAGTGTCTGTATTACATATCGATGGCTTAGAGTCAAACTGGATTAACTTCAGATAGTCCATTTTTTTATTATTACAGAAACAAATGCGGAAAAAAATACTCTTTGTTGCAAGTTTCAAAGTTTTACTTTGAAAACTTCCTGATCGCTTCTCGGCCTTTTGGCTAAGACAGTGATTCAGGAACATAAATTTTTGTTTATACCCTGATTGGTTTGTTCAGCCCGTCGTACATGGCGAAAGCCGATACTCGACGTTAAACGGAACTTCCATCTTTGTTGTCCCAAATTTTCGTTTTGATATCTTAATAAATGAAAAAGATATAACTGTTGTTCTCTTTTGACTCAAAAATAAATCAACATTTTTTTGGAGTCAAACAAGTTTAACTTCAGACAGTCTGCTTTTGACTCCAAAATCACAAGACATTTTAGCATTTTATTTTGAGTCAAACCGGGCTATCTTACAAATAAATGAGTTTGACTCAAAATATCACAAGACATTTTAGCATTCTAATTTTGAGTCAAACCAGGCTATGTTACAAATAAATGAGTTTGACTCAAAATATTTGATTCGAAAAGTGGGCAATATTTTCAGTAAAAATCAGACAAAATATAAATAATCCTTTTTGATTCAAAAATTATTGTTAATATCAGTACTTTTATTTTGAGTCAAATTCGGACATTTTACAGATAACCTGGTTGTTTCTTGTAACAAACCTGTGTTGATTTTGGAGTAAAAACCGGACAATTCATGTTTGTGTGTCCGCATGCGTACGTGTGTACGTGCGTTTATTGCATGTGTGCATGCGCTTCGGTGTGCGCGCATGTACGTGTGTGTGAAATCTTGATTAGTCACAATGTTAGTCTCATAACCTCTATCACTCATACACTGACACACACACACACTCAGATGCACACACTCACATACACACGCGCACACGCGCGCACACACATACATACACGCGCTTGCGCGCGCGCGCACGCACGCACACTGTCAGGGTGGGTGGTGGGATTCGTGGAGCTGAAGACAAATGACGTAAGAATGTTAATTGAAGTCAGTAGGTCTTCCGCGATTGTCCGGCCTGTCATGTCTTTGAAGTGAATGTGACACGCCGTAACTGGGTAGGAATAGATGAACGGACGGGATGATTTTTGTTTTTGACTGTTGTAACTTTGTATCACGCGCTTTAACGGGTGTCTTGGGAACAGTAAAAGGCTAACGGTATGGTTTTTGTTTGTTTTAAGAAATAAAAATATATCGTTATTTTGCTTTTTTCTGTTGGACACGCGAGTGTTTGTGTGTGATATGTCTTTGCGAGCATGCGTGCATGCATGCGTGTTCACCTGAATGCATACATGCGTGCGCATATGCGTGTTTATGTGCATGAGTGTTTGTTTGCGTGCGTGTGTGCATATTCGCGTGCGTGATTTCTTGCGTGCGCATGCGCGTATTTGTGCGTGCGTGTGTGTGCTTGTGCAGAATAGGAACTAGTCGCACACACACATATACGCATGCACGCACTAATACGCGCATGTGCACGCAAGCAAGCACGCACGCGAATATGCACACACACACACACGCACGTACACACACACCACATACACACACACACATGGAATGCTTAGTTCTTTATTTTTTCTTTACATCATTTTTTTTATGGATGGCTTGTTGAAAAAAAGCATGTTTTTTGCTTATACAATGTTCCCATCTGGAAATAAAATTTTGACTTGACTTGACTTGACACACACACACCCACACACACACACAACACACACACACACACACACAGAGGGAGGTAGGATCGGTTGACAGGCTGGTAACAAAAGAAAAGAAGGTGTATGCAAATTGCGGGACAGTGGCCTACAATGATTTTCTGAAGTAGGCTGGACACGATTTGACAATTTTTACGATGAGTTAAGAGTCAATAGGGCATTTGCCTCTGGCGACCTTTGAGTTTCACCGAGTGAATTTAGAGAGTTGAATTAGAAAGGTAGCGTAACTCGGGCAGAACGAGCTCAGGCAAATTAGTAGTCTGGTATAGTGAACGAACACTCGTGGCAATTGCCCTATTACGAGTGCAGGCAACAGAGCAGATAGCTGAATTTATTCTGTCCTAGCTCTTTTGTCGGCTTAGCGCTAGTGGGCAGAGGACCTCATCAAGGTATCAAAGGGTACCGCGCAGTGGCCTAGGAATGTCACACATCTCCGCTATCCGTTTCCGGTACTTGTTACTGAAGGCATGATCAAAGATAGTCGAATCGAAGATGGAGAGAGGAGGGGGGGGAGGGGAGGGGGGGGTTTGTGCGAGTTGTAGTAGAAAAACTGAAATATTCTTTAAAATAAATGAATAGGCAGATAGATAGACAGATACATAAAATGTTATATATTTTTTTATGAATGATCCGAGAATTTGTCTTTAAAAAAAATAAATAATAAAGTGATGCACGAATTATAGTTAGTTCCTAATCATTGTAATTTATATTTTAAGTTATTGCTATTCTGAGGATTAGGTACTGAAAAAGCAGGAAAGTCCCTAGTTTTTTAAACGATAAAGATGGTCTAAAGCCATAATTATGGCTTTTGCTTTCGGTTTTTATGAACAATTAACAGGTTTCTTTCGATCGTTGCATAGACTACCCATTAAATTATTTTTTTAGTGGTAGGAAAGGGGGAGGGGGTGGAGGGTGGGGTAGACAGAAGTAGGCGTGGGGGGTGGGGAGAGAGAGAGAGAGACGAGAGACGAGAGAGAGATGAGAGAGAGGGAGAGAAAGAGAGAATTGTGTCAATAATGTAACGACCATTAAGGTGACAACAAGTGCTTGAATATTTGCAGGAATTATATTTATTAATTTTCTAGTCATATATAAGAAATAAACACGGTACAATCCCATGCCATGTTTCAAAAACAAGAGGAGATCCTTACCCCACTCCCCTCTAAAATCAATATTTTGACTACGATCCGAGATTTTTTAAAATCATCATAATTCCCTTAAAAGTAAAGACAATTGCCTGAAACCTTGCAGGGATAACGTTTGTTATGTTGTTGTCAAAAAAAGCAAATAAACAAGATACAATCCCATGCCATATTTTAACACAAGAGAAAATATTACCCCACCCCCCTCTAAAATCAATATTCTGACTACAATCAGAGACTAAAATAATCACAAGTCCCTTAAAAGTATCAACAATTGTACTGAAACTTTGCAGGAATAACGTTTATTATGTTCTTGTCCATATACAAGCAAATAAACAAGATACAATCACTTGTCATTTTTTTAATCACAAGAGGAAGCACCTAACCTACCGCCCTCTAAAATCTATATTTTGACTACGAGCATAGACTAACATCATCATAAGTCATTTAAAAGTAACGACAATTGCCTGAACCCTTGCAGGCATAAAGTTCATTATTTTCTTGGCATATAAAGCAAATAAACAGGATACAATCCCTTGCCATATTTTAACACAAGAGGAAACACCTACCCTACCCCCCTCTAAAATCGATATTTTGACTACGTGCATAGACTAAAATCATCATAAGTCCCTTAAAAGTATCAACAATTGCCTGAAACTTTGCAGGAATAATGTTTGTTGTGTTCTTGTCATATAAAGCAAATATACAAGACACAATCCCTTGCCATATTTTAACACAAGAGGAAACACTTACCCTACCCCCCTCTAAAATCAATATTTTGACTACGAGCAGAGACTAAAATCATCATAAGTCCACTTAAACGTACCGACAATTGCCTAAAATTTTTGCAGGAATAATATTTAGTATGTTCTTGTCATATAGCAACAAATAACAAGGTACAATCCCATGCCATTTTTGAACACAAGAGGAAAAGACCCCCCCCTACCCCCCTCTAAAAACAATATTTTTGACTACGATCAGAGGACTAAAATAATCATAAGTCCCTTAAAAATAACGACAAGTGCCTGAAACTTTGCAGTGATAACGTTTATTATGTTGTTGTCAAATAAAGCAAATAAACAAGATATAATCCCTTGCCATATTTTAGCACAAGAGGAAACACATACCCTACCCCCTCTAAAATCAATATTTTGACTAAGATCAGAGACTAAAATCATCACAAGTCCATTAAACGTACCGACAATTGCCTGAAGTTTTATAGGAATAATATTTAGTATGTTCTTGTTATATAGCACAAATGAACAAGGTACAATCCCTTGCCATTTTTTAACACAAGAGGAAACACATACCCTACCCCCATCTACAATCAATATTTTGGCTACAAGCATAGACTAAAATAATCGTAAGTCCCTTAAAAGTAAACACAATTGCCTGAAACATTGCAGGGATAACGTTTATTATGTTGTCAAATAAAGCAAATAAACAAAATACAATCCCTTGCCATATTTTAACACAAGAGGAAAAACCTACCCTACACCCCTCTAAAATCAATATTATGACTACGAGCAGAGACTAAATTCATCATAAGTCCCCCTAAAGTATCGACAATTGTTTGAAACCTTACAGGAATAATGTTTGTTATGTTCTTGTTATATGCAACACAGAAACAAGATACAATCCCTTGCCATTTTTGAAAACAAAGGGAACTGCATGTCCCACCCCCCTCTAAAACCAATATATTGACTACGATCAGAGACTAAAAGCATAATAAGTCCCTTAAAAAGTACCGAATATTGCCTGAACTTTGCAGGAATAATGTTTGTCCTGTTCGTGTCATAGAAATTAAAATAACAGATACAATCCCTTGCATAGTTTAACAAGAGGGAACAATTACCTACCCCCCTCTAAAATCAATATTTTGACTATGATCAAGACTAAAATCATCACAGTTCCCTTAAAATTAACACATGCCCTGAAATTTTGCAGGAATAATGTTTTTTATTATGTCTGTTCTCCAAAGAAAAACAACAAGCTACAATCCCATATCAATGTTTTAAACCAAAAGAAAATACTTACCCCCGCTCCCCCCCCCCCCATCTAAATCAAAATTTGGATTATGGATAACTTACAACAACCCCATCTAATCATTTGGAAATACATTATAGAGAGGCTGTTAACAAAAATAATTCCTTATAACTGGGAAGTTCTATAAAACATTCAGCAGTATGCGTGCGCGTGCACGCCACACGCACACATGCCAAAATGATTAC
>CM065685.1:22073965-22083965 GCA_017654935.2 Phymorhynchus buccinoides
AATTTGTTGTCATCCGTAACATGTCGTCACAAATTAATGACGTATTTCTTGGGGGTTGACGTAAAAGCCAAGATGACGCAGTCTAGGCGCAACCACCCCGTTTTTATGAACTGGCTTCAATAAAAGCATGGCGAACCTTTCCTGTGCACATTTAGTCGAATTTTGTGCATCAAAAGTGCTGAAAAAAAGTGACTAACAATAAAAATAGATAACAGCAGTAAACATCGTGCTGGCGTCGAAAATGCAGTAATGACATTCTAATGATATTAATGAAGTCTACGTCCAAGGGCTTAATGATATTCATAGAATATCATTGCGCCATATACCATATGCCATATACCACTAAGCAAAGAAAAGAAAGAAAGACGATGCTCCACAACTACCAAGGTTTCGGCGCCTGGGTCGCACCGACATCCACCTCCGGGGGAGGGACTAAAAGAAAAAATGTCGTGGGGAGGTGTGAGTCTGTATTCGCACTTCAAATCGAGGCTACACTTCTGGCCGCTCTTTAAAATGATGTATTTTAAAAGCGTACAAAATAATAAGCATATCGATGGCTTGGAGTCAAAACAGACTAACTCGAAAAGGCCTGTTTCGAGAAAAACGCTTCTAAAGATTTGAATAATTCCTGTAAAAAATCAAAGCTTCCCTATTACATTAATTTTGGAGTGGTGGTGTATTGGGGTCTCAAAGATATTATTGCAAATTCGGGAGTTATTTAGAATACAAACAATGGAGTATTTGACATTATTGTTAGATAGTCCGTTTTGACACGAAATTGGTGGCCTCAACATTTTCAAATGATTTTGGGTCAAACTGGACCAACTAAAACTTGGGTCCTTTTGACTCAAATTTTTTTGGTATTGCAAGGTCTGTATTTTTGGGTAAAAACGGGATAACTTTCAGATAAATGGGTTTGATTCAAAAAATTTTATGAATATATAGATATAAAATACGGTCAAAAGAGACCATGATGTGAAGTTAGAACACTAATATTTCCCTTACTGTTTTCAATCCGATTCACGCACATAGGGAGTGAGTAAGAAGCAAGGCACACATCTCAACTCTCACTGTGTGGGCTGTGGTGGTTTGGTCACATTCAAACATTAATTTTAATATTGTGCTGAAATGCAGTGCCTGCATGTGTGGGTGTGCAAGCCATTGTGTGTGTGTGTGTGTGTGTGTGTGTGTGTGTGTGTGTGTGTGTGTGTGTGTGTGTGTGTGTGTGTGTGTGTGTTGTCTGTCTGTGTGTGTGTGTGTGTGGGTGGGGTGGGTGTTTTGCATGTTTTTATATGAGTTTGTGTAGACAGGTTGTAATCATTTTGTGCATGTGTGCGTGTGTGTGTGCGTGCGCACGCATACTGTCTGAATGTTTTAATAGAACTCCCAGTTATAAGGAATTATTTTTGTTACAATGCCTCTCTATAATTGTATTTCCAAATTGATTTAGATGGGGTTGGTGTAAGTTATTTCCATAATCCAAATTTTGATTTTAGATGGGGGGGGGGGTAAGTATTTTCTTTTGGGTTTAAACATGATATGGGATTGTATCTTGTTTGTTTTCTTTAGATGACAAGAACATAATAAACATTATTCCTGCAAAGTTTCAGGGAACTGTTGTTAATTTTAAGGGACTTATGATGATTTTAGTCTCTGATCGTAGTCAAAATATTGATTTTAGAGGGGGGTAGGGTAAGTGTTTCCTCTTGTGTTAAAATATGGCAAGGGATTGTATCTTGTTTATTTGCTTTATATGACACGAACATGACAAACATTATTCCTGCAAAGTTTAAGGCAATTATCGGTACTTTTAAGGGACTTATGATGCTTTTAGTCTCTGATCGTAGTCAAAATATTGGTTTTAGAGGGGGGTGGGACATGCATTTCCCTTTGTTTTCAAAAATGGCAAGGGATTGTATCTTGTTTCTTTGTTGCATATAACAAGAACATAACAAACATTATTCCTGTAAAGTTTCAAACAATTGTCGATACTTTTAAGGGACTTATGATGATTTTAGTCTCTGCTCGTAGTCAAAATATTGATTTTAGAGGGGGGTAGGGTAAGTGTTTCCTCTTGTGTTAAAATATGGCAAGGGATTGTATCTTGTTTATTTGCTTTATATAACAAGAACATAACAAACATTATTCCTGCAAAGTTTCAGGCAATTGTCGTTACTTTTAAGGGACTTATGATGATTTTAGTCTCTGATTGTAGTCAAAATATTGTTTTTAGAGGGGGGTAGGGTAGGTCTTTCCTCTTCTGTTACAAAATGGCATGGGATTATACCTTTTTCATTTGTGCTATATAACAAGAACATACTAAATATTATTCCTGTAAAACTTCAGGCAATTGTCGGTACGTTTAAGGGACTTATGATGATTTTAGTCTCTGCTCGTAGTCAAAATATTGATTTTAGAGGGGGGTAGGGTATGTGTTTCCTCTTGTGTTAAAATATGGCAAGGGATTGTATCTTGTTTATTTGCTTTATATAACAAGAACATAACATACATTATTCCTGCAAAGTTTCAGGCACTTGTCGTTACTTTTAAGGGACTTATGATGATTTTAGTCTCTGATCGTAGTCAAAATATTGTTTTTAGAGGGGGGTAGGGTGGTCTTTCCTCTTGTGTTACAAAATGGCATGGGATTGTACCTTGTTATTTGTGCTATATGACACGAACATACTAAATATTATTCCTGCAAAAGTTCAGGCAATTGTCGGTACGTTTAAGGGACTTATAATGATTTTAGTCTCTGCTCGTAGTCAAAACATTGATTTTAGAGGGGGGGTAGGGTAGGTGTTTCCTCTTGTGTTAAAATATGCCAAGGGATTGTGTCTTGTATATTTGCTTTATATGACAAGAACACAACAAACATTATTCCTGCAAAGTTTCAGGCAATTGTTGATACCTTTAAGGGACTTATGAGGATTTTAGTCTATGCACGTAGTCAAAATATCGATTTTAGAGGGGGGTAGGTTAGGTGTTTCCTCTTGTGTTAAAAAATGACAAGGGATTGTATCTTGTTTATTTGCTTTATATGCCAAGAACATAATGAACGTTATGCCTGCAAAGTTTCAGGCAATTGTCGTTACTTTTAAGGGACTTATGGTGATTTTAGTCTCTGATCGTAGTCAAAATATTGATTTTAGAGGGGGGTAGGATATGTATTTCCCTTTGATTTCAAAACTGGCAAGGGATTGTATCTTGTTTATTTCTTGTATATGACAAGATCATAATAAACATTATTCCTGTAAAGTTTCGTACAATTGTCGATATTTGTAAGGGACTTATGATTATTTTAGTCTATGCTCGTAGCCAAAATATTGATTTTAGAGGGGGGTAGAGTTAAAATGTGTTAAAATATGGCAAGGGATTGTATCTTGTTTATTTGCTTTTTTTGACAACAACATAACAAACGTTATCCCTGCAAGGTTTCAGGCAATTGTCTTTACTTTTAAGGGACTTATGATGATTTAAAAAAATCTCTGGATCGTAGTCAAAATATTGATTTTAGAGGGGAGTGGGGTAAGGATCTCCTCTTGTTTTGAAACATGGCATGGGATTGTACCGGTGTTTATTTCTTATATATGACTAGAACATAATAAATATAATTCCTGCAAATATTCAAGCAATTGTTGTTACCTTAATGTCGTTACATTATTGACACAATTCTCTCTCTCTCTCTCTCTCTCTCTCTCTCTCTCTCTCTCTCTCTCTCTCTCTCTCACCCCACCCCCCACGTCTACTTCTGTCTACCCCACCCTCCACCCCCTCCCCTTTCCTACCACTAAAAAATAATTTAATGGGTAGTCTATGCAACGATCGAAAGAAACTCGTTAATTGTTCATAAAAACCGAAAGCAAAAGCCATAATTCTGGCTTTAGACCATCTTTATCGTTTAAAAAACTAGGGACTTTTTCAGTACCTAATCCTCAGAATAGCAATAACTTAAAATATAAATTACAATGATTAGGAACTAACTATAATTCGTGCATCACTTTATTATTTATTTTTTTTAAAGACAAATTCTCGGATCATTCATAAAAAAATATATAACATTTTATGTATCTGTCTATCTATCTGCCTATTCATTTATTTTAAAGAATATTTCAGTTTTTCTACTACAACTCGCACAACTCCCCCCCCTCTCTCTCTCTCTTCGTCGACTATCTTTGATCATGCCTTCAGTAACAAGTACCGAAACGGATAGCGGAGATGTGTGACATTCCTAGGCCACTGCGCGGTACCCTTTGATACCTTGTTGAGGTCCTCTGCCCACTAGCGCTAAGCCGACAAAAGAGCTAGGACAGAATAAATTCAGCTATCTGCTCTGTTGCCTGCACTCGTAATTGACTCTTTTCTCGCTCATCGTAAAATTGTCAACTCGTGTCCAGCCTACTTTAAAGACACCGCGTGGAGACTCAGAAACTCATTGTAGGCCAACTGTCCCGCAATTTGCATACACATTCCTTCTTTTCTTTTGTTACCAGCCTGTCAACCGATCCCTCCCTGTGTGTGTGTGTGTGTGTGTGTGTGTGTGTGTGTGTCAAGTCAAGTCAAAATTTTATTTCCAGATGGGAACATTGTATAAGCAAAAACATGCTTTTTTTCAACAAGCCATCCATAAAAAATGATGTAAAGAAAAAATAAAGAACTAAGCATTCCATTGTGTGTGTGTGTATGTGTGTGTGTGTACGTGCGTGTGTGTGTGTGTGCATATTCGCGTGCGTGCTTGCTTGCGTGCGCATGTGCGTATTAGTGCGTGCATGCGTATATGTGTGTGTGCGACTAGTTCCTATCCTGCACAAGCACACACACGCATGCACGCACAAATACGCGCATGCGCACGCAAGAAATCACGCACGCGAATATGCACACACGCACGCAAACAAACACTCATACACATAAACACGCATATGCGCACGCATGTATGCATTCAGGCGAACACGCATGCATGCACGCATGCTCGCAAAGACATATCACACACAAACACTCGCGTGTCCAACACAAAAAAGCAAAATAACGATATATTTTTATTTCTTAAAACAAACAAAAACCATACCGTTAGCCTTTTACTGTTCCCAAGACACCCGTTAAAGCGCGTGATACAAAGTTACAACAGTCAAAAACAAAAATCATCCCGTCCGTTCATCTATTCCTACCAAGCTACGGCGTGTCACATTCACTTCAAAGACATGACAGGCCGGACAATCGCGGAAGACCTACTGACTTCAATTAACATTCTTACGTCATTTGTCTTCAGCTCCACGAATCCCACCACCCACCCTGCCAGTGTGCGTGCGTGCGCGCGCGCGCAAGCGCGTGTATGTATGTGTGTGCGCGCGTGTGCGCGTGTGTATGTGAGTGTGTGCATCTGAGTGTGTGTGTGTGTCTGTGTATGAGTGATAGAGGTTATGAGACTAACATTGTGACTAATCAAGATTTCACACACACGTACATGCGCGCACACCGAAGCGCATGCACACATGCAATAAACGCACGTACACACGTACGCATGCGGACACACAAACATGAATTGTCCGGTTTTTACTCCAAAATCAATACAGGTTTGTTACAAGAAACAACCAGGTTATCTGTAAAATGTCCGAATTTGACTCAAAATAAAAGTACTGATATTAACAATAATTTTTGAATCAAAAAGGATTATTTATATTTTGTCTGATTTTTACTGAAAATATTGCCCACTTTTCGAATCAAATATTTTGAGTCAAACTCATTTATTTGTAACATAGCCTGGTTTGACTCAAAATTAGAATGCTAAAATGTCTTGTGATATTTTGAGTCAAACTCATTTATTTGTAAGATAGCCCGGTTTGACTCAAAATTAAAATGCTAAAATGTCTTGTGATTTTGGAGTCAAAAGTTAATTGTTTGACTCCAAAAAAATGTTGATTTATTTTTGAGTCAAAAGAGAACAACAGTTATATCTTTTTCATTTATTAATATATCAAAACGAAAATTTCGGACAACAAAGATGGAAGTCGCGTGTCGGCTTTCGCCATGTACGACGGGCTGAACAAACCAACCAGGGTATAAACAACAATTTATGTTCCTGAATCACTGTCTTAGCCAAAAGGCCGAGAAGCGATCAGGAAGTTTTCAAAGTAAAACTTTGAAACTTGCAACAAAGAGTATTTTTTTCCGCATTTGTTTCTGTAATAATCAAAAAATGGACTATCTGAAGTTAATCCAGTTTGACTCTAAGCCATCGATATGTAATACAGACACTACAACAGGCACGACGAGTATGCGGTGCTTCTTTTGATGAGTATAAGTAGGATACATAGTTTTAAATGTTTTCCAAAAGATATAAAAAGTTACGAAATGGTGCAGAGATAACATTCTGGTTTACAGATTAAAATTATTGAAAAGCCAGGGGAGGTAACTCATGATTGGAGTGGTAAAAATAGACCGCGTGCCACAAACTATTGCGATTTCGCGCTTGTTACTATATGATGTTATATTCCTCGGTAGCCGTATCTATGTTTATGAAAGGGGGATGATCCAGGCATTGTTGAAAGCCGTTATTGAGCTTCTATTCTAGCAACAAGTTATCTCCCTTACAATCGTACCAAAAAAAGTGGATATATTATTGTGCTTTCGGGAACGTATTGTGCTTACTGATGTTTGTGAAAAGAATGTCTTCAGTCGCGTTTTACACACACACACACACACACGCGCGCGCACACACACACACACACACACACACACACACACACACACACACACGCGCGCGCGCGCGCGCGCGCGCGCGCGCGCACACAACACACACACGCGGCACGCACGCACGCCCACACACACACACACACACACACACACACGCACGTACATACATACACACACACACGCGCACACACGCACACGCACGCACACGCACACACACACACGCACACGCACACGCACACACACACACACACACACACACACACACACACACACACACACACTTCACACTCAACTCACACACCCAAGCAATGTTGGTGGATTTTTGTTCTCCAAGTCTATAAATTGAACACTGTACATATATATAGTTATGTACGACACACAATAGGTTGCAGATATAGGATAGTTATTTGTCGTGTTCTTCTTATTGTGGTTGAATCGTACAAATAAAGATTCCTTCGAGATATTCACGTTATGACGTCTATGTTGGTTTGTCTTTATGTATTTTCATACTGTCTATCTTGAGGTCAAATTATCTCCTCTTAGTCTCTCTTTCTTTGTCTGCCTGTCTGTCTGCCTGCATCTCTCTCTTTCTCTCTCTCTCTCTCTCTCTCTCTCTCTCTCTCTCTCTCTCTCTCTCTCTCTCTCTCTCTCTCTCTCTCTCTCTCTCTCAATCAATCAAATAGATTATTATCCTTATTAAGAAAATGTAACATTGCTTTGAAGTCGATCATATATAGAGATATGGAAAAACATATCAGTTTACTGCTGGCACTGCCGGGCTGATGAGACTCCCTAGAGTCGAAACAGCTGTCCTCGGCTGGGTTCTGCTATTGCCTCCCTAATAAGGAGGAAAAAACTATACTAGCACTCTCTTAGACCATACATCAAACACAAAGTTAATCTGACTGGTTTTGGTCTTACTGTTCGTTTCAAAGACATAGGGACAATTTAAAAAAAAAGTTTTACTATAATTATAAGAACAAACATATAATACACACAACACAAATGTAGCGAGTTTATGAATAATAGGTCTCACTGGGAACGCAGAAGAAGAAGAAGAATAGGTCTGGTTGAAAATAAAGCCAATGCATAGCGACGATCGTATTTGTGCCAGTCTCACACAGAGTTACGTCCCTTTCTTTAAATTTAAGCGAATCAAAAAATAATAAACTTTTCGAGTTTGCAAATGGGCCAAAATGGAAAAAGAATAATTTATTCTAGTCGCTGCATTATTTTTTACCATAAAATAAGTCGTAACGGGTTTACAGAGGATTCAGGTTCCTCGCTTTCAAGCTGAAATTTTCATCTTTCGGACAGATCACTGATCGGCGGTGCGGAGATTTGAGTTGAAAAGCGTTGACAGAATCAGTTGTCCGCTCGCTATCTAAGCCCACCGACCGCTAATAAGCAGTGGCGGGTGTAAGATGAAGCCTTCTAGTGATGTTCTCAAAGGTTTAAAAAAAATTCTACCATGCCAATTTTTTCCTACATGCCCCGCATTGAGCTTACCGAATTGGCGACAGTTTGCCTGTTTACTAACAAAAGGAGTGGCTTCCCTTGCGAATTGGAAACGATCGTCAAACGCTGAATCTAACAATGCTTTGCTCCACACCACTAACTTTATTAGGAAATCACTAATGTTTGCTTCGACGCCATAAATTTAAGCTTACGATGTTGCACACAATAATTTTTTGTGGTTTTAAACTTTTTGAAAATCGTTGGGAACAAAAATGTCTGCTACTGCGCGAGCCTGTCTCACGAGATGACGTCATGGGAAGACGCCATTACTGAAGCGAAAATAGTTTCTGTTCGATTCAAATACCAGTATCGTGAAAACCAAAATATTTGAGAGTGTTTTTTCTTATAAAAAAATATGCATAGTTTCTACAGGCAGTACTTGACTTTTGAATGCTTATTTTTCTGTAAATGAATCGAGTTTTGTGGAATTTTCAATCATATTGATTCTTGGAAGGAATCTGCAACAAAAATGTCTCTTCAGCAGCATTGTATGAAGAAATAGACCAATGTTTCGATAAATCACGCCAGTTATTGACAGAAAACGCATTTTTACAGCAAGTTAACTATTTTTATCTCATTTCATAGCAATTACTCTGAGAATTGCTTACATTTTGTTTTTATTCACGTGGCTACAATGCAGTTATTATACCCAGTAATAACAAAGTATAAACGCACTTGGGGAAAGAAAAAAAAAGAACAAAAGACATAAATATCCGGGTTTAGTTCTACTACTTGTTGGCCTAATGAGCGATATTTTTTTGGGGGTGGAGTTATCAACCTTTCACATATATTAGGTATTAGGTGCTGATATGGCTAGTACCCACGTGTCGTCATATCCGGCCACAAGGAGCGCCACATTATGGGAGACCGCCATCTTAGTCCTTACCTTTTTTTGAAAAATGCCAGATCGATGCTGCGTATTTGGCTGTTCCAATTCGAAACTTATCTAAACTGTATTTATAACATCTGAATGTTTTCTTTACACATTTAGATCACATTTTCACTTTGCTTACACACAAATAAGGACTAAGATGGCGACACTTCCGTTGGAATGGTCGAGATGCGCACGCAGGTGGGTTGGAGCCATAGGGGACACAACAGAAGGCAATGGCAAAAACACCTGATTATGCCTTCTATTTCGCCGTCCGCATGCAAAAGAGACGTAACTCAAAATTGGTCATCTTCGATGTGTTGGACTTACCAGTTGATCTAGACAAGCTGCATCATCTAACAAAGCTGTAAAACAACAATTTGCAAAGATAAAACACTGATGGTGACGCTAAAGGAACAAAAAATGACGTTATGTGGCCTGAAATGACCAAAATATTGAGTTTTCCATTCCTCATGTGAAGTGACGTCATTCAACTTACGTCTGTATGGCTTGTACCCACGTGTCGTCATATCCGGCCACAAGGAGCGTGCCATATTATGGGAGACCGCCATCTTAGTCAGTAACTTTGTTTGAAAAATGCCAGATCGATGCTGTTTACACACAAATCTGACTAAGATGGCGACACTTCCGTTGGAAGGGTCGAGATGCGCACGCAGGTGGGGGGAGCCATTGCATGCGGGCGGCGCTTTGATCAACGGAAATGAACTAAGCAAAGAGATCTACCTCTCGCGGGGGGCCGCCAGAAGTGCTTCTCAACAGCCTGTCAGCAAATGGTCATAGGTGGTCTTCACATGGTCGAAGAGCGACATGAACCTCGATAGGCTCACGTCGACACCATCAGCATTGCCATCATTCTCATAATCATTGGATCCATCAGGGTCGTCGTTGTTAGCAATTAGG
>CM065685.1:22088965-22100838 GCA_017654935.2 Phymorhynchus buccinoides
TTTGATTTGATTTCTATCAAGATTCAGCACCGTATAAATACTGTATGTTGTTTTTGTTGTTGTTCCAGGCCGGAGGACGTTAAGCGAACTTTCATCCCATGAGTAAAAGAGCGAGGGAACTTGCCACCACTCGGCGACTCACTTGTTTTAAATGAAAACGCTTTAAGCCTCAAATCGATTATCTCTCAGGGCCTGTATTCACATTGAGATAGTATGAGACTTATCATTTTGATATCTTAACTTGGAAGTCCTTCTTAAAGTAGTAAGATTTAACTACTTCCGGACGAATTCCGAGTATACTCGGAACTGAAGAACGTCAGTCAAGGCCTAATTCCGAGTATTCTCGGAACAGCGATTTCTGAGTCTAAGACTTGTCCGAATCCATGTTTTCTCAATCCAAACCACGTTTTTCGAGTTATGTGTCTTTGTCACTCTTCCAGCCGTCGTTTCACTTAATATGTTTGGCGCTTTTATTTCATCTGTTAATGTTAAAATGTCCAAGAATCGGCCCTTCACGAGCCCCTCAAAATGCTCCAATAGGTTTTCATTAACAATGGTTGTAAATAAGGAGACTAATAATTCCGATTTTAATGCCAATCATGTCGATTTAAAAATGAAAATTAAACTTGGATTTACCAGTAGTGTTCTCGAAAATGAAGCACAGACAGAGGCGATTTTTTTCGCGATTTGTATTTGTTATCGTTGTTTTTGTAGGCAACCCCAGGCCAGCAATGATTTCTGCCTCATGCAGTGATGTCTTGAAGGGGTTGATAGTACTTTAGAAGGACTTCTAAGATACTGATCATAAGTCTCATACTATCTCAATGTGAATACAGGCCCAGATTTGCGGTTGCTGTGGAAATTGTTTCGAGGTTGTTTTTTTTATAGCCACCCGTGCTTGTTACTTCTCATAGAGTTTTGTTTTTAGTGCTTCCGTCAAAATGTAAGCATTCTGTACTTTTAGGTAAAGATTGTAAAATAGTAGTAATATTTGGTGTTAACGGAACAGTCTTTATAATGCTTGTTATTAACGCACAATTTAAATTAGATATTGAATGGTAAAAGCCAGTATTGTCACAAAGGGCATCAAGTTCATAAGTCATAAGTTTAAGTCATTGTCCATTGGCATTGTACAACGCACATGGAAACTTGTCTTCCACCGTGTAAAATAAAAATATTAAATAAAAAATATGAAACATAAATTTACATTAGCAAATATGTAACTCTCACACCACACCCCAATCATACATCCGCTCTCCGCTATCTTGCTCACTCATCATGCAACCCACCACCACTTCCGCCTTCATTTTTAACCCTTTCTTTTCTTTTTTCCTTCCTTTCCTCCTTTTTTTCCTTGTTCCTTTTCTCTTTTTTCCCTTCCCCACACCCCCCCTTTTTTTTCCATCAACCCCCTTTTAATTTTTTTAATTTTTTTAGCTACGCTAAAAAAAGGTACCTTTGAAGGCACTATCAAAGGGCTGACAGTACCTTCTGGTAAATACCTTTCAATATATACTCCTCACAAAAAGTCTAGCAACAAAACTTCTCACTGCAAATGCACTTTAATCATAAATCGTAGGTACAGTTTCACTGCTGTGATTTCATCTTCAACATGTCATTAATGTTTAAGTGAAACTGAGTAAATCACATAGCGGATTCATCTCGATCTCAGGATATTGAGCAACAAAAGAAATGGGTGTCAAAAACAGGTGTGGAAGAAAGCCAACTGTCAATTTCAAATTTAAAGATAACAGTGCGCAAACAGTTCATAACGTCATGAACAGCGAGTGTGACCTCCGTGGGCATGAATACAGGCTTGGAAGCGGCGTGGCATTGAGGCATCTGTGGGATTCAGTCAGCCATTGAACACCAATTTGATTTTGTTGCTTGACTTTTTGTGAGGAGTTTATGTAATGTTTATGCTAATGGTGGAGTGATTGCTTCGGTACTTGGGTAAGAAAAACATGTGCATTAATTTGAAAAATGTCGACAATACATCATGCTTGTGTATAATTATTATAATGAAGGAAAAGTGTGATATTTCGATTTTAAAGGAAATATACGAGATATATAATATAATATATTATATGTGACCCAGCACCACGAAAGGGACATTAAGTCGCTGGGCTAGTTTCTCACAACAGGCTTGCAAAGTCAAAAATCTTTTTTTTTGTCAATTTTGAGTTATGGGTATATTTGTGTTCTCGAACATCATTCTTATCTTTCATATTTATAAAGGATTGTCTTTTTAATATGGTCTCTAAATGGTCTTATAAGTGTTTTAAAATGAGTAGGTCAATGCATTTTCTTCAGCTAGGCTAGACTTTAGACTGTGTTTTCTCAAAATGGCCGACACTCACCCTACTAACTCTAAATGCTCATAACTGTGGAACGGAGAAATATACAAGAATGGTTCTTGTATCACGAGAACGAGACTTGTCTGAAGTTTTCAAATATACACTTTTCTCAGAATGGTTAGTTTGACGCTTAACCCCTTGACTGCCAGAGAAAATTGAAGAAAAATCCATTGTACTAATCATGACAAGAAAAAGACTACTGATAGAGCCAATCTGGCGAAATGGTCTGGGGATATAACTCTCTTGACTGTGTTAGAGCAAAAGCCAGCATATCGGAGTTATTCCTCTTCATCTGCTGACGCCATCGGTGATGTCATCAAGTCAGTACGTGATACGTTATACGGCAGTCAAGGGGTTTAAAATGTCCCTTTCGTGGTGCTGGGTCACATTTATTGACCCATCCCTTCCCTCCATCCACTCCTCCAACTTTTCATCCAGCCATCTATCCACCCTAATTGTCTGTTTGTCTGTCAGTTATTTAATTCTGCGACATCAGTCTATGTAAGAGGTTTGCGTGTCTATGCCTAACAATGCAGCGTTAAAACACAAGAACAATGGAGTTCGGCTCTTTCCTAGTTCATTGTTGCCACAACCTGTCAAGCCAGTTGCAGTTGTCTTTTGTTTGAATGTTATTTTCAGACCAATCGATGGGAGTTTTCCAACGTATTGGCCACTGCAACTAGGGTTATTAACGCCCTTGACAGCGAGAGAGCGAAGCTGGTCAGTATCCAAGAGGGCATTCACTCTTGCAAAAGGCAGCCATTTAGTGGCCTCAAATAGGGTTATTGGCGAGAGTTATTGCCCTTGTTTGGTCAGTACTCAAGCATCTACCAAGGGCATTCACTCTAGCAAAAGGTGGTTGTTGCAGTGGCCAATAGCGCCTTTAGAACTGGAGTACACTCTTCTGTTTACCGTTAGAACAAAAGGAGTTCTAGTTTTACACTAAATAATTTCATCTGAAGCGCGGAATATTCCTTATAAGAGATTTGATAAATTACAGCTAAGTCGTAGTTCGGATACCTCTCTCATGTTTACGATCGACTGTCGGTCTCCAAATCTGGTTCTTTCAGTTTCATGACAATGATACTAGACTGATCCACAAAGGCAGAATGTTGTCTTCAATGCAAAACGTTTGAGGGGTGGGAGTTGCGTACTGTACTGGATAGCAGAAATTACAATATCTGATGAAAATAAACAACGGGTATTAAAAGAGGACTTACTTATTCAAACGTACGTGCGTTAAAAGTGACGTTTTCACTTCTTCTTCTTTTCGGACGGTAATAAAGCACAATTTCAAAATGTTTCTTTTGAAAACGTTCCAATCTTTACTTGTTGTTTACCTTGCTTTGTGTACGAGTGCATCTTTTGCATCTGATCCAACTGATAGAGAGGATGTGATTGGTCATTACCGACTGGGTAATGAGATGCAGTGTCAGAGGTTGTGCTGGTACCGTCGGCTATGTACCAGCTACAACTGGAACAGAGGACTGGCCGCTGGTCATTCTACCAGTGGTCCTTCCAACTGTGTTCTGCACAGCAACACCGGTGAGTTGCTATGTCAAGGGTGTGTCTTGTGTGATGTCCACAGCTGTTCCGGGAAGAACGTTTAGTTTCAGGGCTTTTTTTTCAAGCCAACTTCACACGAAATCCTTTTCATAAACAACAGTCAAGAATAACGTTATGTAAGAAAATGAGTTCTATTCAGGATCCCGTGTCAGATTTTCATTCATGAGCATTTTTATTTATGTTTGCGATAATAAAAAAAAAGTGTATTATTTAATTAAGAACATTTTCTACTAAAATAAGTAACATGTTACTGTCCAACAAGTTTTGTTTTTACCATAAATCTGAAGGAGTAAATATATTAAAAATACTACGAAGAACACAGGCAAATGTTTTAAAGAAGAAATGCTTGGTGTAGGTTTTATCGCATATGTTTAGATTCTGTCATTCAACTAAACAGCTCACATTTACAGCTGTGGTGCGATGTTGCATAAATATGTATGTTTTTTTTTAATAAGATTACTGAAGACGTGAATTATTTCGATTACTTTTTTTTGTAGAAGGTTTTTTCATTTTTGCCTTTCTTACCAAACATCAAGCTGTATTTTATGAACGTTTTCAGCTAATTATCTTTGTTCAATAATTGATTGCAGTCAGGGTTAGGGTTAGGGTTAGAGTTATTATTCCAAAAAGATAATTAGCTGAAGAGGTTCATAAAATACACCTTTATGTTTGGTAAGAAAGGCAAAAACGGAAAAATGGAATTAACCGAGAAATGCAGGGGGGGTGGCACATCTTTACCTTTACCAAACTTTTTTTCGAAACTATAAAATACCTTTTAATTTAAAACAAAAAAATATGCCCAGATATTTTGAAGAAGTATAGTATTTAGTCTCTGCATTTTGCTGAAATGTGTTTTTTTTAAATCTTAGTCGACCACATCCGTCCATACAATGTAATGGCATTGATTACCAGCCGCGATCGAAGAGAACGAAGCTGGTCATGTTTTCAGTGCATTCTGAAGCCGACTGACTGACTGTCTGGCTGATTATCCGACTATCTATGTTAACACGATAACGTTTGAACGAAAGGACTTAGGACGCTCAAAGTTTGCATGCAGATAGGTACGCAAACAAATCTACGCCAACTTTGAAAATTAAGGTCATATGTCAAAGGTCGAGGTCACGAGCCGAAAATGCTGCCGAACACCTGGCACGATAACGGAGGGATCTAGGACGCTCAAATGTTGCACGGAGATAGGTACTAAAGATATCTAGGCCAAGTTCAAAAATGAAGGTCATAGGTTAAAGGTCAAGGTCACTCGAAAATGCTGCCGTACACCTGGCTCGATAACGGAGGGACCTAGGACTTAATTAATTGTGTTTTGTCCTCACTTCAAATTCAAATTCTATGTTACAGTTTTGTGAGATTTATCTCTTATTTTGTTGTTGTTACTGCTGTTGCTTGTTCGCGTTGTGTATATTCATTCACTTGTTATTTCTCTTAATGTTCCCTTTTTGCTTGTTATTTCATTGTTGTGTTCTGTTCCAGTGTTTTGTTACTTTTGGCAGCCAATATCGTGTAATATCTCTGTTTGAGCGCCTTGTATAAGCTTTTAAGCTTGTTGTGCTCATTTGCATTTGTTTGTGTTGCTGCTATATTGATTTTCAATAAAAAAAAATTCGTTTAAACCAGGGACCTAGGACGCTCCCATTTCGCATACAGACAGGTACTAAAGGTATCCAGACCAAGTTAAAAAATGAAGGTCATAGGTCAAAGGTCAAGGTCATTGGCGCCAAAAATGCTGCCGAGCACCTGGCACGATTACGATTGAATGGAGGGACCTAGGACACTTAAAAAGCTGCTTGCGGATAGGTACTAAGGATATCTAGGTCATAGGTCGAAGGTCGAGGTCACTGGATACGAAAATGCGAAAATGCTACCGCGCGGCTGGTGGTTTAGCGTCTTAACGCTCTAGTTAGTTTATTATATTATATCGAGTGTGTTACAAAAGGCTTCTTTCTGCAGTGCTGGATGCCACTCAAACCATAGCTTCTCCTCAAAACGACTGGAGCGAGCGTCCCGCCTCCCCCTCCACCATCCACAACGCCTGTCAACCCCGGCCCTGTGACGACCGCTCTGTGTGTGTGCCCTCCCTATCCCTCCCTTCCCACCAGTCCTCCTCCTCCTTCCGCTGCCTGCCCGTGCCCGCCCACTGTGCCCCTTCTGCTGCTCCTGATGTGCCCCACGGCTCTGCGCACGTGTCGGGGGACACGCGACAAGGGGACACTGCTGACGTCACCTGTGACCCCGAATTCGTCATGACGCCCAAGGGGGTGGATGAGCATATTGAGTGCCAGGTGGGGGCTGTTAATAAGCTTGCATAGATGGATGGACGGACGGATGAATGGAGGTGTGTGGAAGAATTGACATACGGAAGACTGAAACAAAATGGACAGATTGGAGTATAATATTTC
The DNA here is from genome assembly GCA_017654935.2 of Phymorhynchus buccinoides. Classification (NCBI taxonomy): domain Eukaryota; kingdom Metazoa; phylum Mollusca; class Gastropoda; order Neogastropoda; family Raphitomidae; genus Phymorhynchus; species Phymorhynchus buccinoides. The sequence goes on from CM065685.1 coordinate 22,095,303, forward strand.
GATCTGCACAATGTGTGCAAAGCATATTCTTCCAATCGGTATTTAAGCTCGTATCTGTTACTCAGCATATTAAAGAGAATATCAGAAACAAGCACATTTAAAACAAGGTGCTAACAAAAACAAATACTCACACGAAACAAGATGATACCAGACGAGACATGAAAGCTTCCATAAATAAACCGCAATAGGGGAAGACGGGGTAAAAAGTCCATGAACGGGTAAGAAGCCCATGCCAATAATCTCATGAAATGAAGCAAATTTCAGTCACATTTTGCCCATGAGACGAGTGTTAATGTTTAGCATTCGTCTCATGGGCAAATTTGACTGAAATGTTCTTTATTTCATGAGATAATTGGCATGGGCTTCTTAGCCGCCCATGGGATTTTTACCCCGTCTTGCCCTACAATTGTAAGCATGCCTAATTTTGTTCTGCGAATAATAGTCAAACAAATAACAAGGCTCAGTCCATCGCCAAGGTCACTCGGGTCATTGATACCAAGCCTATTTTCTTGAACTGAAACGCAAGCTTGCCTAATCTGGGGGTTCTTCTGGCAAAATATAAGATGTGTAGCCCTATGGCCAGGACAAAATGGACGTAACCAATGTCAAAGGTCAAGATTAGGGTCAACAAAGTAATTGTAACTTGGTGGGACCATCTACGTTAGGTTATGCACCACCAAAACAATGATAGTCTGTAGTAGTAGTAGTAGTAGTAGTAGTAGTAGTAGTAGTAGTAGTAGTAGTAGTAGTAGTAGTAGTAATAATAATGTGCAGCGGATAAAAATAGATAAGACATTTATTATTTTCAAGATCAACGGTTAAGGTAAATGTTGCAAGCTGATAGATTAGCCTACCCAGCAAAGCGTATCAGCACCAGGTGACGTATTTATCTGCAAAATTTGAGGCGATTCTGTGCAATGGTTTATGAAATCATTGCACAGAGAGACAAAGTAAAAATTAAAAACAGACGCAAATGGTTGCATGGTTCTCAGTGTCCCTTTGTGACATAGAGAGCAATTAGTTCAAATATTGTGTAGCAGCAAAACGAGATAAAATGGCTGATGAAAGCTACCTTTCAATAGCAATTGTTCGGAAATAATTAAGGGGAGTAATTTCATGGTGTGTGGGAGTGATCTTGCCTAATTCAATCGGTCAAACAGGGGCAGTCACTCTACGATCAGCTCTCGTAGCCTATTGACTGGTGTGTTTGAGCAGACATACAGCACTTAGAACACCGTGCGTCATTCTAAAACAAATTATGTCATTTATATTTTTACGTCACATTTTGCAAGTCCTATCAGTTTGTGGCCACTGGCCACCCCTCATTTTTCTATTAAAACAATGTTTGCAAGTCGCTGGCTCGCATCCTGCGGCTTCAAGCTTCGACGCCATTGTTGCATTGTTGCTATGGTGTTTTGATCGAGTAATGGAGGTAAGCAACTCTAATTTTCACGACGTGCTCTCCCCTAGGTGGTTTTTTTTTCTTCCGAAAATCGTCTATTTCCGATCCAGTCCGTGTTCTTGGTGCGTTCGGGCCACAATCTTGGGGTTCAATAATGTTCTGGGGAGCTTTCGATGGACGGACGTAGTGGCGCCCACAGAGGAAGACCTCAATCGCGCTGGCTCCGCAATTAAACTACATTATTTACGTACGAACAGAAAAGAAAAAAACTTACGTAATTCTCATAGTTGTACTAATAAAATGAAAGAAAAATACCTAAATTGGTGTAGACATGCGTTTTTTGTCAATAGTTTTTAAAAATAGGTACGATTTTGTTAAAACATTGGTCTATTTTTTTAATCATGACTCATAATTCAAATAATGAAATGTAGGTACGATAAGAAGAAAAAAAACTTACGTAATTCTCAGAGTTGTACTAATAAAATGAAAGAAAAATACCTAAATTGGAGTAGACATGCGTTTTTTGTCAATAGTTTTTAAAAATAGGTACGATTTTGTTGAAACATTGGTCTATTTTTCAATCATGACTCAAATACAGAAATGTGTGACATATTTCTTCCAACAATCAAGATGATTGAAAGCTGAACAAAACTCCACTATTTTTTTAAGAAAAACAGTATTCACAGATAGTGTATTGTCTGTAGAAACTATAATGTAGCTTTTTTTGAGAAAATAAGCTCTTCAATATTTGTTTTTGCATAAAAAAAATATTTCAGTCGAAGAAAACTTCCTATTTCGGCTTTCCGGCGCCACCTTACCATGCGCTCGTCTCGTGCATTGACGTATTTATTAGTGTAATCGTCATCAAAACTGACGTATTGATCATCAATACGTCAGTCGTCCGTGCATAGATCGAACAAAAAACAATCGAACTTTCATCGCTCTAGATTTTTAGGAAGTTTCAAAACCACACATGCGCAATATTAAACACTTACATTTTAAGTATCGAAACAAACGAATGTCATTTTCTGATGCCGCTGGTCGAATGAAGTAAAATATTGTAAGCTTACAAGCTTACAAAAGAAGAATCGCATTGTTGTCTTTGAGTCAGTCATTCAGTTTGAAAACAGAAGTGCGCATGCGTTGTCATCGGCCTTGACCTTGACCTTTCACACGCGTCGTTTCCTATGTGGAAATAAAACGGCGAATACGCCTCGATTTTTGACTTAACTATTTCTATGACTGGAGTAGATCTAACCCAAATCTTTAAAAAAAAAATTGATCAAGCTTCACACCGATGATTAATCTTACTGCGAGCTTATCTTTGTTAGCGCGCCTCGGGCACAGCTTTTCAACGATCGATGCGCTCAGTGAAGCTTCTTGTTCTCTCTACTCAACAGCTATTATTTTGTAAATAAACCGAAACAAAGCTAATCACTTCCGGTGAATCGAAAACGATGCGCAGGACTTCGCAAAAAAAAGAGGCAAAATCAGAAATCGGCACGTTTAATACGGGGGATTTAGGAAAAATTTGGCACGGTAGAACTGTTTTTAAACCTTTGAGAACATCACTAGAAGGCTTCATCTAGTATCCGGCACTCTTAATTAGCGTGGGGTGGCCTTAATTAGCGAGCGGACAACTGATTCTGTCAACGCTTTTCAACTCGGTAAATCTCCGCACCGCCGATCAGTGATCTGTCTGAAAGATGAAAATTTCACCTTGAAAGCGAGGAAGATGAATCCTCTGTACACCCGTCACGACTTCTTTTAAGGTAAAAAATATGCAGCGACAAGAAAAAAAATCTTCTTTTTAGTATTGGCCAGTTTGCAAACTCGAAAAGTTTCGGTTTTTTTTTTATTCGCTTAAATTTAAACAAAGGGACGTAACTCTGTGTCAGACTGGCACAAATACGGTCATCGCTATGAAATGTGACAGATTTCTTCCAACAATCAAGATGATTGAAAGCTGAATAAAACTCCACTATTTTTTGTAAAAAAACCAGTACTCACAGATAGTGTATTGTCTGTAGAAACTATAATGTAGCTTTTTTGAGAAAAGAAGCTCTTCAATATTTGTTATTGCATAACAAAAATATTTCAGTCGAAGAAATCTTCTTAGTTCGGCTTTCCGGCGCCCCCTTACCATGCGCTCGTCTCGTGCATTGACGTATTTATTTGCGTAATCGTCATCAAACTGACGTATTGATGATCAATACGACGTCAGTCGTCCGGGCATAGATCGAACAAAAAACAATCGAACTTTCATCACTCTAGATTTTTAGGAAGTTTCAAAACGAACACATGTGCAACATTAAACATTTACATTTTAAGCTTCGAAACAAACGTATGTAATTTTCTGATGCCGCTGGTCGAATGAAATAAAAATATTGTAAGATTAAGCACTTAAATCAGCTTACAAGCAAGAATCACATTGCTGTTTTTGAGTCCCGTCATTCAGTTTGAAAACATAAGTGCGCATGCGTTGTCATCGGACTTGACCTTGACCTTTCACACGCGTCATTTCCTATGGAAATAAAACGGAAAATACACCTCGATTTTTGGGGCAACGATTTCTATGACTGGGGTCACCCCAAAATCTTTCTAAAAAATTGATCAAGCTTCATTTCTCCCCCCCCCCTTTCCCCCCCCCCCCCCACCCCCCCCCCCCTCCCCCCCCCCCCCCCCCCCCCACCCCCCCCCCCTCCCCCTCCCCTACACCGATGATTAATCATTAATGCGAGCTTATCTTGGTTAGCGCGACTCGGGCACAGCTTTTCAACGATCGAAGCGCTGAGTGAAGCTTCTGGTTATCGCTAAATCTACTTTTCTTTGACCCAACGGTAGGTTCGCAAGCTCAACGATCTAACAAACTAGCGGGTATGTAGAGTTATTCCCACCGTTGTAGCAATTTATTAATTATAAGCATCGTCTTGCTTTTTAGTGTGATAACTGTGCATGCACATGCAACTCCATTTTTTGCGCGTGTGTCCCGAATCATGACAAGTTCAGAGATCAAATCCAAGGGACGCAACTTACCTACATTATTGTCATCAGTAGGGGGCTTAGTAGATGGTGTCCTGCGTGTATAGCCTGAGAAGAAAGATAAAATAGGACAAACTAATTGCTTATAAATTTCTGATTGTTGATAATGGTACCTTGACACATCTAAAATGCGCTCCGACAATTTTAACACACAAAAATTGGTTTTTTTTAACAAAATTACGCCTTTTGTGTTAATAAATTAACCTGTCATTATGACTTCTCTTAAGCGCCTGTTGTTTGACAATGAGGCTTCGCCTCTGTCGCTCAACACCGACAATTATTTTTTCCACTATAACGTCAGATCTAAAATATATATCCATTAAACTGTTTTTAAAATATTTTGTGATAACTATAATAACAACACAATTTATAAAAATTATACAAAAATACTTGCTGGTAATTAATTAATTAGATATGTTTTTAGTTCACAATCAACGCTTTGCAGCCGTGCGACACAGTAGGCTAAGAATTAAACATAGGTGCCCGATGGCATACGCGTTTTATGTACTATCTCAGTTTAAAAGTGAATTTGCCAGTGTTTTGCCATTTAAAATGTTAACTACGTTTTAATCGCTGACATAAATTAGCATTATGTCAAGTCAAAGTCAAAGTCAATAGTCAAAATTACTTTATTATCACGTAAGGTGAAATTACATTGTGGTCTCGTACAAGCACCATACAATTAAAGAAACCCATTTGCATGCATGAAAAAATGGAAACAAAACTAAGGAAAAATGAATGACAAATCATGCCGTCCGCAAAAAACAAAAACAAAACAAAAATTGAACACAAGGTCAATACAAGCGACTATCAAAAAACATTAAGAACTGCCGTCTTTCCCACCATTTATATTATCGCATTCATTTGTTCACCCCCACCCTACCACCAAACCCCCACCCTCTCCAAGTCACCCCGAGCTTTCACATATTTTGGGTCCATTACGTTCCAACAGTCATGCAGCCTCTCTTCTCTCTCTCGCTCTCTCTCTCTCTCTCTCTCTCGCTCTCCTCTCTCTCTCTCTCTCTCTCTCTCTCTCTCCTCTCCTACTCTCTCTCTCACACACACACGCACCACACATACACACACGAAATA
>CM065685.1:22106338-22121338 GCA_017654935.2 Phymorhynchus buccinoides
GATTTTTTTTCTTGTCGCTGCATATTTTTTACCTTAAAAGAAGTCGTGACGGGTGTACAGAGGATTCATCTTCCTCGCTTTCAAGGTGAAATGTGCATCTTTCAGACAGATCACTGATCGGCGGTGCGGAGATTTACCGAGTTGAAAAGCGTTGACAGAATCAGTTGTCCGCTCGCTAATTAAGGCCACCCCACGCTAATTAAGAGTGCCGGATACTAGATGAAGCCTTCTAGTGATGTTCTCAAAGGTTTAAAAACAGTTCTACCGTGCCAAATTTTTTCCTAAATCCCCCGTATTAAACGTGCCGATTTCTGATTTTGCCTGTTTTTTTGCGAAGTCCTGCGCATCGTTTTCGATTCACCGGAAGTGATTGCTTTGTTTCGGTTTATTTACATAGCTGTTGAGTAGAGAGAACAAGAAGCTTCACTGAGCGCATCGATCGTTGAAAAGCTGTGCCCGAGGCGCGTTAACAAAGATAAGCTGCAGTAAGATTAATCATCGGTGTGAAGCTTGATCAATTTTTTTTAAAGATTTGGGTCTACTCCAGTCATAGAAATAGTTAAGTCAAAAATCGAGGCGTATTCGCCGTTTTATTTCCACATAGGAAACGACGCGTGTGAAAGGTCAAGGTCAAGGCCGATGACAACGCATGCGCACTTCTGTTTTCAAACTGAATGACTGACTCAAAGACAACAATGCGATTCTTCTTTTGTAAGCTTGTAAGCTTACAATATTTTACTTCATTCGACCAGCGGCATCAGAAAATGACATTCGTTTGTTTCGATACTTAAAATGTAAGTGTTTAATGTTGCGCATGTGTGGTTTTGAAACTTCCTAAAAATCTAGAGCGATGAAAGTTCGATTGTTTTTTGTTCGATCTATGCACGGACGACTGACGTGTTGATGATCAATACGTCAGTTTGATGACGATTACACTAATAAATACGTCAATGCACGAGACGAGCGCATGGTAAGGTGGCGCCGGAAAGCCGAAATAAGAAGTTTTCTTCGACTGAAATATTTTTTTATGCAAAAACAAATATTCAAGAGCTTCTTTTCTGAAAAAAGCTACATTATAGTTTCTACAGACAATACACTATCTGTGAATACTGTTTTTCTTAAAAAAATAGTGGAGTTTTGTTCAGCTTTCAATCATCTTGATTGTTGGAAGAAATATGTCACACATTTCTGTATTTGAGTCATGATTGAAAAATAGACCAATGTTTCAACAAAATCGTACCTATTTTTAAAAACTATTGACAAAAAACGCATGTCTACTCCAATTTAGGTATTTTTCTTTCATTTTATTAGTACAACTCTGAGAATTACGTAAGTTTTTTTTCTTCTTATCGTACCTACATTTCATTATTTGAATTATGAGTCATGATTAAAAAAATAGACCAATGTTTTAACAAAATCGTACCTATTTTTAAAAACTATTGACTAAAAACGCATGTTTACACCAATTTAGGTACTTTTCTTTCATTTTATTAGTACAACTCTGAGAATTACGTAAGTTTTTTTCTTTTCTGTTCGTACGTAAATAATGTAGTTTAATTGCGGAGCCAGCGCGATTGAGGTCTTCCTCTGTGGGCGCCACTACGTCCGTCCATCGAAAGCTCCCCAGAACATTATTGAACCCCAAGATTGTGGCCCGAACGCACCAAGAACACGGACTGGATCGGAAATAGACGAGTTTCGGAAGAAAAAAAAACCACCTAGGGGAGAGCACGTCGTGAAAATTAGAGTTGCTTACCTCCATTACTCGATCAAACACCGTAGCAACAATGCAACAATGGCGTCGAAGCTTGAAGCCGCAGGATGCGAGCCAGCGACTTGCAAACATTGTTTTAATAGAAAAATGAGGGGTGGCCAGTGGCCACAAACTGATAGGACTTGCAAACTGTGACGTAACAATATAAATGACATAATTTGTTTTAGAATGACGCACGGTGTTCTAAGTGCTGTATGTCTGCTCAAACACACCAGTCAATAGGCTACGAGAGCTGATCGTAGAGTGACTGCCCCTGTTTGACCGATTGAATTAGGCAAGATCACTCCCACACACCATGAAATTACTCCCCTTAATTATTTCCGAACAATTGCTATTGAAAGGTAGCTTTCATCAGCCATTTTATCTCGTTTTGCTGCTACACAATATTTGAACTAATTGCTCTCTATGTCACAAAGGGACACTGAGAACCATGCAACCATTTGCGTCTGTTTTTAATTTGTACTTTGTCTCTCTGTGCAATGATTTCATAAACCATTGCACAGAATCGCCTCACATTTTGCAGATAAATACGTCACCTGGTGCTGATACGCTTTGCTGGGTAGGCTAATCTATCAGCTTGCAACATTTACCTTAACCGTTGATCTTGAAAATAATAAATGTCTTATCTATTTTTATCCGCTGCACATTATTACTACTACTACTACTACTACTACTACTACTACTACTACTACTACTACTACTACTACTACTACAGACTATCATTGTTTTGGTGGTGCATAACCTAACGTAGATGGTCCCACCAAGTTACAATTACTTTGTTGACCCTAATCTTGACCTTTGACATTGGTTACGTCCATTTTGTCCTGGCCATAGGGCTACACATCTTATATTTTGCCAGAAGAACCCCCAGATTAGGCAAGCTTGCGTTTCAGTTCAAGAAAATAGGCTTGGTATCAATGACCCGAGTGACCTTGGCGATGGACTGAGCCTTGTTATTTGTTTGACTATTATTCGCAGAACAAAATTAGGCATGCTTACAATTGTAGGGCAAGACGGGGTAAAAATCCCATGGGCGGGTAAGAAGCCCATGCCAATTATCTCATGAAATAAAGAACATTTCAGTCAAATTTGCCCATGAGACGAATGCTAAACATTAACACTCGTCTCATGGGCAAAATGTGACTGAAATTTGCTTCATTTCATGAGATTATTGGCATGGGCTTCTTACCCACCCATGGACTTTTTACCCCGTCTTCCCCTATTGCGGTTTATTTATGGAAGCTTTCATGTCTCGTCTGGTATCATCTTGTTTCGTGTGAGTATTTGTTTTTGTTAGCACCTTGTTTTAAATGTGCTTGTTTCTGATATTCTCTTTAATATGCTGAGTAACAGATACGAGCTTAAATACCGATTGGAAGAATATGCTTTGCACACATTGTGCAGATCGAAATATTATACTCCAATCTGTCCATTTTGTTTCAGTCTTCCGTATGTCAATTCTTCCACACACCTCCATTCATCCGTCCGTCCATCCATCTATGCAAGCTTATTAACAGCCCCCACCTGGCACTCAATATGCTCATCCACCCCCTTGGGCGTCATGACGAATTCGGGGTCACAGGTGACGTCAGCAGTGTCCCCTTGTCGCGTGTCCCCCGACACGTGCGCAGAGCCGTGGGGCACATCAGGAGCAGCAGAAGGGGCACAGTGGGCGGGCACGGGCAGGCAGCGGAAGGAGGAGGAGGACTGGTGGGAAGGGAGGGATAGGGAGGGCACACACACAGAGCGGTCGTCACAGGGCCGGGGTTGACAGGCGTTGTGGATGGTGGAGGGGGAGGCGGGACGCTCGCTCCAGTCGTTTTGAGGAGAAGCTATGGTTTGAGTGGCATCCAGCACTGCAGAAAGAAGCCTTTTGTAACACACTCGATATAATATAATAAACTAACTAGAGCGTTAAGACGCTAAACCACCAGCCGCGTGGTAGCATTTTCGCATTTTCGTATCCAGTGACCTCGACCTTCGACCTATGACCTAGATATCCTTAGTACCTATCCGCAAGCAGCTTTTAAGTGTCCTAGGTCCCTCCATTCAATCGTAATCGTGCCAGGTGCTCGGCAGAATTTTTGGCGCCAATGACCTTGACCTTTGACCTATGACCTTCATTTTTTAACTTGGTCTGGATACCTTTAGTACCTGTCTGTATGCGAAATGGGAGCGTCCTAGGTCCCTGGTTTAAACGAATTTTATTGAAAATCAATATAGCAGCAGCACAAACAAATGCATATGAGCACAAGCTTAATAAAAGCTTATACAAGGCGCTCAAACAGAGATATTACAGGATATTGGCTGCCAAAAGTAACAAAACACTGGAACAGAACACAACAATGAAATAACAAGCAAAAGGGGAACATTAATGAGAAATAACAAGTGAATGAATATACACAACGCGAACAAGCAACAGCAGTAACAACAAGAAAATAAGAGATAAATCTCACAAAACTGTAACATAGAATTTGAATTTGAAGTGAGGACAAAACACAATTAATTAAGTCCTAGGTCCCTCCGTTATCGAGCCAGGTGTACGGCAGCATTTTCGAGTGACCTTGACCTTTGACCTATGACCATTTTTGAACTTGGCCTAGATATCTTTAGTACCTATCTCCGTGCAACATTTGAGCGTCCTAGATCCCTCCGTTATCGTGCCAGGTGTTCGGCAGCATTTTCGGCTCCAGTGACCTCGACCTTTGACCTATGACCTTAATTTTCAAAGTTGGCGTAGATTTGTTTGCGTACCTATTTGCATGCAAACTTTGAGCGTCCTAAGTCCTTTCGTTCAAACGTTATCGTGTTAACATAGATAGTCGGATAATCAGCCAGTCAGTCAGTCGGTCGGCTTCAGAATGCACTGAAAACATGACCAGCTTCGTTCTCTTCGATCGCGGCTGGTAATCAATGCCATTACATTGTATGGACGGATGTGGTCGACTAAGATTTAAAAAAAACATATTTCAGCAAAATGCAGAGACTAAATACTATACTTCTTCAAAATATCTGGGCATATTTTTTTGTTTTAAATTACAAGGTATTTTATAGTTTCGAAAAAAAGTTTGGTAAAGGTAAAGATGTGCCACCCCCCCTGCATTTCTCGGTTAATTCCATTTTTTTCCGTTTTTGCCTTTCTTACCAAACATAAAGGTGTATTTTATGAACCTTTTCAGCTAATTATCTTTTTGGAATAATAACCCTAACCCTAACCCTAACCCTGACTGCAATCAATTATTGAACAAAGATAATTAGCTGAAAACGTTCATAAAATACAGCTTGATGTTTGGTAAGAAAGGCAAAAATGAAAAAAAACCTTCTACAAAAAAAAGTAATCGAAATAATTCACGTCTTCAGTAATCTTATTAAAAAAAAACATACATATTCATGCAACATCGCACCACAGCTGTTCTGTTGCACATAAATGTGAGCTGTTTAGTTGAATGACAGAATCTAAACATATGCGATAAAACCTACACCAAGCATTTCTTCTTTAAAACATTTGCCTGTGTTCTTCGTAGTATTTTTAATATATTTACTCTTTCAGATTTATGGTAAAAACAAAACTTGTTGGACAGTAACATGTTACTTATTTTAGTAGAAAATGTTCTTAATTAAATAGTACACTTTTTTTTTATTATCGCAAACATAAATAAAAATGCTCATGAATGAAAATCTGACACGGGATCCTGAATAGAACTCATTTTCTTACATAACGTTATTCTTGACAGCTGTTTATGAAAAGGATTTCGTGTCAAGTTGGCTGGAAAAAAAAGCCCTGAAACTAAACGTTCTTCCCGGAACAGCTGTGGACATCACACAAGACACACCCTTGACATAGCAACTCACCGGTGTTGCTGTGCAGAACACAGTTGGAAGGACCACTGGTAGAATGACCAGCGGCCAGTCCTCTGTTCCAGTTGTAGCTGGTACATAGCCGACGGTACCAGCACAACCTCTGACACTGCATCTCATTACCCAGTCGGTAATGACCGATCACATCCTCTCTATCAGTTGGATCAGATGCAAAAGATGCACTCGTACACAAAGCAAGGTAAACAACAAGTAAAGATTGGAACGTTTTCAAAAGAAACATTTTGAAATTGTGCTTTTTTACCGTCCGAAAAAGAAGAAGAAGTGAAAACGTCACTTTTAACGCACGTACGTTTGAATAAGTAAGTCCTCTTTTAATACCCGTTGTTTATTTTCATCAGATATTGTAATTTCTGCTATCCAGTACAGTACGCAACTCCCACCCCTCAAACGTTTTGCATTGAAGACAACATTCTGCCTTTGTGGATCAGTCTAGTATCATTGTCATGAAACTGAAAGAACCAGATTTGGAGACCGACAGTCGATCGTAAACATGAGAGAGGTATCCGAACTACGACTTAGCTGTAATTTATCAAATCTCTTATAAGGAATATTCCGCGCTTCAGATGAAATTATTTAGTGTAAAACTAGAACTCCTTTTGTTCTAACGGTAAACAGAAGAGTGTACTCCAGTTCTAAAGGCGCTATTGGCCACTGCAACAACCACCTTTTGCTAGAGTGAATGCCCTTGGTAGATGCTTGAGTACTGACCAAACAAGGGCATAACTCTCGCCAATGACCCTATCTGAGGCCACTAAATGGCTGCCTTTTGCAAGAGTGAATGCCCTTTTGGATACTGACCAACAGGGATTCACTCTCGCTGTCAAGGGCGTTAATAACCCTAGTTGCAGTGGCCAATACGTTGGAAAACTCCCATCGATTGGTCTGAAAATAACATTCAAACAAAAGACAACTGCAACTGGCTTGACAGGTTGTGGCAACAATGAACTAGGAAAGAGCCGAACTCCATTGTTCTGGTGTTTTAACGCTGCATTGTTAGGCATAGACACGCAAACCTCTTACATAGACTGATGTCGCAGAATTAAATAACTGACAGACAAACAGACAATTAGGGTGGATAGATGGCTGGATGAAAAGTTGGAGGAGTGGATGGAGGGAAGGGATGGGTCAATAAATGTGACCCAGCACCACGAAAGGGACATTTTAACCCCTTGACTGCCGTATAACGTATCACGTACTGACTTGATGACATCACCGATGGCGTCAGCAGATGAAGAGGAATAACTCCGATATGCTGGCTTTTGCTTCAACACAGTCAAGAGAGTTATACCCCCAGACCATTTCGCCAGATTGGCTCTATCAGTAGTCTTTTTCTTGTCATGATTAGTACAATGGATTTTTCTTCAATTTTCTCTGGCAGTCAAGGGGTTAAGCGTCAAACTAACCATTCTGAGAAAAGTGTATATTTGAAAACTTCAGACAAGTCTCGTTCTCGTGATACAAGAACCATTCTTGTATCTTTCTCCGTTCCACAGTTATGAGCATTTAGAGTTAGTAGGGTGAGTGTCGGCCATTTTGAGAAAACACAGTCTAAAGTCTAGCCTAGCTGAAGAAAATGCATTGACCTACTCATTTTAAAACACTTATAAGACCATTTAGAGACCATTATTAAAGACAATCCTTTATAAATATGAAAGATAAGAATGATGTTCGAGAACACAAATATACCCATAACTCAAAATTGACAAACAATAAGATTTTTGACTTTGCAAACCTGTTGTGAGAATCTAGCCCAGCGACTTAATGTCCCTTTCGTGGTGCTGGGTCACATATAATATATTATATTATATATCTCGTATATTTCCTTTAAAATCGAAATATCACACTTTTCCTTCATTATAATAATTATACACAAGCATGATGTATTGTCGACATTTTTCAAATTAATGCACATGTTTTTCTTACCCAAGTACCGAAGCAATCACTCCACCATTAGCATAAACATTACATAAACTCCTCACACAAAGTCAAGCAACAAAATCAAATTGGTGTTCAATGGCTGACTGAATCCCACAGATGCCTCAATGCCACGCCGCTTCCAAGCCTGTATTCATGCCCACGGAGGTCACACTCGCTATTCATGACGTTATGAACTGTTTGCGCACTGCTATCTTTGAATTTGAAATTGGCAGTTGGCTTTATTTCACACCTGTTTTTGACACCCATTTCTTTTGTTGCTCAATATCCTGAGATTGAGATGAATCCGCTATGTGATTTACTCAGTTTCACTTAAACATTAATGACATGTTGAAGATGAAATCACAGCAGTGAAACTGTACCTACGATTTATGATTAAAGTGCATTTGCAGTGAGAAGTTTTGTTGCTAGACTTTTTGTGAGGAGTATATATTGAAAGGTATTTACCAGAAGGTACTGTCAGCCCTTTGATAGTGCCTTCAAAGGTACCTTTTTTTAGCGTAGCTAAAAAAATTAAAAAAATTAAAAGGGGTTGATGGAAAAAAAAGGGGGGGTGTGGGAAGGGAAAAAAGAGAAAAGGAACAAGGAAAAAAGGAGGAAAGGAAGGAAAAAAGAAAAGAAAGGGTTAAAGATGAAGGCGGAAGTGGTGGTGGGTTGCATGATGAGTGAGCAAGATAGCGGAGAGCGGATGAATGATTGGGTGTGGTGTGAGAGTTACATATTTGTGTTAATGTAAATTTATGTTTCATATTTTTATTTAATATTTTTTATTTTACACGGTGGAAGACAAGTTTCCATGTGCGTTGTACAATGCCAATGCACAATAAAGAAACTTATGACTTATGACTTGATGCCCTTTGTGACAATACTGGCTTTTACCATTCAATATCTAATTTAAATTGTGCGTTAATAACAAGCATTATAAAGACTGTTCCGTTAACACCAAATATTACTACTATTTTACAATCTTTACCTAAAAGTACAGAATGCTTACATTTTGACGGAAGCACTAAAAACAAACCCTCTATGAGAAGTAACAAGCACGGGTGGCTATAAAAAAACCAACCTCGAAACAATTTTCACAGCAACCGCAAATCTGGGCCTGTATTCACATTGAGATAGTATGAGACTTATGATCAGTATCTTAGAAGTCCTTCTAAAGTACTATCAACCCCTTCAAGACATCACTGCATGAGGCAGAAATCATTGCTGGCCTGGGGTTGCCTACAAAAACAACAATAACAAATACAAATCGCGAAAAAACTCGCCTCTGTCTGTGCTTCATTTTCGAGAACACTACTGGTAGATCCAAGTTTAATTTTCATTTTTAAATCGACATGATTGGCATTAAAATCGGAATTATTAGTCTCCTTATTTACTATCATTGTTAATGAAAACCTATTGGAGCATTTTGAGGGGCTCGTGAAGGGCCGATTCTTGGACATTTTTAACATTAACAGATGAAATAAAAGCGCCAAACATATTAAGTGAAACGACGGCTGGAAGAGTGATGAAGAGACGTAACTAAAAAAACGTGGTTTGGATTGAGAAAACATGGATTCAGACAAGTTTTAGACTCAGAAATCGCTGTTCCGAGAATACTCGGAATTAGGCCCTGACTGACGTTCTTCAGTTCCGAGTATACTCGGAATTCGTCCGGAAGTAGTTAAATCTTACTACTTTAAGAAGGACTTCCAAGTTAAGATATCAAAATGATAAGTCTCATACTATCTCAATGTGAATACAGGCCCTGAGAGATAATCGATTTGAGGCTTAAAGCGTTTAATTTAAAACAAGTGAGTCGCCGAGTGGTGGCAAGTTCCCTCGCTCTTTTATCATGGGATGAAAGTTCGCTTAACGTCCTCCGGCCTGGAACAACAACAAAAACAACATACAGTATTTATACGGTGCTGAATCTTGATAGAAATCAAATCAAAGCGCGCGCACACACGTTAGCATTCAATCAAAAACGCAAACACACAAAGCGAACACACACGTATGACATAAATGGAATACAGCAGAAACAGACCTAAAGGCAAGAGAGGGAAGAGAAAGAGAGCGGAGCTTTAATGACGGGGGAACAGGTGGGTTTTGAGGTTAGCTTTGAAAGCAGAGAGGGTCGGTCGCTGACGGAGGGAAAGAGGAAGTTTGTTCCAGGAGGTCGGTCCTGAGACAGCACAAGTGCGCCGACCAACAGTTGAAAGCTAATAGCTAGGGATCAGTGCTTAATTTTATGAAGTTCTACTAAAGCTTAAGTGGGAAACTAAACGTTGTTACTTTCTAAATTAACTATATCGGTTTACTTAATTTAGAAAGTAACAACGTTTAGTTTCCCACTTAAGCTTTAGCAGAACTTCATAAAATTAAGCACTGGAGAGAAAGAGGGTCAGAAACTGAACGTAAAGTGCGAGCTGGCGTATAGATGGAAATATTGTCGAAGAGGTAAGATGGAGCAGCTTTATGGATAGATTTATAGCAAAGGGTGTTTAATTTATACTCAGGCACACATGGGACATAAATAACCAGATGTACAGATAAGAAACACACTGACCGACACGTATGTGAACCTCAAAACCCACCTGTGTAGCTCTTCTCTCCCCTCTCCCACTTCCCCTTTTCCCTGAGCTTTTTACAGCCTGGACAGACAGGAACAAAAAGTCAAGAAGCATCTAAATGTCTCCCACTGCATTCCTTAGTAATGTTGATTGAGAATATAATTACATGGTTGTGAGGGTGCGCGGAGAAAGGTTTTCTTGTAATACCCTCAAGGTCAATGTAAAAAAGCACTTCAAATTATCCACTGCCTTCCTTAAGTCACGCTGATCAAGAATATATAAGGTTATGTGGGTGTATGGTGTTTGAAATATAACCCTGCTACAAGAGATTAATTCACAAGTCAAGGTCAAGGTCATGAATCTAAACAATACTCTACACCACACTTGACCTTGACCCTGTCTACCAGGCTGCCAAATTTGAAGCCTGTAACTGCACAAGAAATGTGAAATATATAGCTAAAACACCGATTTCACACCTCCAAGCCTATGGCCTTGACCTTGACCGTGACACTGATCAGTACTCAAAAATCAGACTTACCATAAACTAACGCACCTGCATAATAATGATGTTTGAACATTGTAAGTTCAATGATGTGAAAGACATGACCACGAGAAGAAAATTTGGTTTTCACGGTCAAACTTCAAGGTCAATGTCAGCATGGTTATGCTTTCTTTACTGAATCATCCCTGCGCTGTGATACACCACCACACAAAAATGAAGCGATTCTGATCACTGGTTCGTTAGATACAGCTCAGAAATGAAATATATATCCCAAAGAAGGAAAGTTCGGTTTTCAAGGTCAAGCTCAAGGTCACGGTCAGCACAGTCATGAATATCGAAAGAGAACCTTCTTTTCCAAGATGCCTACCCATTTACCAAATATGATTAAAATCCGTCCAATAGTTTTTGAGGAAATCGACTCACAGACAGACAGACACACACAGACACACGGACCCTATCACAATAGTTGCCCACTCGGGAACTAATCAAAAGCCAGCCAACAACAATGGAATGGCCCTGTGCTATCTATATTTCATTTCACGACGACTTGCTAACTATCTGACTTGCTAACTTTCTGACTGCCCCAAATCATCTTTTTTCCCTGTTCGTTTTCTGACAAGTTGAATCGTTATCATTCGATTGAGGGCGCGTTTGTTTCTTTTTAGGCAGCAGATTTTTAAACAATAGGCTTGAACATGCATAATACACGATTCTGTACACATAGAGAGAGATGCGTAAACGCACGCGCACACATACACACACACACACATACACACACGCGCACACGCACACGCGCATACACACACACACACATATACACACACACACACGCGCACACGCACACACACACGCGTGCGCGCGCGCACACACACACACACACACACACACACACACACACACACACACGCACACACGCACACACAAACACACACGCACGCACGCACGCACGCACGCACACACACACGCGCACACTCACGCACGCACACGCACACACACACACACACACACACACACACACACACACACACACACACACACACACACACACACACACACACACACACACACACTCCCTTTCTCACATTCGTTCGCACTGTCGAAGACCTGCCTTGACTTAAGGCTATGTCAGACCAATTGACATAGGCTAGAACACCAAGGCTACATCAAAATGTTGTTATGCTATGCATAGTTATGCGGGGATTGTCTTTAGCCATGACAAGCTCCTAGCATAACACCATCAGTCTCCAAAATCCCCCGAAGACGGAGTGTGGCTGCTCACGTGGCAGGGTAATAAAAAAAACCAGTCACATATGGCCACTGCAACTAGGGTTATTAACGCCCTTGACGGCGAGAGTTAAGCCCTTGTTGATCAGTATCCAAATGGTATTCACTCTTGCAAATGGCAGCCATTAAGTGGAACCCAAATAGGGTTATTGGCGAGAGTTATTCCTTTGTTTGGTCAGTACTCAACCATATTCCTTCACCCACCAAGGGCATTCACTCTTGCAAAAGGTGTTCTTTGCAGCGGCCAATAATGTTTTCATCCGTAGTTGATGCACTTGTACCATAGTATTCAAGTGATTCCGCTGTTGGGATGATCCCTGGAGTCTTTTAGCCAGGGTAAGCCAACAACAAGAACAACACAGTGAAAGGCATTATACACACAATCAGCACAAACAGAGATATACACGCACGAACTCACTCTCCATTCACTCACCCAACTGTCCATCCAACCATAAATATCCATCCACAGTCTGCCTGTCTGTTTGTCTGTCTACTTACCCCTACATCAGTCTATCTATGGGTTTGTCAGTCTGTGCATAACAGAACATGCGATGGCTTGGAGTCAAAAAGGACTATTCTCAGATAGTCCATTGAAGTATTATTGGATGTATTATTACAAAAAACTAATAACTTGTGTCATCAAACAATGACTGCAGAAATATAACAAAAAGGGGTATTCGCTTTTTTATATTTCAGCAGTCTTTTTTTATGCAAGTTATTAGTCTTCGTAATAAGTTGAATAATATGTCAATGGACTATCTAAAGATAGTCCGTTTTGACTCCAAGCCATCGATTTATAAGCTAACACCAGACAAAGGTGTTTCGCTTCTTTCCTGATTCATTGTCACCCACAACCTGTCAGGCCAGTTAAGGGACCAGACTCACGCATGTGATTTCAGTCGTATGACTGTTCATTCATCCGTTACGACGTTACGGACAGTATGTGTGGCATGATTCTGATGAAATACTACTATGCTTGTCGAAACGAATCCGAAAACAAAAATCAACTATTTTCGTTCGCTATTTTCACGCATCGACCCCCCCCCCCCCCCCCCCCCCCCCCCCACACACATCTGTTCACTATGAACAACACTCGACAATGAACCCCCCTGTCCTTTCACAACACACACACACAATACACGAACCTCATTGAAAGGGTAGATACGAAAATACAGAATACAGATATTTCATCAGATTCGTTCAGGGGGGGAGGTTCACAAACACAGAATTTGGACACAGAAAAGTTTTATGAAAGCAAATTATTCTGCATTTCAAATGCACCAACTTTTTAGTCCTTCAGATTAGGGGTATGGAGCTCAGCTATTCACTGAGATTTCTCTTTCATACTATTTTTATCCTTAATTTTGATATAATCTCAGTAGCTGGCCCTCTCTAGTCATGTATTAGTTTTAATATTAAAATTTCAGAACATTATTATCTTCGTCATTTTACATACGATTTTTTATTTTTTCTGGTTTAACTTAGTGCTGGTTTGCTTTTATTGTGGATTTTCGATTTGGTGCAAAGAAGACATCATTCTCTTGTAGAATGTCTTCTTGCTCAAGTTGACATCCACTGGACAGTCAAATTTGCAGGCCGATCATGCAAACTGATGAGATCTTCTCCAGATCGAAACAGCTGTCTTTGCATAAAGCACTGTCCCTCCCCCAATATGGGAGAAAAAAGTAAATCAGCACATTTTATTATTTTCTTCTTTTCAGAACAAAGAACAATTCATAAAGTTAACGTTAACTGAGTTTGTTTCTGAGGTTCACAAATACAGAGTATTGGACACATCTGAGATCTTTCAACCAGATCGAACACTAACTGTCTTCTTTGCATAAGGCCCTGCACCCACCCCCACGCCCACACCCACAGCAAAAATGGTGGTGGGGAAAAAACATAACCCCCAAAGACCAAACCAAATACCAACCCCTCCAACCCACCCATACCCCCACCCCCTCGCCCCCCCCCCATTGGCTAGAAAAGGTAAATCAGCAAGCACATTTTATTATTATTTTCATTTTTTTACGAACACAGAACATTTCATAAAGTTAACGTTAACTGTTTTTGTTTCTGATGTTCACAAATACAGATATTGGACA
Source organism: Phymorhynchus buccinoides (assembly GCA_017654935.2). Taxonomy (NCBI): domain Eukaryota; kingdom Metazoa; phylum Mollusca; class Gastropoda; order Neogastropoda; family Raphitomidae; genus Phymorhynchus; species Phymorhynchus buccinoides. The sequence goes on from CM065685.1 coordinate 22,120,373, forward strand.
CATCTGAGATCTTCACCAGATCGAAACAGCTGTCTTCTTTGCATAAGGCACTGTGTCCCCCCACCCTCCCCCCCCCCCCCCACCCCCCCCCCAGTGAGAGAAAAAGTAATCAGCACATTTTATGATTTTTCTTCTTTTTTAGAAAACAGAAACAATTCATAAAGTTATACGTTAAATGAGGTTCACAAATAAAGAAATTGGACACAGACAAGTTTTATCAAAGCAAACTATCGATCTCTCTATCTCTCTATATATGGCATATCTGCATACCATACATACATACAGACATCACAGACATACAATCATATCATACATCTACATTACATACATACATCCATACATAACATTACATCCATAACATACATGCCATACATACATACATACCATGCATATAATTAATCGGTTAACCAGATAACAATCACAATGGAGAGGACCGGGGTATTCTGGACCACCAAAACAAACGGTCACTACCAGCCTCACAGACACTTGGGTCTCATGCCACTGACCCCTGGCCAGCCCTTCACTCTCTCCATCCACGTGACGTCAGATCACGTGCGTGTCACGCTCAACACCTTGCACGAGTACCGGGTTCCCCTAATTGCTAACAACGACGACCCTGATGGATCCAATGATTATGAGAATGATGGCAATGCTGATGGTGTCGACGTGAGCCTATCGAGGTTCATGTCGCTCTTCGACCATGTGAAGACCACCTATGACCATTTGCTGACAGGCTGTTGAGAAGCACTTCTGGCGGCCCCCCGCGAGAGGTAGATCTCTTTGCTTAGTTCATTTCCGTTGATCAAAGCGCCGCCCGCATGCAATGGCTCCCGCCCACCTGCGTGCGCCTAGTCGACCCTTCCAACAGAAGTGTCGCCATCTTAGTCAGTAGTAGTAGTAGATTTGTGTGTAAACAGCATCGATCAGGCATTTTTCAGTACAAAGTTACTGACTAAAATGGCGGTC
>CM065685.1:22128838-22132139 GCA_017654935.2 Phymorhynchus buccinoides
GGGGGGGGGGGGGGGGGGGGGGTAGTGGGAGGTAGTGGGGGGGGGGAGTTAGGGGTAGAGGGGGGGGGGGGGCTGGGGGGGGGGGGGGGGGGGGGGGGGGGTACGGACTGAGGGTGGGGGGGTCCGGGGGTGCGGGGGTGGGGGGAGGTGGCGAGTTCTAGTAGAAAACTCTCTCACCTACCTTTAAAATAAGGATAGAGCAGATAGATAGACAGATACATAAAATGTTCTCCCTCCTTTCTCTCTTTATCTCACGATCCGAGATAGTGATGTTCTTAGAAGAATTTGGGGGAGGGGGGCGTAAAAAAAAGCATGATACCCGAATGAACGGTTATAGTTCCTAATCATTGTAATCTATTTTTCTTAAGTTATGGCAGGTATTCTGATCAATTCAGTTGATGAAAAAGCAGGAAAGTCCATATGTTTTTTGCTTCATAAAGATGGTCTAGAAGCCAGAATTAATGGAATTTGCTTTGCATTTTTTGTTGAAGGGTCGAAGATTTTTTTTTTATGAGCCAGTTAACGTGTTTCTTTCGATCGTTGACAACTTTGATCACCTATACCCATATAAATTATTTTTTATGTCGGTAGGAAAGGGGAGGGGAAAAGGGCGGGGTAGACCTGTGCTAGGCCGTGGGGGGTTGAGAGAGAGTGAGAGAGAGAGAGGAGCGAGAGAGAGGAGAGAGAGAGAGACCAGAGAGATGAGTTGTGTGACTAATGTAACGCCGTCCTACCTCACAACAATTGCGTGCGTGCTTGCAGGAATTATATTTATTATTTTCGGACGTCACAGTATAAGAAATTGGACATTCTGGATAGCCATGCCATGGATTCGAAGGAAAAATATGAACCGTTACATCGATAGCTTAGAGCATCGATAGTAGTGACTACGATCCGAGGGATTAATAGATCAGCATAAGAAACTTAAAAGTGCGGATCCTTGTTATGAAACTATCTAGTCGTGTAATATTACGTTTATTAGGTTTTGTGTCAAAAAAAGCAAATAAACCAAGATACAATCTCCTTGCCATATTTTTAACAAACAAGAGGATGGTCAACAACATACTCATAACCCCCCTCTAAAATCAAATGTAGTGTTGGGCTACACGAGCATTAGGACCAAAATAACCATAAGCCTCCCACAACATTGTGAACTGACAATTAACCCGACAGACGTTTTTGCAGGATATAAGTGTTATAATTAGTTATGATCACTTCGTCAGTACACAAGAAATTAAAACAAGATACAATATCCCATTTGGACTAGAATTTTAGTGAAATCATAAGGCGAGATCTGACCTGATCCAAGCCCCCTCTAAAATCAATATTTTGACTATGATCAGAGACTAAAATCATCATATTAAGTCCCTTAAAAGTATCGACAATTGCCTGGAACTTTGCAGGAATAATGGTAGTTATGTTCTTGGTATATAAAGCAAATAAATAAGATACAATCCCTTGTCATTTTTTAACACAAGAAGAAACACCTAACCTACCCCCCTCTAATATCGATATTTTGACTACGTGCAGAGACTAAAATCCTCATAAGTCCTTTAAAAGTATCAACAATTGCCTGAAACTTTGCAGGAATAATCTTTGTTGTGTTCTTGTCATATAAAGCAAATATATAAGACACAATCCCTTGCCATATTTTAACACAAGAGGAAAAAACACCTTTACCCTAACCCCTCTCCCCTCATCCTAAAATCCAATATTTTTTGACAACTACCGACGAGCAGCTACGAGCAGAAGGAGAGACGCTAAAAATAAATCATATAAGTCCCCTCGTTTAACACGTACCGACAATTGCCTGAAATCTGTGCCTCTGAGCTGAAATAATGCAGAGAGGAAATAAAGGTACAGCCCACGAGAGGAAAATAGGAATAAATTTAGTATGGTCTTGTCCATACCCCCTTCAAATAACAATAGGTTCCGTACAATCAGGGATCGCAATTTTTATAAACACAAGAGGAAAAAAAAAAAAAAAGCCTGAAACTTTGAATAAAAAAAAAAAAAAAAAAAAAAAAAAAAAAAAATTAAAAAAAAAGATAAAAAAAAAAAACAATTTTGAAAAAAAAAAGAAAGACCTATCCTACCCCCTCTTAATTCTAAAATAAAAAACAAGATATTTTCTTGGACTACGATCAGAGCGACTCTCCTAAAAATCATCATAAGTCCCTTAAAAGTAAACACAATCAATTTGCTCCCTGACCTTACCTGCTTGACCCCTGAGGGAAGAAATGATGAAACTTTCTGCAGAGAAATTGCAGAAGGGAAAAAAATCAAAAGAAACTAAAGAAATAAGAGGGAAATAATGTATGTTTATAGTTCTGGTTTGTGCAATATTATTGAAAGCAATGATAGAAGATAAAATCCCTTGCCATAATTCCCTTAAAGCAGGAGGAGGGGAAACACATACCCTAAAACTTTGCAAGGAATAAAACACGTTATGTTCCTACCACCCTCTATCTAAATAAACAAGATACAATCCCTTGTCACTACGATCAGAGAGAGAAGGAAGAGACTAAACTCTCCTTCTATTTCTCCTAAAACCCCTTCTCTTTCTACGCACAGAAACTAATTTCATTATAAGTCACTTCTTTTTTAAACGTACCGACAATTGCTTGAAACTTGACAGGAAGAATGTCCGTGAAGTGGTTGCCCTCCTTGCAACAAATAAACAAGATACAATCCCTTTTTAGTTTTTTTTACATAGGGAATTAATATATCCCACCCCCCTCTAAAACTAATATTTTGATTACGATCAGAGACTAAGATGGCGCAAAAAGTTTTTTAAAAGTATTAATCCCATTGCCTGAAACCATGCAGGCATTTTTGTAAACACAAGAGGAAAGCAAAAAAACGAAGAATAAAAAACGAAAGAAATCCCCTGTCTACCCTCTACCCCCCTCCCCTTCTCCCTTACAATCTCCCCCCTCTAAAAACAATATTTTGACTACAATCAGAGACTAATATCATCATAAGTCCCTTAAAAGTAACGAAAATTGTCTGAAACTTTGCAGGAATAACGTTTATTATTTTCTTGTCATATAAAGAAAACAAACAAGTTACAATCCCATATCATGTTTAAACCCCAAAAAAATACTTACCCTCCCCATCTAAACTCAAAATTTGGATTTTGGAATTAACTTACACCAACCCCATCTAAATCACTTTGGAAATACAATTATAGAGAGGCATTGTAACAAAAAGAATTCCTTATAACTGGGAGTTCTATTAAAACATTCAGACAGTATGCGTGCGCGTGCACTCAACACGCACACATGCACAAAACGATTAC
>CM065685.1:22135139-22140139 GCA_017654935.2 Phymorhynchus buccinoides
AATTTCAAGCTTATGAGACTTATCTGAAGTTGACAGAGACGGATCTGGTAGGATTAGGTTGACCGCTCTCCTGTGGAGCGATGCTATTTTTAAAAGGTTTTTTTTTTTTTTTTTAGTACAGTGTATGCATAGTTGATGTGCGAGAGGCACTGGCCATAGAAAAACATTTTACGAGCATCTAGGTCCAGATATGGTTGAAGTCGTTGGAGGAGGAATAGGTTGCATGCTAGTTTTTTGCTGATGTTATTTATATGTGATTGCCAATTGAGTTTGTCATCAACTATAACACCTAGAACTCGTTGTTCATGGACTTGTTCGATATTGTTGTTATCAATAGTTAGGTTAAGGGAATGATGTGTTAGTTGATGCTTTTGGCGGGAGGTTACAACCATGCACTTTGTTTTCTTGGGATGAATTAACATGCACCATTTAGATACATCATGTAGGCTATATGGCGCGCCAAAGATACAAAACTCTATCTAGCTGTTCGATAGAGTTTCGAAACTGTATCTATCAGTTCGATAGAGTTTGAAAACCCTATCTAGCTGTTCGATAGAGTTTTAAAACTCTGTCGAACAGCTAGATAGGGTTTCCACAAAATAACCCTATCGAGATATAGTTTTTCTATCGCGATTTCTCATTGGTACATGGCTTCAGCGACAAGCTTGTGGCCTTGGCAGGGCAGTGACCCGTGGATTTGAATAAGACGATAGGCCTAGGCCCCTACATGTAGTCAAACAAACATGGCAGCTAAAGTTTCCAGGATTCAAACTCTGTGTGTGTGTGTGTGTGTGTGTGTGTGCATGTGTGTGTGTGTGTGTGTGTGTGTGTGTGTGTGTGTGTGTGTGTGTGTGTGTGTGTGTGTGTGTGTGTGTGTGTGTGTGTGTGTGTGTGTGTGTGTGTGTGTGTGTGTGTGTGTGTGTTGTGTGTACATGGGCTGTGTGTATTGCAGGCAGTTGATTCCTAACCAACCTCAATTATGCATTCACTGGTATACCAACTGTCCGTTTTCAGGTAGGTAATAGAAGCCTTCTATTAATTCAGAAGGTTTTACGTCCTCATATAGCAGTTGCTCTTAGGGACAAGTAATTCTGGTGCTATAGTCTTCGTTTTCAATACGTTTGTCTTCTTTCAACACTCTATCCAACTGTACTCCAGTGTAAAAGTTTTATTGGGTCATGTTGAACATTAATAGGTCTAAAGCATTAGGATCAGGACAGAAGTAGATCTAGAAGTGAAACGAAAAGTAGGCATAAGTTTATGTAGTGTGATACGGTTGCGTTTGAATACGTTACTATAAATAGACATGCAATGAGATGTAGGTCTCACAATTAATATTACTTGATAGAAAAACATCAATAGGATGTGAATTGGAAGTCTCAGTTTTTAATTTGTACACCTTTTAAAAGTAAATGAAATCTATTTCAATGATTAAAAACATCAACATTTATTATTTCACAAGAATTAATGATTTTAAGAATAGATCTACATTCAAAATAAAGGGGGAGCTTACTATCTCGAGCAGTGTATTATGTTATATCCCTTGGTGGGAACGAAATAGTTCATTTTTAAAACATCAAGTTCATATTATTGTACCCTAGTTGGAGGTTAATAATAGTAAAACTACACTCTTAAAGTATTCAGCAAAAACTCTATGACAATGGAACATAGTCCCCTGGGGGGTTGTGCCTACATTGAAGATCTAAGCGAGATAGAAGCTCGTAGAATACCACCTATTAGGCTAGGTGTAGGTCACAGTCAAAGATACTAGTCCTATCTACCAATGAAATGCTTCGTTTAAAAAAAGTATCAAAATGGCGGGTTCGATAGAGTTTTACGACAAGAAACTCTATCTAGCTGCTCGACAGAGTTTTGAAACTCTATCTAACTGCTAGCTATAGTTTAGAAACTGTATCTAACAGTTCGATAGGGTTTTTAAACTCTGTCGAACTGCTAGATAGAGTTTTGGTCATTCGGCGCGCCATACATGTAAGCCTGACTGAAGAGAGTTTTGGGAGAGAGAGAGAGAGAGAGAGAGAGAGAGAGAGAGAGAGAGAGAGAGAGAGAGAGAGAGAGGGGGGGGGGGGGGGGGGGGGGGGGAGAGAGAACGCTGAACGCCGTTTTTCACTATAGTAAGGTAACGCTCGTTACATCCAGATTTGTCAATATTTATCAAAAGGTAACGCTCGCTGCACCCATATTTTGTTTACTAATTGTAGAAATGTAACGCTCGTTACATCCACATTTTGTATGTATTTCTTGTCAGGAAACGCTTGTTACATCCGGATATTTTACTATTTATAGAAAGGTATCGCTCGTTACATCCACATTTGTTAATATTTATAGTTAAGCTAACGCTCGCTACATCTAGATTTTTTGCTATTTATAGAAAGGTAACGCTCGTTACATCCACATTTGTTAATATTTATAGATAAGCTAACGCTCGTTACATCCACATTTTTTATATATTTATAGTAAGGTAACGCTCGTTACATCAACATTTGTTATCAATACTTATAGAAAGATAACGCTCGTTGCATCCATATTTTTCCATACTTATGGAAAGGTAACGTTCGTTACATCAGCAAGGTAACGCCCGTTGCATCCACATTTTTTATATATTTATTGCTAGGTAACGCTCGTTACATCAATATTTGTTTTCAATATTAATAGAAAGGTAACGTTCGTTACATCAACATTTGTTCCATATTTATAGAAAGGTAACGCTCTTTGCATCCACATTTTTCCATCCTTATGGAAAGGTAACGCTCGCTGCATCCACATTTTCCCATACTTATGTAAAGGTAACGCTCGTTACATCAACATTTGTTTTCAATATTTATAGAAAGGTAACGTTCGCTACATCAACATTTTTTCATATTTATAGAAAGGTAACGCTCGTTGCATCCACACTTTTCCATACTTATGGAAAGGTAACGTTCGTTACATCAACATTTGTCCATATTTATAGAAAGGTAACGTTCGCTACATCCACATTTTTTCATATTTATAGAAAGGTAACGCACGTTGCATCCACATTTTTCCATACTTATGGAAAGGTAACGCCCGTTGCATCCACATTTTTTATATATTTATAGTAAGGTAACGCTCGTTACATCAACATTTGTTTTCAATATTTATAGAAAGGTAACGTTCGTTCCATCAACATTTTTTCCATATTTATAGAAAGGTAACGCTCGTTGCATCCACATTTTCCCATACTTATGGAAAGGTAACGCTCGTTACATCAACATTTGTTTTCAATATTTATAGTAAGGTAACGTTCGTTACATCAACATTTTTCCATATTTATAGAAAGGTAACGCTCGTTGCATCCACATTTTCCCATACTTATGGAAAGGTAACGCTCGTTGCATCCACATTTTCCCATACTTATGGAAAGGTAACGCACATTGCATCCACATTTTCCCATACTTATGGAAAGGTAACGCTCGTTGCATCCACATTTTCCCATACTTATGGAAAGGTAACGCACGTTGCATCCACATTTTCCCATACTTATGGAAAGGTAACGCACGTTGCATCCACATTTTCCCATACTTATGGAAAGGTAACGCTCGTTGCATCCACATTTTCCCATACTTATGGAAAGGTAACGCACATTGCATCCACATTTTCCCATACTTATGGAAAGGTAACGCCCGTTGCATCCATATTTTGTATATATTTATAGTAAGGTAACGCTCGTTACATCAACATTTGTTTTAATATTTATAGAAAGGTAATGTTCTCTATATCAACATTTTTCCATATTTATAGAAAGGTAACGCTCGTTGCATCCACATTTTTGATATATTTATTGTAAAGTAACGCTCGTTACATCAACATTTGTTTTCAATATTTATAGAAAGGTAACGTACACTACATCAATATTTTTCCATATTTATAGAAAGGCAACGTTCATTGCATCCACATTTTCCCATGCTTATGAACATTTTTCCATATTTATAGAAAGGTAACGTTCGGTACATCAACATTTTTCCATATTTATAGAAAGGTAACGTTCGGTACATCAACATTTTTCCATATTTATAGAAAGGTAACGTTCGGTACATCAACATTTTTCCATATTTATAGAAAGGTAACGTTCGTTACATCAACAGTTTTTCAATATTTAAAGAAAGGCAACGCTTGTTGCATCCACATTTAAAAAAATAGATTTATAGTAAGTTTAACGTAACGCTCGTTATATCGAGATTATTCGCTGTTTATAGTAATGTAACCCTCGTTACACCCACATATTTGTCAGAAAATGAACAGATAAGTCATGATCAAGATCATCATCATCATCATTATCATTGATTTTAGAACATAATGATATATTATCTACAGGCATATAGCTCGTGACAGCCAAAATGTTTTAAAGCGTAACGCTTATGACAGCCAGGTATTTAAAAAATATATTTTTTTACCAAGGGGTATGTGCTCGTTACATCCAGAGTATGACACTATTGAATTAAACAGGAACGTCCTTAAATTCCACATAATTTCACGAGAATGAAAAGAAAAAGGCCCTTCTCTTCCTCTTCATCATCATCACTAACATGAGTTTGATCACATTAATATCTAAGGCGTCAACACCCATGACACCCGTATAGTTACACTAGTCACACATATTTAACGCTTGTGTTGCACCCATATCTTTCTACTTTTACAAGAAAAAGACGCAAAGCTCGTCCTATGGATACATTTAAGAGAAAATGAAAAGATGGATAAATCACTCATGATCATGATCATGATTTTCATAATACCGAGCTCTGCACGAGGGGGTCTCGATACGTTTTTGGATGTGGCATTTATGGTAGCATTGCAAAGATTCAAATGTAATCATGACATGAACCATTATGATAACACTTACGGAGCAAATTGTTTTTTGGTTCATTTTTCACCAGACCAAAACCCTTGGGCAAATCAAAATGTCCACCAATGTGATTGTTGAGGAAATCTTTTTCACGCCCAGATTTAGCTATATATCTTGT
>CM065685.1:22145139-22152639 GCA_017654935.2 Phymorhynchus buccinoides
GAGGAGGGGGAGTGGGAAGGGAGGGAAGGGGAGGGCACACACACATTGCGGTCGTCGCAGGGCCGGAGGCGACAGGCGTTGTGGATGGTGGAGGGGGAGGCGGAGATCTCGTTCCATTCGCCATCCGCAACGTATCTTTCTTGACTGTCGAAACCTCCTGGCACTTTTCGGTTTCGTTTGGCATCATACATAACAACATTACCACAGTTATTTTTGACTTTGCAGTGGTAGGCTATATGGCTTTTGCCTTGTCGAGAGATTGTGGTGTGTGGTTTTTTCTTCTTCCCCACGAGACCGAAAGGTCGAGTGGAAAAACCACGACACCACGATCTTGAGATAGGCCAATAGTCATGTAAGGTCAAAATAACGGATATAGGTGAAAACGGGGTAAAAAACCCATGAAGAAAATGTCAGTCACATTTTGCCCATGAGACGAGTGTCAATGTTTAGCATTCGTCTCATGGGCAAATTTGACTGAAACTTTCTACATTTCATGAGATAATTGGCATGGGCTTCTTACCCGCCCATGGGCCTTTTTACCCCGTCTTCTCCTATACCAATCTGACCATTTAGATTAAAACAGCAGAAAATCACAATGCATGGAAGAGGCAAGATGCGCCTCCATGTAGGTCTATATTATAGGCTACCAACCACTGCACAAACACAGCAAAAACATAGCAACATTCGTTAATCCGCAAAAACATAGAGTTCTGCAAGTTAAAATGCCGAGAGCTAGTTTAATGTTAATTTAACCAATCTTCGCATGTCCGGAATAATAATTATATAGTTTTTTTAAACTTAGGCCTACTGCACAGATTCTCAGACCATAGGAAATGGATCTTTTTTCATGAGGAAAATAAAGTGAACTTACTGTACTGAAATTAGGGGACAACGGGGCTGGTGCGCCTACTTTTCAGCTTTTCTTGTTATAATAGGCGAGCTAACTGAATTAGAAGCTCCATTCTTAGACCAATAGTTAGATAGGGGACAACGGGGCTGGTGCGCCTAAAAAGCGCATGTTATAATAGGCGAGCTAACTGAATTAGAAGCTCCATTCTTAGACCAATAATTAGATAGGGGACAACGGGGCTGGTGCGCCTACTTTTCAGCTTTTCTTGTTATAATAGGCGAGCTAACTGAATTAGAAGCTCCATTCTTAGACCAATAGTTAGATAGGGGACAACGGGGCTCGCCTACTCAGCTTTTCTTGTTATAATAGGCAAGCTAACTGAATTAGAAGCTCCATTCTTAGACCAATAGTTAGATACGTGTATGGATGGACACCATGCGCATGGGCAGTTAATTCAGATTCATTTGTTACAAAAAATAGCAAAAATCATTTTTATTTTTCGCTCAACCCTCAAACTGATGCACATAGGGGGAAAAGCATGGGCGGGTAAGAAGCCCACCCCAATTATCTCATGAAATAAAGAAAATTCAGTCAAATTTGCCCATGAGACGAATGCTAGACATTAACGCTCGTCTCATGGGCAAAATGAGACTGAAATTTGTTTCATTTCATGAGATAATTGGGGTGGGCTTCTTACCCGCCCATGCACATTACCCCGTCTTCCCCTACTCCAATTTTAGATAGAACATGGCAGTACGATAGCATGTGGCTACCAGATGCTCGAAATAGTTATAGAGCGAAGCACTTAGCGATGAAATAAACATGATGGACTTGCCGGTGAACCAACCAAGCGGGTATTAGGTAGACTGTTACATATTCGGCCAGTTTAGACAGTTATCGTATTTTTCGACATGTTCTGGCTTGCAGATGCAGCATCGGAGTTATACTTTCAATCCATTAATAGAATCGATCAATCAGAAAGCGGTTTATCGAAACTGTTTTCGGTATTCTCATGAATATTTACCAGAAAATGGCTGCAAACAAAGTCATGTGTCTTGTGACAATTTCGTCCATACCCCATGCAATTTCGTCCAGGCATGACATGCAATTTCGTCCAAGGACAAAGAGCAAAGCACAGTGACTTGTAGTTTGACATAAATTAATATAAGAGCTGAATATGTGTATGTTTTCTTCTCTTTTTTTTATATTAAGACAATGTTGAGTGATATCAGAAAACAAAAGAAAAGGCCTCCAGTACATTTTATCAAGAGGGTCGAATATCCACTGTGGCACCTGTAACCTCAGTAGTGAGACATGATAAAAGTTTGCTTAACGTCCTCCAGCCTGGAACAGGCACATATGGGGCATTATTAACTATAAAGATGGTGGGACGATCCTGGAGGTACTGCAATACCAGAAAAGTTCCAATTTGTTTTAAACGATGGAGTAGTCAGAAACTGCATTGGACGAAATTGCATCGATGCTTGGACTTTTACCATAAAAGTTCGTCCAGTTGATTTGTCATAAATACATTAATATAAATTAAAATAATAAAATTGCCTATTGAAAATCAATCATTATAAAATACATGCATGATAAAATCACACATGTTGTGAAAACAAAGGAATATTAACATTTGTTTTTAGGCACCTGTTTCTGCGTGATTTACAATTTTATGGTATGTGACTGTCTTCAGGCAGTTGCTAAGATTTAGATCCAGCTTTTCATGTAGATCACACAAACTTAATTGTAGTGAATAAACTAATGAATAGTACTTTTTTTTATCATTGGGATTCCTTTTAGGGTTTCCAACAGATATGTGTGTTTATTATCCTTTAGAATGGATAGAACACAGCTTCAAAGTGAGTAACGATGCAAACTGGACGAAATTGCATGGCGGACGAATTTGTAACACCTTAATTTTTTGTCATCCATAACATGTCGTCAAGAATTAATGACGTAATTCTTGGAGGTTGACGTAAAAGCCAAGATGACGCAGTCTAGGCGCAACCACCCCGTTTTTATGAACTGGCTTCAATAAAAGCATGGCGAACCTTTCCTGTGCACATTTAGTCGACTTTTGTGCATCAAAAGTGCTGAAAAAAAGTGACTAACAATAAAAATAGATAACAGCAGTAAATATCGTGCTGGCGTCGAAAATGCAGTAATGACATTCTAATAATATTAATGAAGTCTACGTCCAAGGGCTTAATGATATTCATAGAATATCATTGCGCCATATACCACGCACTTTTTTTTTACAAAGAGTTTTATGCGTTAATGATGCCTAAATGATAATAATGACATGTCAATAAATGAAGTTAATGTAATAATGATATGTTAGTATAATTATGACTTCCACATACTACTAGGCTCTCTACTATGTAACATGTTTAGCAGATCGGTATATAATAGCATATGAAGTAGCGAATTTTATTCTGTGCACATCCGATATATATATATTTTATTGATTATAACTTGTTCACATATAAATAAATGCTAGGAGAAAGAACCAGCCTAAACGTCAGTGGGTGAGAAGAAAACATTTGCTTGTTCTTTTGTCAGTTGAATGAAATTTGCATAGTTGTATATCAACCGTGTGTGTTGGTTGTGTGTGTGTGTGTGTGTGTGTGTGTGTGTGTGTGTGTGTGTGTGTGTGTGTGTGTGTGTGTGTGTGTGTGTGTGTGTGTGTGTGTGTGTGTGTGTGTGTGTGTGTGTGTGTGTGTGTGTGTGTGTGTGTGTGTGTGTGTGTGTGTGTGTGTGTGTGCTTGTGTGCCGGTGTGCACTATGTGTGTGTGTGCCGGTGTGTGTGCGGGTGTGTGTAACCGAGGATTGTATGTGCGCGCAGTGTTTAAGATAGTCGCATGTTTTATCTTTTGGCTTTTCTGCATAGGCCTACTATGTCTCTGTCTTTCTTGTGTTGTTTTGTTGATTTGTTTTATTGCTGTGAAAAATAATTCCCTGTTAAATGGACAATAAGAAATATTAATCGATTGATTGATCAAATATGAAATTAAATGTTTGTAACACATATTAACATAAATAAAATGAGCTTTAAAATATTTGGGTACACATTTTTGACGTTTAAAAAAAAAAAAATCGATTAACTACACGAGCGCTAATATTTGGGTCAGTATCAATGCGGTTCGCGTTTTCATTCAATTGCCTTTTATTTGTGTACATTATTTTATTTATGTAGGCCCTATTTATTCGTAAGCCTGTAAATGAAAGCGTCGTGAATGTGTCAGGCATTCACACAAATACACACGAATGCGCGGATGCTTTTTCAAACTTTAAGTCTACCATTATGTTTATAAAACCGCTTGAAACACAGTCACACCCGTGCATGCATGCATGCACCATAATCGAATTAAAAAGGTCATAATATGTACATGTAAATAATATTCCCTTCCTATCCTCCTTATGCACCCTTACTCTCTCTATATGTTCACACATACGCACGCACGCACGCACGCACACACACACACACACACACACACACACACACACACACACACACACACACACACACACACACACTTGCAAAATAGCGCTTGTAGTATTTTTTTAAATCACCAGCCTTAACGTACAAGTTTTTCGATAATTTAGAACGCAGTCCAATAGGGAAGTACTTGTAAATAATATCCATTCTATTAGGTGGGTTATGATTTTAAAAAAAACAAAAATTCTTAGCCTTAGAACTCGGTCGCATATATAATTATTTGTAATTTGCTTCTATTGCTCTTATTGGATGACGGACGGGAGGGGGGACGGATGTGGGCCGGGTGGAGGTGGGGGTGTGAGGGGGTGGGGGTGGGGGGTAATGTTGGGTTTTGTTTTCCATTTGGGGGGATTTTTGTTTTTGCTGTTACTGGTTTTATTCCTATTTTTGTGTGGTTTATTTATTACTTCTACAGTGCAGTCCTATCCATTCATATTGATTGTGCATACATCTGCATGTTAACCAATCAACAATGAACAATAAACATCATACATCTGATTGCAAGAACAATAAACATCATACATCTGATGTTAACCAATACAATGAACACATCATACATCTGCAGTTAACCAATCACAATGAACAGTAAACAATACATCTGCATGTTAACCAATCACAATGAACATCTGCATAAACATCATATTCATATTTATCTACATCTGCATGTTAACCAATCAGCAATGAACAGTAAACATCATACATCTGCATGTTAACCAATCAACAATGAACAGTAAACATCATACATCTGCATGTTAACCAATCAGCAATGAACAATAAACATCATACATCTGCATGTTAACCAATCAGCAATGAACAATAAACATCATACATCTGCATGTTAACCAATCAACAATGAACAGTAAACATCATACATCTGCATGTTAACCAATCAACAATGAACAATAAACATCATACATCTGCATGTTAACCAATCAACAATGAACAGTAAACATCATACATCTGCATGTTAACCAATCAGCAATGAACAGTAAACATCATACATTCATGTTAACCAATCAACAATGAACAGTAAACATCTTCTGCATGTTAACCAATCAGCAATTAAACATCATACATCTGCATGTTAACCAATCAACAATGTTCATACATCTGCATGTCCAATCAACAATGAACAATAAACATCATACATCTGATTGCAAGAAAACAAACGAACAATACCACCAGAAACACCCAAACACAACAACACACCCTCATATTCATATTTATCTTCTAAAAGCATTAATAAATCGGCAACAGCTGTTGTTTTTCCACAATAAAAGTGTACCAAGTTTAACTATTATATCTTCTTCTTCTTCTTCTTCTTCTTCTTCTTCTTCTTCTTCTTCTTCGATCGCTCAGACAGTTTCCTGTCAATTATGAGCGCAGATGCGTCATGCTGCCGTTATGCGCCTAACCAAAACATAGTTAGGCCCAGCATGTCCGACTTCGGCGGGAAGAAATCTTTTTGAAAGTGTTTCGTGAAAAAAAAAAGGGCATGAGAATGGACCCGTAAGGCAGAAAAATAGTAGATGACAGTAAGCAAAGGGAAAAGGCAGAATCAAAGAGAGTGACGGATTAGAGGAAGTTACAAGCACAGAACTTCCAGAAGGTGGGGAACTATTTATACAAAATGACCCCCGGTTTCCCCACGGGGGGATAACTATTATATAAAATTAACATTTTAACCCTTTCACCGCCAATGTCGCATTTTTGCACCACAATGATTTAACACCCATGTCATTAAAAGTCTTGAAATCAGGGTCTGTTATTCAACAATATCGTGTTCCTAAATTTGGGTAGTAAGGATTGGCCGTATTCTGAATGTATCACAGAGAAATCCCACAATATTGCAGACAAAATAATTTCTGTAGCCAAGTAAGTTTAATGGAAGTTGTTGGCTCAAGGATGGCTGGCGGTGAAAGGGTTAAAGCACAATGCCATTTAAAACCATGCTAATATCTCAAGGCGCAAGAAAATTCAACGAATAACACATGGCTGGCGGTGAAAGGGTTAAAGCACAATGCCATTTAAAACCATGCTAATATCTCAAGGCGCAAGAAAATTCAACGAATAACACATGGCTGGCGGTGAAAGGGTTAAAGCACAATGCCATTTAAAACCATGCTAATATCTCAAGGCGCAAGAAAATTCAACGAATAACACATGGCTGGCGGTGAAAGGGTTAAAGCACAATGCCATTTAAAACCATGCTAATATCTCAAGGCGCAAGAAAATTCAACGAATAACACATGGCTGGCGGTGAAAGGGTTAAAGCACAATGCCATTTAAAACCATGCTAATATCTCAAGGCGCAAGAAAATTCAACGAATAACACATGGCTGGCGGTGAAAGGGTTAAAGCACAATGCCATTTAAAACCATGCTAATATCTCAAGGCGCAAGAAAATTGAACGAATAACACATGGCTGGCGGTGAAAGGGTTAAAGCACAATGCCATTTAAAACCATGCTAATATCTCAAGGCGCAAGAAAATTGAACGAATAACACATGGCTGGCGGTGAAAGGGTTAAAGCACAATGCCATTTAAAACCATGCTAATATCTCAAGGCGCAAGAAAATTCAACGAATAACACATGGCTGGCGGTGAATTAAAGCACAATGCCATTTAAAACCATGCTAAAGAAAATTCAACATGCTAATTATCTTTAAGCTAATATCTCAAGCGCAAGAAAATTCAACGAATAACACATGGCTGGCGGTGAAAGGGTTAAAGCACAATGCCATTTAAAACCATGCTAATATCTCAAGGCGCAAGAAAATTCAACGAATAACACATGGCTGGCGGTGAAAGGGTTAAAGCACAATGCCATTTAAAACCATGCTAATATCTCAAGGCGCAAGAAAATTGAACGAATAACACATGGCTGGCGGTGAAAGGGTTAAAACACAATGCCATTTAAAACCATGCTAATATCTCAAGGCGCAAGAAAATTCAACGAATAACACATGGCTGGCTGTGAAAGGGTTAAAACACAATGCCATTTAAAACCATGCTAATATCTCAAGGCGCAAGAAAATTCAACGAATAACACATGGAATTATATAATTATTCGTTATATATCCAAGATTATTATAAAACTAAAGTTAAAAGCATGGAACACTAAATACTCTTATAATATTTCCTGAAA
>CM065685.1:22157639-22165139 GCA_017654935.2 Phymorhynchus buccinoides
CATTAATAAGAGATAAAATATGTCTGTAAACGTACTGTAACCATTAATGTGACGAAGCCTATGCCGTTAGGTTCCTGGTAAAACATTTGACCAGTGGGGGAGGTGGCAACTAAAATTCCAACAGAATGTGTTCATATAAAGCATTTAGTGCGGAGTTAAGGAAGGGACGAAGAGGAGGGGAGGGAAGGGGGGGGGAGAGAAAATAGGAAGAGTCCGGGAACTAAACACTGCAATATCTCAAACCTACACACACACACACACACACACACACACACACACACACACACACACACACACACACACACAAACTCACACACACATGCACGCACGCACGAGGCTAATATATATATAGTTTGCTTTGATAAAGCTTTTCTGTGTCCAATGTCTTTATTTGTGAACCTCAGAAACAAAACCAGTTAATGTTAACTTTGAGTAATGTTCGTGTTCAAAAAAAAAAGTAAAAAAAAAAAAAAAAAAAAAAAGTTATATAAATTGTGCTGATTTACTTTTTCTCCCAATTGGGGAGGGACAGTGCCTTATGCAAAGACAGCTGTTATCAACAAGACTTTATATATATATATATATATATATATATATATATATATATATATATATATATATATATATATAGCAGAACAACAAAAGAATGAAAACTAACAAGAAAGAATGTAGACTATTCCCAATATTTTGGCTTTTGGCCTTGGACGCGGGACAGACAGTATATATATAAGTGTGTGTGTGTGTGTGCGAGAATCAGACAGACAAAGAGAGAGAGAGAGAGAGAGAGAGAGAGAGAGAGAGAGAGAGAGAGAGAGAGAGAGAGAGAGAGAGAGAGAGAGAGAGAGAGAGAGAAAGTCTGAATGATTGTAGAAAAGAATTACATACTGTCAACTTTCAGACATACACTGTGTAACACTCAAACTGTATCAGTAATTAATATTTTATATAAAAGTCTAATTGACAAGAAAGAAAGAATAAAAAGTGAATTTTAAAGTGTAATACATAACAGGAATGTTTAAAGAAATCAAGGTTTATAATATATTTTCTAACAGGAAAAGCAGTTGACACAGTTATGACATTCACAAGAACCTAGAAAATGGAGAACTAAAGAAGCAAACTGAAGTAAGTAACATTGTTGTTTATTATAAAATGGAAAAATTGTAAAATAAACTAGAATGGTTACACATGTTTAAATTTTATTAATTATGAGTAACATTGTAAAGCAGTGCACCATTATACTAGAAATGTGTATGAAGATCATAACACTCTTTAGGGAAAGAAACACGGCATCCTTCAATGCAAAGGTTTGGTATGAAAAAGAAATTAAGTGAATTTGCAACACAGTGCTCCAGTATAGTTAATGTTATAACATTCTTTACTGGGGAAAACAACAGAGGTTTAGCATGAATAAACAAACACTGGTTGAGACTGCATAAATGTTGAAACAAAATAAAAAAAGACACTGCATGCATAGTTTGGTTTTTAATAAAATAGATGAGTACATATAAGATGGCTACATAAGATGTTTATATAAAAAGAAAAACATCAATGGACAAATGCAACAAAAGATAATACATACAGACTTAAACAGTACATGTACATTATAAAGATATTACTATTATTGAAGCAAAAAGTATGGATAGCATTATGATTGCATGCACCTAACCTATACTTTATTTTAACAGGAATTGAATATATTATCGTTTGCGAACACTCCCACATGCATTTGAACATACTGCAAAAAAACATGTCAATAGACAAAATGAAACTCTAGAATAACTCTATCACGGATATTTCCGTGACAGGACAGTTTATAGGTTACTGGAAGTTGACGGAAATATTTGTGATGGGACAGTGAAGAGGCTAATAACTAATCACACATTCATAACTTAAAAGATTAAAAGAAGTCATGTGTTGTAAAAAGTATAATTTTGTGTTCACTAACAAGCAATAGGACTTGTATAAAACTAGTAACAGCAGAAGAGTAAAACACCATGTAGTGTTTTGGTAAAATATGAACATGTCTTTTTAAAAGTTACGTAAATATGAGCATGTAAAAAAAAGATATAAGGGTTATTGATCTATAAACCTCACATAATGACAAAGCAACAAAAATTAACCTTTACTTTAAATATGAAAGTAGTAATACATTTATAAATAACAACAACAAAAAACAATACAAGAGACTCTGTTAGGAATAACAAAATGGAGTTATGAACAGTATCATAGATCTCATAGAAATAGTCAGTCTGTCACGAAGTTATGTAAAATATGAACATATTAAAAAAGAAGTTAATTAATGTACACAAACATCCATATAGCAACAATTACAACAACAAAAAGTTATGTATACACACTTGAATACTTTCAGGTTAGGCTACCTTTAAAAGCACTCATTTTGTTATTATTACAAACACCAATTTCGACTTGTGTCTTATTTGCATACATATGTTAATTTGTAGTAAAACTTTGTTCAGACTGTTTAAAAAGATCATTTATGTTTAGTTTTGTTTTGTTAAATACAGCTGAGAACAGAAAGAGTAAGAAAGTGATTTTAGATAATGTTATTAGTCCAACGAGTCTAATAATGAAAGAAAGTAAATTGTTATTAGTTCAATGAGTCTAGTGTGTTAAAGAAATAGAAGAAAGTTAACAGTGTTATTATTTATTTTTCTGTGTTTCCAGGCCACATGGCTATAATGGGTAAAGTACATATGTATGTGTGTCTGGTGTTCAGTATTCACTGGTCTCTCCACTGCGCACAGCTAACAATCTGATTTCGAAAGAGGTCAATGTAGACAAAAATATTTGCAATTTTTTTTTTAAAAGGCAGGAGAATGAGCCAACGAGTCAGAAAAATAGTAGATGATAAAAAACAAAAAGAAAAGGCAGAGTCAAAGAGAAAGTAAAATCCTATGTAATTGTTTCTTTAAAGGACCATAGTCATCTCCATTCGGACCTAAAAAAGTTATGGAAAACGTTTCAGCATTATTTCCTACTACACATAGACACAGTATACAAAGTGAATCTATGTAACCTACCTTTTATGTCACATTCGTCAAGATAAAGTGAGCGCACACACTTTTATTTCGCAAAAATCGGTCTCCTGGGGCAGATTTGCCAGCTGCCATTGAATCTCACCAAAAATGGGATTTGTGCGATAATCCATTTGGCGTGACGTAGATTAGGGGAAATCAATACGGCACCTGTGACTGATGTTGAACTATTTGAAGACAAATTATTTTGCCTGTTTGTGGCCCGTTTTTAATAATAGAACTTGGTGGGACACTTTCAGACCTAGCTTATGACGTAACGCTGTCAGCGGATACGTATTATTATTATGACGCCAAGTTGTACACCTTCAAGTTCCTCTCTTCTTGTTCTAGTCCAGGCGAAATTATAAAGTTTACCTTGTTTTGTGATATATTAGGTTTCTATGTTGATCTAACATGATTTGAGGGTGCTGAATCAAATCCGTCCGAGGCTAAGTTGTAAATGTTGGGCATTTTGAGTTATGACGTAATATGCAAAATGGCCGCCATGGGACTCTACTCTAGAGAACTTTAACGTAATTATTATGTTTCTAATGCTTTTTTTGGTAAGAAAAATAGAATAATTTGCTGAAATGATTCAAACTATGTGAACTATATCCTATTTTAGTACTTATTAGCCCCCAGCCACTGCGGAAAGGGCTATCCCGATATTTCGTGTCCTTTCATTTGCCTGGTAATTATCTTAAGAGCCATGTCACAGGATCACTTTGAATGTGTGTGCTACTATTTTAATGAAGCTGATGTGCCCCTAAGTATGCCTTGTTGACTTTGGCCTTTGGCCTTGAGTATGTGATTTTATTGTATCAACTATGCTTTTTCAACTTTTGCACTGCTGTCGTAAAATGTTTCTAAGCTAAGGTTTATGGAGAATGTTGAATTACTGATGCCTGTTTTATGCCTAAACCTTTCATCTTAAATGCTTGACCTTGAATTAGCATTGAATATTTCAACTTTTTGCTTTAATATATTTGAAATCATTGCAGTAACTGTCTCATAATTGGTACATGAGCCTAAGGTTATATAGATGCTAACCTAAGTACCGATGACATCTCTAGCCTTCATCGTAACGCTTGGCCTTTGTTGTTAAGCGCCAAGCAGAACAACACGGCGATCAGTGTCGATATTATATTTTATTTTATAGGTGGGTAAAAGACCAACATTTCATTGCACGTCGGCACTTTTACCCACCTATAAATTGGTTAATGCACCAATTATGAGACCATTACTGCAAAGATTTAAAACATATAAAAACAAAAAGTTAAAATATTCAATGCAAATTCAAGGTCAAGCATTTAAGATGAAAGGTTTAATAAAATGGATATCAGGAATTCTCTATACACTTCAGCTTAGGAAAAAAAACCACATAGCTTATTTTACCACAGCAGTGCAAAAGTTGAAAAAGTATAGTTGATACATTAAAATCACATACTCAAGGTCAAATGTCAAGGTCAATAAGGTATACTGAGGGGCACATCAGCTTCATTAAAATGGTAGCACACAAATTTGAAGTGATCCTGTGACATTGTTCATAAGATAATTGCCAGGCAAACGAAAGGACACAAAATCGTGATAGCCCTCTCCGCAGAGTGGCTGGGGGCTAATAAGTACAAAAATAGGAAATATATTTAACATAGTTTGAATCATTTCAGCAAACTATACTATTTTTCTTACAAATAAAAGCATTAGATACAACATAATTACAGTACGTGCATGTTTTAACAGTTCTTTAGAGTCCCATAGTGGCCATTTTGAATATTTCGTCAGAGCTCAAAATGCCCAACTTTTACAACTTGGCCTCCAACGGATTTAGATTCAGCACCCTCAAATCATGTTAGATCGACATAAAAACCTAATATATATCACAAAAGAAGGTCAAGCTCAATTTCGCCTGGACTACTACTAAACTAGGCCTACTGACTACCCTTAACTGCGTCATATACCCCTAGACAATATTTCAAGATAGCAGAGTACACAGAAGAAAAAAGGTCAGCGCATTTTTGCTAACTTTGAGCTAACAGTATGATTGCGTTCAGTTTTATGCTTGTCTGTGACTTTGAATTATGTCAGAGTTTACAATCCAGATCGATTTTGCATCATTCTGCACGTTATTTACGAGAAGCGTATGGGCCTTTAAGACAAACTGTTTAATGAATTCAGAATGCTAAGAATTATATAAAAAAGAAAGTTTAGTTTCTAATATCAGAAGAATGCAAATAGCAAAATGAACAGCCCTGCTTCACACTATATTTCTCATAAATGAATATCGTCTGTGAAATGAAATCCCTTTGACATAATGACAACTGTCCGTCTGTTTTGAGGCCCTGTAAAGTTTTTTTCCCGCCAAAAGGGCGAGGGGTAAAAATGTTATATGTGCAGTCCTTTTATTATTTTTGTTGTTGTCATTATTATGATGAATGCAGTTTTTAATTATCTTTTTTGACAATGCATTTTGCAAAAGTTTAGTAATGCACTTCTGTAATTTTGCTAAAGTTTAACAATAGTGGTTAAAAATGCCAAAGTGACGATGAGGCCCTATCAAGGGTTTTCTCATCATACTAATTACGCCTTGTCAACGCAGTTTTCTTACCATAGAAGAAGCAGAGTTCTGTTTCTGTCTAATGAAAGAAAGAAAAAGAAGCTGAGAGAGAGACAGGTGGAGACATTGTTGAGAGAGAGAGAGAGAGAGAGAGAGAGAGAGAGAGAGAGAGAGAGAGAGAGAGAGAGAGAGAGAGAGAGAGAATGCGAATGCGAATGCGAATGCGAATGGTTTATTCAAAAGGCCTTGGCCACATTTGAAGGGGGGAAACATGAACATTCAAACAATACATTCATCTAATTTATATATATATCTCTGATCTTAAATGCATGATAAAGAAAAATAGCAAAACATTTTATAACATTTTCATTGCTAGAGGAGAGTAGCATTATAAGCTTAAACAGACAGGGATTACGAATGAACTTAGCAGGAATAAGTTTTCTTCTGAGATCATCATATAATGAACAGGTGAATACAAAATGAACTTCATCTTCAATTACATTGCGACAATAAGGACATAATAACTCAATTTCTTTATGAACCCTGTAATAAAAATAATGTTTGTTTAAATCTGATATTCCAAATCTGAATTTAGTTAATATTCTTTTTAGATGTCTGTTTAATTGCATAGTCATATACAAAGGAACTAAATGAGACGAATTGATTAAACTGTACATATCATATCTTCTGCTGTCTTCCAAATGTGCATGCCAATCCTGCCATTGACCTATTCAACCTATCACGAAACATACGTAAAAACTCAACTTTGTTTCCTACACCCTGATTAATCCATACAAAACCAAAACCAAATTCAAATAACTTTATCCTTACTCTAGTTACCCAATTCGTCTTGCCTCTCACATCCAAAACATACAACATATTATAAGCTTTACGTGGCAATCTGAACGCATTCATTTCTGTAAGTCTTAGCCAAAAGCGAATACATTTTACAGCTGAAGAAACATATAAAGGAAAACGCTTTGTCTCACCATAAACAAGGTTATTTGGTGTTTTGATAGAAACTCCTAACAACTTTTTCAGAGCAAATAAATGGATTTTTTCACAATGAATATTAGCAGTATCTAGTCCCCAGATTTCAGCTCCATACAATAACATTGGCTGAATTTGCGAGTCAAAAAGTTTCATAAACAGAGCAGGGAGACAGGAAGTGACAGGGAGAAAGACAGAGGTTAAAATTCCTAGCTCGCTATGCTATAAGACTGACTATTTGCGGCATTTTGCGACATTTAATTGAAAACGTGATGAGCATGAACCAACAAATTTCACTTTTTCTAGGGTTAGGGTTAGGGTTAGGTAAATGGTTCAAGTAACGAAAAAGTGAAATTTGTGGTTGTCGCAAATAGTCACTCTCATAGTAGCGAGCTAGGAATTTTAACGAGCTAGGAATGTTAACCCTACAGGCCTAGTATGTCGAAACAAAATTGGAAGCCGTGTAAGGCAGAGAAAAAGAAACAGACAATCAGAGAGAGAGAGAGAGAGAGAGAGAGAGGGAATAATGAGGTTTAGCAGACGACACCAACTCCAGTGGAGAAAGTGTGGTAGAAGCAATTGGTCGGTGAGGAGCTGGGGGGTAGCCTGCACCCCCCAGGGCTAAACCAGACTAGGTCTAAAATGTGCTCCAGAGTGTGCTGAATCCATTTATGTATGTTAACAGCAAAACATTTGGGTTGGTCTTATAGTTATTGCCCTTGCCGCAAGGGTACCCCCCTAAACCTCAATTGCATTTTCAATAAGTAATCAAGTGATATTAAAACTAAGAAAACTATAATTTGCTTCCTAATTTAGTAAAAGCAATGATTAAGTATCATAAAAAGAGCATTACAAATAATGATAAGGCTATAACTTGGCTTCCGTGACACGCGCTCTTCGCATACTGTCATTTTCATGATT
>CM065685.1:22170254-22175254 GCA_017654935.2 Phymorhynchus buccinoides
ATCGTTTTCGACAGATACAACCTGACTCCCATCAAGACAGAAACACGGAGAAGACGAGGTAAAGATTCTCAGCCAGTTAGAAAAAACATTCATGAAGGAAGAGACGTACCCCTACCAGCAAAATGGGAGAACTACATTTCTCACCCTGACAACAAGGCTGACCTGGCGAAGTTTTTGTCAAGGCACATCATACTGCATGCTCCAGCTGACCAAACTATTGTTGCAGGTGGTGGCTTCAGTGATGTCACACAGGTGGAGTCCTCAAACCCCAATACAGATGTACGTCCTCTGGAGGCCTCACACGAGGAGGCTGACACCAGGATAATCCTGCACTGTGTACACGGTGAGGCTGAGGCAAGCAGCATTGTTGTGTCCTCCAGGGACACGGATGTTGCAGTTGTGCTGTTGCCGCATTTTCATCGCATCAAGTGTCCCAGAGTCTGGATAAAAGCAGGCACTGCCAAATCCAGAAAATACATCCCCGTCCATGCTGTTGTAGAAACCACAGCCATCGAAAGAGACAAGCTTCCAAACCTGGCTGGATTTCATGCCTTCACGGGCTGTGACACAACGTCGTACTTGGCTGGACATAGTAAGACAACTTGCTTGAAGGTCTTCATGCAACAACCTGATCTGTTGAGTTCACTGGGAAAATAAACTCTCACAGACGAGACACTGCGAAATGCTGAAATCTTCATCTCCAGTGTGTATGGTGTACAAAACTGTGACTCGGTGAACATGGCTCGGTCAGTCCTGTTTCGTAAAGCCCATGCACCAGAAACACTGCCTCCAACAAGTGATGCCTTGTTTTTCCACACACAGCGGGCACACTATCAGACAGTTATCTGGCTACAAGCTCACCTGCAGCACCCCTGCCTCCCCCCACCAGAGACCATGGGCTGGAAACACTGCCTCCAACAAGTGATGCCTTGTTTTTCCACACACAGCGGGCACACTATCAGACAGTTATCTGGCTACAAGCTCACCTGCAGCACCCCTGCCTCCCCCCACCAGAGACCATGGGCTGGAAACACTGCCTCCAACAAGTGATGCCTTGTTTTTCCACACACAGCGGGCACACTATCAGACAGCTATCTGGCTACAAGCTCACCTGCAGCACCCCTGCCTCCCCCCACCAGAGACCATGGGCTGGAAACACTGCCTCCAACAAGTGATGCCTTGTTTTTCCACACACAGCGGGCACACCATCAGACAGTTATCTGGCTACAAGCTCACCTGCAGCACCCCTGCCTCCCCCCACCAGAGACCATGGGCTGGAAACTAGAAGGCGGCATCTTGATTCCTGTTCTCAAGTCACTCCCATCAGTTCCTGATGCATGCACTGATGTGATCTTCTGTGGATGCAAAAAGTAGTGCACTAGTTCTCGGTGCAAGTGCAGAGCAGCTTGTCTTCCTTGCACAGCAGCATGCAAGTGCAGTGACAACAATGTTTGCTACAACAAATGAAGCGAAGTGTATGTGTTCCAGCCAATGTATCAGTGATTGTGACGTACATAATGAGCAAAATTATGACTATGATTTTTACAGATTCGTTTGGCTGGCTTGAATCAAAAGTTACAATCAGATGGAAGAAGTTACTAAAGAAAGCAAAAACGATTCAGATTATTGGAGAAGTACCAATAGATTTGATTTAATTATAATGACCCATTGACTTTAACTACAAACAATAATGCTTATCAATCTCCTTACCCCTTTCCTTCAGTCCCTCCTCCCTCCCTCGTTGACACCCCCCTCCCTCTTGAAAGTACAGAAACAGTTATTTCTGATACGCTGTGATTGTTTTGTTTTTAATGGTAAAGACTTATTGACATTAAGTAACTCAAGAGTGCTTGAATGCTCTCTCTCTCTCTCTCTCTCTCTCTCTCTCTCTCTCTCTCTCTCTCTCTCTCTCTCTCTCTCTCTCTCTCTCTTTCTCTCTCCACCTATTTCGTCAAACAGAAAACAATTATTTTTGTTACTACTTAACAGATTGTTTTGTTCTTCAAGGCAAGGTAAGGCAAGAAGTGGACTGTGGTTCCGTTTTGATTTTGTTTGTAACTGCTCAGTCATATTGTACTGGCTTGTCGTTTTGTATAATTATGATTAAAAAATCTGTTGAAAATGTAAAAAATGGAATAGGTGTTTTGTGTTTTCCTTTTAAATGTAAATGGTGACAATAATCAGTCAATAACAAAACTTTGGTGGCAAAAACAATGGAAGTTTGGTGAGAGAATCCATGTCAGTATTTATGGCAGCCATTTTGAATATTTAATTTTAGTGCAAAAACTACGCCTTTGAGAGGTTGTCAGACAACAAAACTGAAAAGGGCATGGTCAAATTCTTTAGAATCAGTTGTCTGACAGTTATTCCTAACATCATTTGCCACCTACTTTTTATTTTGGCCTTTTTTGTGAAATTTGTCCTAGTCTAGTTTTGTAGGCAGCTCTAAAAATGAAAAAGTATGAAGGAATAAAGGAAAAGCGGATAAACAGATTTTTAGAATGTCTTTCATATCCGAGTCAATAGCACTATTGATGTGTGAGCGAATGCGTGGTTGGTCGCGCGCGCGTGTATGTGTGTGTGTGTGTGTGTGTGTGTGTGTGTGCGTGCGTGCGTGCGTGCGTGCGTGTGCGTGTGCGTGCGTGCGTGCGTGCGTGTGTGTGTGAGTGTGCGTGTGTCTATGTTGTTGTTTGTGTGTGTGTGTGTGTGAGTGTGTGTGTGTGTGTGTGTGTGTGTGTGTGTGTGTGTGTGTGTGTGTGTGTGTGTGTGTTTGTGTATGTGTGTGAGTGTGTGTGCATGTGTGTGTCTTTGTGTTTGCTTAATTCATGTGCGTGTACAATCCTATGGATCGATTGACGTTTTCCAAGATAATTATGCTTGCGCATTGGAACTGACGTTCTCTCGACAGATGTAAAATTACAAACTCTCTAGCTTAAAAAAAAAAAGAAGTAAATATCAGCTAAGATAAGTTTGGAAAAAAAATCAATGTAAAACATTCTGATTACTTGACATAGAAGAAGAAAAGTGAAGACAATACAAAAAGACGAAAGTGTCCAAACTTAAGCACTATCCTTTTGATGTATCGATTATGAAAATAATCTTTTCTCCACTCATCGTATGACACTATGGTTCGTGCTCGCAGGTATTTCCAAACTATTATCCTCAAATTTCCCCGTAGGTTATTTTCTTTTCCTTTTTTCTTTTTGTTTCCTTTTTATTGGCCTCATGGCTGCGAGTAGGAACCAAAACTAACATGTTATCCTCAACATAATTGGCAAATTCATCCTAGCTACAGAATAGATTAATGAGATGCCGTTAGTGGTTAATGGGATGCCGTGTCAGAGGTTATGCTGGCATCGTCGGCTATGTTCCAGCAACATAAGACTGGCCACTCAAAAGGGCCAGCCACACGTTCACTAAAATCGCACGACTGTACGATACGATTCGATCACGTGGCCTCCAAGAACAAATGTGATTGGCGCATCGAGATTACGTGATCGTATCGTATCGTACTGTCGTGCGATTTTAGTGGACGTGCGGCTGGCCCTTAAGTCAACAGAAAGAACAAAAACAAAGAAATAATATAACGCACAGAAACTATGTTCATACGGCTTACCATTTGGGTGAAGTAGCATTACGCGCATCATTTACAAGGAGATGATGCCAGACCATTCTGCAAGTTTTCGTTCTAGCCTAATGATTAATCACTAATTTCGACCACAGCGACTGGAACACATGTATCACCAAAAAAGAGAATCAAATTCAGTGGGGGCAGGTATGATGAATTGCTTGCTATTTCAGTAAACTGATTATGCGGGCTTTGGATATCAGAAACAGTGTGGCAAAGTTTCATTATGATCGGCACTCTATTCCACCGTGGGAATACCGGGGAACTTTTGTACACATAGTTCCCCCACCTCCTGGAAGTTCTGTGCTTGTAACTTCCTCTAATTCTGTCACTCTCTTTGACTCTGCCTTTTTTCCTTTGCTTACTGTCATCTGCTATCTTTCTGCCTTACTGGTCCATTCTCCTGCCTTTTTTTCTATACATTCTTACAAAGATTTCTTCAGCCGAAGTCGGACATGCTGGGCCTAACTATTTCTTAGTAAGGCGCATATCTTGAAAACTTGAAAACTTGAACTTTGTTTTTCAAGGATAAAGATTTTAGGCAACGCATAGTCTTCTAACGGCAGCATGACGCATCTACGCTCATGTGACAGGGAACTGTCTGAGCGATCGAAGAAGAAAAAGAAGAAGAAGGCACTCTATTCTTTGAACATATTTGTTATTATTTAAAAAGGACTTGATTGATTGATTTAATTTAAAGTATGTTCACAACAATGGTGATACATGTGTTACGCTTAGATATTATTTAAAAAGAAAGATGAAATGTGAGTACATTATATGGCTTGCGGTCTGGTGACACTGACATAACGGCAACAATGCCAGGGCGTAAGGGACCGTTCTGACATGTTTTGCTTCGGTCGTTTCAGTTGTTTAGGCTATGTGAAAAGGACTATATTTTTTGTTCACATATACACATAATCTTGCGCGCACGCACACACAGACACACATGCACACACGCACACACGCACGCATACACACACACACACACACACACACACACACATGCACGCACGCGCGGTTGATTTGAGCATGTGAGCAATCTTGATGAACAGTCTGAGAAAGCTGAGTGTGCACGGTGCTCAGCTCAAGCAGACCTTTCATGACTTCAAGGGGTTGCTTTGCATGAAGAGAGACAACAAATCCATTAATCCACCCCCAGGGTGGGTGATTGGCGGGTTATTGTCAGGCCAAGTTGAACATGTTCCATAATTCTCATTAATTTTAAGACGATCATGTATCATTGCAGGTTCTCACTCTTTATCTGTCATCTTGCTAACTCCATTACTGCATCCACGTTGTTTCTCATGTGTGATGTTATACATCATCTTTTTATAAGGCTGCAGCATTTTAAAACTGAATGCAATGATGCTGC
>CM065685.1:22180254-22185338 GCA_017654935.2 Phymorhynchus buccinoides
ACTCCCCTTAATTATTTCCGAACAATTCCTATTGAAAGGTAGCTTTCATCAGCCATTTTATCTCGTTTTGCTGCTACACAATATTTGAACTAATTGCTCTCTATGTCACAAAGGGACACTGAGAACCATGCAACCATTTGCGTCTGTTTTTAATTTGTACTTTGTCTCTCTGTGCAATGATTTCATAAACCATTGCACAGAATCGCCTCACATTTTGCAGATAAATACGTCACCTGGTGCTGATACGCTTTGCTGGGTAGGCTAATCTATCAGCTTGCAACATTTACCTTAACCGTTGATCTTGAAAATAATAAATGTCTTAGGGGAAGACGGGGTAAAAAGCGCATGGGGGGGTAAGAAGCCCACCCCAATGATCTCATGAAATAAAGAAAATTTCATTCAAATTTGCCCATGAGACGAATGCTAGACATTAACGCTTCATTTCATGAGATAATTGGGGTGGGCTTCTTACCCGCCCATGCGCTTTTTACCCCGTCTTCCCCTATCTATTTTTATCCGCTGCACATTACTACTACTACTACTACTACTACTACTACTACTACTACTACTACTACTACTACTACTACTACTACAGACTATCATTGTTTTGGTGGTGCATAGATGGTCCCACCAAGTTACAATGACTTTGTTGA
Source organism: Phymorhynchus buccinoides (assembly GCA_017654935.2). Classification (NCBI taxonomy): domain Eukaryota; kingdom Metazoa; phylum Mollusca; class Gastropoda; order Neogastropoda; family Raphitomidae; genus Phymorhynchus; species Phymorhynchus buccinoides. The sequence goes on from CM065685.1 coordinate 22,180,908, forward strand.
CCCTGATCTTGACCTTTGACATTGGTTACGTCCATTTTGTCCTGGCCATAGGGCTACACATCTTATATTTGCCAGCAGAACCCCCAGATTAGGCAAGCTTGCGTTTCAGTTCAAGGAAATAGGCCCTGGTATCAATTACCCGAGTGACCTTGGCTATGGACTGAGCCTTGTTATTTGTTTGACTATTATTCGCAGAACAAAATTAGGCATCCTTACAATTGTAGGGCAAGACGGGGTAAAAATCCCAAGGGCGGGTAAGAAGCCCATGCCAATTATCTCATGAAATAAAGAACATTTCAGTCAAATTTGCCCATGAGACGAATGCTAAACATTAACACTCGTCTCATGGGCAAAATGTGACTGAAATTTGCTTCATTTCATGAGATTATTGGCATGGGCTTCTTACCCGCCCATGGGTTTTTACCCCGTCTTACCCTACAAAATTAATCGTTGATTACTTGATACATGCGAATACAGAAACGCAAACACATACGAATTTCATCCATTCGCCCAAGCGCATTCATCCGCATTTTACTTCCATTCGTCTACTAACTTCTCACTGACACCAAGCCCATCCCCACAGGGCACTCGATATGCTCGTCCACCCCCATGGGCGTCATGACGAATCCAGAGTCACAGGTAACGTCAGCAGTGTCCCCCTGTCGCGCGCCCCCCGACACGTGCGCTGAGCCGTGGGGCACATCAGGAGCAGCAGAAGGGGCACACTGGGCGGGCACGGGCAGGCAGCGGAAGGAGGAGGGGGAGTGGGAAGGGAGGGAAGGGGAGGGCACACACACATTGCGGTCGTCGCAGGGCCGGAGGCGACAGGCGTTGTGGATGGTGGAGGGGGAGGCGGAGATCTCGTTCCATTCGCCATCCGCAACGTATCTTTCTTGACTGTCGAAACCTCCTGGCACTTTTCGGTTTCGTTTGGCATCATACATAACAACATTACCACAGTTATTTTTGACTTTGCAGTGGTAGGCTATATGGCTTTTGCCTTGTCGAGAGATTGTGGTGTGTGGTTTTTTCTTCTTCCCCACGAGACCGAAAGGTCGAGTGGAAAAACCACGACACCACGATCTTGAGATAGGCCAATAGTCATGTAAGGTCAAAATAACGGATATAGGTGAAAACGGGGTAAAAAACCCATGAAGAAAATGTCAGTCACATTTTGCCCATGAGACGAGTGTCAATGTTTAGCATTCGTCTCATGGGCAAATTTGACTGAAACTTTCTACATTTCATGAGATAATTGGCATGGGCTTCTTACCCGCCCATGGGCCTTTTTACCCCGTCTTCTCCTATACCAATCTGACCTTTTAGATTAAAACAGCAGAAAATCACAATGCATGGAAGAGGCAAGATGCGCCTCCATGTAGGTCTATATTATAGGCTACCAACCACTGCACAAACACAGCAAAAACATAGCAACATTCGTTAATCCGCAAAAACATAGAGTTCTGCAAGTTAAAATGCCGAGAGCTAGTTTAATGTTAATTTAACCAATCTTCGCATGTCCGGAATAATAATTATATAGTTTTTTTAAACTTAGGCCTACTGCACAGATTCTCAGACCATAGGAAATGGATCTTTTTTCATGAGGAAAATAAAGTGAACTTACTGTACTGAAATTAGGGGACAACGGGGCTGGTGCGCCTACTTTTCAGCTTTTCTTGTTATAATAGGCGAGCTAACTGAATTAGAAGCTCCATTCTTAGACCAATAGTTAGATAGGGGACAACGGGGCTGGTGCGCCTACTTTTCAGCTTTTCTTGTTATAATAGGCGAGCTAACTGAATTAGAAGCTCCATTCTTAGACCAATAGTTAGATAGGGGACAACGGGGCTGGTGCGCCTACTTTTCAGCTTTTCTTGTTATAATAGGCGAGCTAACTGAATTAGAAGCTCCATTCTTAGACCAATAGTTAGATAGGGGACAACGGGGCTGGTGCGCCTACTTTTCAGCTTTTCTTGTTATAATAGGCGAGCTAACTGAATTAGAAGCTCCATTCTTAGACCAATAGTTAGATACGTGTATGGATGGACACCATGCGCATAATAGAAAATGCAGTTAATTCAGATTCATTTGTTACAAAAAATAGCAAAAATCATTTTTATTTTTCGCTCAACCTTTCTCAAACTGATGCACATAGGGGAAAAAGCGCATGGGCGGGTAAGAAGCCCACCCCAATTATCTCATGAAATAAAGAAAATGTCAGTCAAATTTGCCCATGAGACGAATGCTAGACATTAACGCTCGTCTCATGGGCAAAATGAGACTGAAATTTGTTTCATTTCATGAGATAATTGGGGTGGGCTTCTTACCCGCCCATGAGGTTTTTACCCCGTCTTCCCCTACTCCAATTTTAGATAGAACATGGCAGTACGATAGCATGTGGCTACCAGATGCTCGAAATAGTTATAGAGCGAAGCACTTAGCCATGACATAAACATGATGGACTTGCCGGTGAACCAACCAAGCGGGTATTAGGTAGACTGTTACATATTCGGCCAGTTTAGACAGTTATCGTATTTTTCGACATGTTCTGGCTTGCAGATGCAGCATCGGAGTTATACTTTCAATCCATTAATAGAATCGATCAATCAGAAAGCGGTTTATCGAAACTGTTTTCGGTATTCTCATGAATATTTACCAGAAAATGGCTGCAAACAAAGTCATGTGTCTTGTGACAATTTCGTCCATACCCCATGCAATTTCGTCCAGGCATGACATACAATTTCGTCCAAGGACAAAGAGCAAAGCACAGTGACTTGTAGTTTGAAATAAATTAATATAAGAGCTGAATATGTGTATATTTTCTTCTCTTTTTTTTAATATTAAGACAATGTTGAGTGATATCAGAAAACAAAAGAAAAGGCCTCCAGTACATTTTATCAAGAGGGTCGAATATCCACTGTGGCACCTGTAACCTCAGTAGTGAGACATGATAAAAGTTTGCTTAACGTCCTCCAGCCTGGAACAGGCACATATGGGGCATTCATTAACTATAAAGATGGTGGGACGATCCTGGAGGTACTGCAATACCAGGAAAGTTCCAATTTTTTTAAACGATGGAGTAGTCAGAAACTGCATTGGACGAAATTGCATCGATGCTTGGACTTTTACCATAAAAATTCGTCCAGTTGATTTGTCATAAATACATTAATCTAAATTAAAATAATAAAATTGCCTATTGAAAATCAATCATTATAAAATACATGCATGATAAAATCACACATGTTGTTGTGAAAACAAAAGAATATTAACATTTGTTTTTAGGCACCTGTTTCTGCGTGATTTACAATTTTATGGTATGTGACTGTCTTCAGGCAGTTGCTAAGATTTAGATCCAGCTTTTCATGTAGATCACACAAACTTAATTGTAGTGAATAAACTAATGAATAGTACTGTTTTTATCATTGGGATTCCTTTTAGGGTTTCCAACAGATATGTGTGTTTATGATAATTTAGAATAGATACAACACAGCTTCAAAGTGAGTAACCATGCAAACTGGACGAAATTGCATGGCGGACGAATTTGTAACACCCTAATTTGTTGTCATCCGTAACATGTCGTCACAAATTAATGACGTAATTCTTGGAGGTTGACGTAAAAGCCAAGATGACGCAGTCTAGGCGCAACCACCCCGTTTTTATGAACTGGCTTCAATAAAAGCATGGCGAACCTTTCCTGTGCACATTTAGTCGACTTTTGTGCATCAAAAGTGCTGAAAAAAAGTGACTAACAATCAAAATAGATAACAGCAGTAAATATCGTGCTGGCGTCGAAAATGCAGTAATGACATTCTAATGATATTAATGAAGTCTACGTCCAAGGGCTTAATGATATTCATAGAATATCATTGCGCCATATACCACGCACATATTTTTTTACAAAGAGTTTAATGCGTTAATGATGCCTAAATGATAATAATGACATGTCAGTAAATGAAGTTAATGTAATAATGATATGTTAGTATAATTATGACTTCCACATACCACTCGGCTCGCTACTATGTAACATGTTTAGCAGATCGGTATATAATAGCATATGAAGTAGCGAATTTTATTCTGTGCACATCCGATATATATATATTTTATTGATTATAACTTGTTCACATATAAATAAATGCTAGGAGAAAGAACCAGCCTAAACGTCAGTGGGTGAGAAGAAAACATTTGCTTGTTCTTTTGTCAGTTGAATGAAATTTGCATAGTTGTATATCGTGTGTGGTGTGTGTGTGTGTGTGTGTGTGTGTGTGTGTGTGTGTGTGTGGTGTGTGGTGTGTGTGTTTGTGCTTGTGTGCGAGTGTGCACTATGTGTGTGTGTGCCGGTGTGTGTGCGGGTGTGTGTAACCGAGGATTGTATGTGCGCGCAGTGTTTAAGATAGTCGCATGTTTTATCTTTTGGCTTTTCTGCATAGGCCT
>CM065685.1:22185838-22195838 GCA_017654935.2 Phymorhynchus buccinoides
TTTAAATTTAAATTACGCATTGGACTGTAGAGGAGAAGCATTATTTTATGATCTTGTTGATTTTTTGCACCTTTTGTTGCCTGCTTTTTGCTCCTTTTGCTGTTTTCTTGTTTGTCTATGTTGATAAAGGCGCATTTGCCGAAATATCCAGTAGTCTTGTGAATAAAATAATGTCACTTTACACTTGTCGTGTAGTTGTTTGTTTGTTGTATGTTCCAGTGACGTTGCAGTCTGTTTCAGTTTTTTATTTTTAAAAAAGGCTAAATCATCACTACAGAGTACAGGCGGAATAAGCACTCACAGCTAGAGGTGCAGCCTCCACAATGTCAGCAGGATGAGGAAGGCAACCCTTCACCACCTCTCTGTGTTTGTAGGTGGAAAACACCTCCTCACTATCAACAAGAAAAGAAAAAAAATATATATGATAAAATGAAGTAAAGAAACAATTCAATTTAAAGAATAAAAGTTTGTCAATTAAATTAAAAACAATCACCCTCAGCATGCCCATGCAGGGCTCCCAGGGACCCCCATTTGGGGGTCTATGAAGTATAAAGCACTAAAATTCTAAAAGACCCTCTAAAAGAATGCAGGGGTCGCGCTAGTGTTTTTGAAAACGCGTTTTGCTTACGCGACGTCGGCAAAAAAATGCGTAAGGGAAGCAAAAAATTGCGTCAAAGAACAAAATGATAAATCTAAGCTAAAAACAATGAAAACAAGACCAGCAACAAAAACATGCATTTTTATTCACTAACCAGTCATTTTCAAAGACAGAAGTCTGGCAATTGTGCAACAACGCGCTCATTTCGCGCCAAACGCTTCATTTACGTCACAGTTAATTGACTGGAATCTGGATATCCAGTGGCCAAGCACCATGAAAGGAAGCAAAGGCTGGAAGGGGGTGGGGAGATGGGGTGGGGGGTGGAGTCAGACAATGCGCTTACAGTGATTTTCCCGCCACACTGCACTGCGCCTACGTCACAGCAGTACTGGACGAAATCTGGATAACTAATGAAAGAGAAAGGATGGGATACCTACCTCCTCTGAAAGCAAGTGGAACTTTTCTATAGTCTGTTCCAATGTTTGGTGTAGCAGAACCACTATACGTGTAGGGACCAGCGACATACACGGTAGGGACCGTAGGACTTCTAAAGTCTGATTTACCATCTAGACTCAGATGCGATTTTGAGCGGACGTCATTTTGCATATGGGTTACGCATAAACGCCGTAGAAATGCGTCAGCGATTTTTTAAAACGCGTCAAATACGCAAGAAACATGCGTTAGCGCGACCCCTGGAATGTGCAGGGGGTCCCAGGGATGCACTAGAAAAAATATTTTTAGCATTCAAAATGCCACTGGGACCCTCTATCCCGCCTCTAGGACCCTCTATACTGTAAGTGAAGGAGTCCCTGGGACCCCTTTGTTTTGTGGGACAATTAGGAGCCCTGTCATGCAATAATCACTGTACTTTGTAGCCTGCAGGCATGCTCAGAAAATGAAAAAGGGAGCAATTACACCCCCACCCCCAGGTACATAATGGACATGAACATTAAAACAAAACAAACAAGTAACCACTCCATTGCCATTTTTAAAACACACACACACAAAAACCCAATGAAAAACTTTATTCAAGTTTCTGCAGACTGAAACTTTCTGCCATGCTTTCAACAATTTAACACTAACATGGCTAACAGTACAATATATACTACAAACTATAACATAAAAATTAGAAAACAAACAAAAATATGTACCTGGTGGACTCTTGTAGCCCCTCTTGGGCTATGTCAAGAGACACATCGTCTGTGGGCAAGCTGCTACTGGCAGCATCCAATGTCAAGTTGCTGGCTCCTAGCACAGGTCCAGCCTGTCCTGGGATGGGACCCCCTAGTCCAGGTCCCGGGTAGTTGGGGTACATCTGAGAAATGGCCTGGATCTGCTGCAGAACAGGGTGTAACGGTGCCTGGCCTGCCAGGTATGCCATGTGAGCCTCCTCACTCATTGCTCATTAATTAGCACTAGTACTTGTGGTAGCTGAAACAATTTCAAAGCACAAGATTTGTTTTGAGAATTCACACTCACAGATCCACGTAGAGACACATACACTTGCATGCAAGTACACATACACACAGAGTGACAGACACACACATGGCACAAAGATTATTCTGTATACATGATGCTCGATCACTAAAGCATCACTGATCAAGGGACAGACACATGCACGGATCAAGCACTGATGTACTGAGGATCGGAAAGTGATAGGACAAACTGTCCTGAGACAAGAAAAATCAACAGGACAATATCCTAGCTCTTGCAGAAATCAAGAAGACAAAGCATGCCAGTGTTCAAAATTTAATCAGACATAATTTGTCCTGACAGGAGAGAACGCAATAGTACCAGGGCTTCTCATAAGCTGATGTTTCTTAGGGTCCCAGGGACCCCTTCATCAGATTTAAAACGAGTCCCAGGCTAACTTCAGTGGGTCCCCTGTACCACATCTAAAAACATGTACAAATACACTTCTTACACATACCTCAAATTCGGCGATTAATATTACATTCATAACATTTTCACGCACGCGCTGCACTTCATTGACTGTGATGTTTCGTCAAACTCCAGCCAGGAATGATGAAAATGATGTTTTACGTCCTCTCGGTCAAAGACACACATGGGACATTTGTAAATACAAAGATGGTGGGAACAATACTGGCTGCAATGCCCAGAGGCAGTGCAACACCAGTAAAGTCCCGAGTTTTTAACAATATAGATAGGTGTAGCGGTAACCACGCCTCGGTTAAACCTCATCGGCTATGGTACCGCCACATTAGATAACCATACATGGGTATGAGTGCCAGGAAAACTCTTTTTCCCAGACTGGTTTGTAGGCCCGCACCTTTTTCGTCGCAGGTGGATCATTGACACTCGCAGATGTTGATCATGATGGTTGATTGACATCTTTCTCACTTTCTTTGCGCTTTCCGGGCACTAACACCCACGAATTTAAACTATAATTAAAGACATTTTGTTGTTAGTCGAGTAGTGCGAAAGGCTTTTTTCTGTACAGCGAGAGGCATCATGGGAAAGGGAAAGTTTTATAATTAAGGGAAGCAACTCTCGCATCATAGCAGACGATGCCTGTGGCCGACTTTCAATGTTAGACTTTATTCAGTTTTTTTATTCGTTTTTCATGATTTTTTGAGTGCGTCCCCAGGGACTCGCTTGACAAACATTCAATGCGTCCTTTTAACATTCAATGCGTAAGGGACGCTAGTTTTTGCCTTATCAGAAGCCCTGAGTACATTTTTTATTTTAATAGGTCAATATCCTATGATCGAGGCCTCGGGACATTACTGATTGAGGACTTATCAAGCAATAGGCGAGTCATTTTGAATGGTGAGAGATCAGAAGCCAACCAAGTTACCAAGTTATCTTCGGCATCCCTCAAGGCACTGCACTCGGACCAGTGCTGTTTCTTTCGTTGATCAATGATCTGCCAGAGCGACTCAAAAGGCAGTCTGTCTTCTTACAGATGACCGCATCGTCTATACACTAATAGTAATACAGACCTTAAATAGCAATGTTCACATTTCTGCCTATAGGGGAGATAATTTGTGACTGTATTGCTTTTTCAGTCAACAGATTACCCCGTAAGAGATCTTTTGTAGACGGAAAGAGGCGCAACCGGTGTCATCTCGATAGTCCGATGTTTAAAGTTCTGATGTGACAGTCACATTGGTTCAACATTTAAAGTTCCAACATGGCAATGGTCTGTCATTGTGTCAACATTTTAAAAAATGTTCTTTGACGTGGTATTGGTGAGGTCCGACATGTAACTCAGTGATGTCCCGATGCCCTGGTCATAAACACTGACCTATTAAAATTGAAAATGTATTATTGTATTCTCCCCTGTCAGGTCAAATCAAATGTCTGATATAATTGGGTAACTCTCCTGAAAACTGGGTCATTGTGACCCATCCTATTTATTAAACAATAAAAATTCAAATCAAACAATGAGATATCATTCATTTGTGTATTTCAGCTCTAAATAGTTGTAAGAATCATATAAAATGTTTCTTTTAGCTGTGCATGCACCAAAATGTGTTTAATAAACAATTTTGTCTTGAAAAATGGGCATTTTGGGTGCTTAGTTTTGTGACATGCCCAACAGTCTTGCATAAAGTTTCTATTTTTTCAGAAACCACAAAATATTCTGCACACATATGCATGCACACTCAAGATGAGTAGTAGTCCTTCCTTTATAGTAACAATTTTGTGGATTTTACCAAAAAGGTTGTTTTAAAATAACATTTTAAATACCAGGTAGCGCTGACAACATGTGGTGTCCTCAAATATAATCAAAAATAATGCAGATTTTCTTTGCCTCAACAATCTCTAAGACCCATTTTTTTCTTATTTAGTTATCCAAAAACATATTGTTGACAATGTATGTGCATGAACAGTAAATATAATTGTTAAATAGATTTTTTACAATTTTTTTTAAATCTTTGGTCATTGTCGTGTCCACAAAATGTGTTGTCAGCGCTACCTACATAATTCAATGTTACTTACTTCAGTTTGCTTCTTTAGTTCTCCATTTTCTAGGTTCTTGTGAATGTCATAACTGTGTCAACTGCTTTTCCTGTTAGAAAATATATTATAAAACTTGATTTCTTTAAACATTCCTGTTATGTATTACACTTTAAAATTCACTTTTTATTCTTTCTTTCTTGTCAATTAGACTTTTATATAAAATATTAATTACTGATACAGTTTGAGTGTTACACAGTGTATGTCTGAAAGTTGACAGTATGTAATTCTTTTCTACAATCATTCAGACTTTCTCTCTCTCTCTCTCTCTCTCTCTCTCTCTCTCTCTCTCTCTCTCTCTCTCTCTCTCTCTCTCTCTCTCTCTCTCTCTTCTCTCTCTCTCTTTGTCTGTCTGATTCTCGCACACACACACACACACACACTTATATATATACTGTCTGTCCCGCGTCCAAGGCCAAAAGCCAAAATATTGGGAATAGTCTACATTCTTTCTTGTTAGTTTTCATTCTTTTGTTTGTTCTGCTATATATATATATATATATATATATATATATATATATATATATATATATATATATATATATATAAAAGTCTTGTTGATAACAGCTGTCTTTGCATAAGGCACTGTCCCTCCCCAATTGGGAGAAAAAGTAAATCAGCACAATTTATATAACTTTTTTTTTTTTTTTTTTACTTTTTTTTTTGAACACGAACATTACTCAAAGTTAACATTAACTGGTTTTGTTTCTGAGGTTCACAAATAAAGACATTGGACACAGAAAAGCTTTATCAAAGCAAACTATATATATATTAGCCTCGTGCGTGCGTGCATGTGTGAGTTTGTGTGTCTCTGTGTGTGTGTGTGTGTGTGTGTGTGTGTGTGTGTGTGTGTGTGTGTGTGTGTGTGTGTGTGTGTAGTTTGAGATATTGCAGTGTTTAGTTCCCGGACTCTTCCTATTTTCTCTCCCCCCCCTTCCCTCCCCTCCTCTTCGTCCCTTCCTTAACTCCCCACTAAATGCTTTATATGAACACATTCTGTTGGAATTTTAGTTGCCACCTCCCCCACTGGTCAAATGTTTTACCAGGAACCTAACGGCATAGGCTTCGTCACATTAATGGTTACAGTACGTTTACAGACATATTTTATCTCTTATTAATGGTTTCTTTTATTTCTGCTGCGTTGTTTCGATCGTCTGGTTTTATGTGGGAACTAAGGGTGTATGTTGTATTTGTTTCAGCCCATGATGAAGCCTGAATTAGGCGAAAATTTGGCCGGGTGGCAATAAATCTTTTTATTGGAATTTTTATTGGTACTTTTATCGAAACGAGTGGACAGAAACGAGTGGACAGAGAGTGCCGTGATTTTATTCTTTTTGTATTCTTTTTTTATTCTTTTTGTATATATATATATATATATATATATATATATATATATATATATATATATATATATATTTAAGAAATAAATCCTATAAACCAACGATCACCATCAGATGGTGAGCTGTGCAGGACAAATAAATCAAATAATATAGAAAAAGATAACAGCCGCACAAGCCAAACTTCCCACTCCACACAACTCTGTAGGACTAAAAAGTTGTTTCTTTGGTGGTGTTTTTTATAAAGTAACACAGAATATTTTATAACGTTACCTTGTTTCTGAAGTTGACAAATTCATACATTAGATACAGAAAAGGTTCATCAATTCGGCATTTCAAATGCAACAACGTTTTAGACCTAATTCTCCCGAGTCCAGCAATAGTGTAAGTAATGACTGTGCTGGGCTGGAAGCGGTTCAGCAGGTGTATTACAGTAATAAACCGATCCTGTTGAGGAGTCGTCACTCGAGCACCCACTGTGTTGAAGGTCAGAGGTCGTTCTTGTTATCACGTATCAACAATGCCACAGCCGGACAGTCTGTTTGGTCACTCCAAAGTGCCTTGCTGTCGCTAAAATGGATGCTCCCCCTTGCAACATGCCAACAACACAAAGTCTCTCACCTTGAAATAAGCATAATATCTTTATGTATGGGCTTGTTCAATGCAAAAGTATCAACAAGACTTTAAAAAAAGTATAAATTAGACACAAATACATGGGCAGCCACATTCTTACATTTCATGCACAACTCCAAAACAGAACATTGCTTTTATATAACCTTGGTGTTCTACTTCATATTAATTCATCTAACAGTATTGTGCTAAGCCAAACAAACGACTCTTCTACATGTCAACACTGTTTCGCCTCCTGTTGATCTTTGATCAACTGAATTTCTTGTCTATTCTGTAGCTAGGATGAATTTGCCAATTATGTTGAGGATAACATGTTAGTTTTGGTTCCTACTCGCAGCCATGAGGCCAATAAAAAGGAAACAAAAAGAAAAAAGGAAAAGAAAATAACCTACGGGGAAATTTGAGGATAATAGTTTGGAAATACCTGCGAGCACGATGAGTGGAGAAAAGATTATTTTCATAATCGATACATCAAAAGTATAGTGCTTAAGTTTGGACACTTTCGTCTTTTTGTATTGTTTTCACTTTTCTTCTTCTATGTCAAGTAATCAGAATGTTTTACATTGATTTTTTTTCCAAACTTATCTTAGCTAATATTTACGTCTTTTTTTTAAAAACTAGAGAGTTTGTAATTTTACATCTGTCGAGAGAACGTCAGTTCCAATGCGCAAGCATAATTATCTTGGAAAAAGTCAATCGATCCATAGGATTGTACACGCACATGAATTAAGCAAGCACAAAGACACACACATGCACACACACTCACACACATACACACAAACACACACACACACACACACACACACACACACACACACACACACACACACACACACACACACACACACACAAAAACCATAGACACACGCACACTCTCACACACACGCACGCACGCACACGCACGCACGCACGCACGCACACGCACACGCACGCACGCACACACACACACACACACACACACACACACACACACACACACACACACACACACACACACACACACACACATACATACACGCGCGCGCGACCAACCACGCTTTCGCTCACACATCAATAGTTCTATTGACTCGGATATGAAAGAAACCATGAAGACATTCTAAAAATCTGTTTATCCGCTTTTCCTTTATTCCTTCATACTTTTCATCTTCAGAGCTGCCTACGAAACAGGGAAACTAGAGATTCGCTCCAGAATGAATTATAGATTTCACACAGCTTTTGTTCGATGCTCTAAGTGGCCGTAAGTGTATGCTGTTTAGCTAGATGTTTTGCTTCCAGCTTACACAACGTTGTCTTGGTTTCCAGCATCACATGACCCTGACTTTTGCTGATCGAGCGATCCATCCATCCATTCATCCATCCATCCATCCATGCATCCACCCATCCATCTATCGATCCATCCATTCATACATCCATCCATCCATATATCGATCCATCCATCCATCGATCCTCCCATCCATCCATCCATCAATCAATCACTCCATTCATCCATCGATCCATACATCAATCTAACAATCCATTCATCCATCCATCAATCTACCCATCCATTCATCCATCCACCCATCCATCCATCTATCGATCCATCGATCGATCCATCCATCCATCAATCTATTCATCCATCGATCCATCTATCCACCCATCCATCCATATATCGATCCACCCATCGATCCATCCATCTATCGATCCATCCATCAATCTATCCATCCATCAATCCATCAATCCATCCATCAATCTATCCATCCATCCATCCATCCTCTCATTTATCCATATGTCAATCCGTCAACGAATCAATCATTCAATCAACCAGTAATTCATGTGATCAATCAATCGATCAATCAATCCATAAACCAGCCAACTAGTCAGCCAACTTCTCAACCATTCAGTCAATTAATTGTTCAGTCCCTCACTCAACCAAGCAAGCGATCGATCAAGGAAGCAGTTTTACCGATCAATTAATCAGTTAACCAGTCAAACGAAAAATCAGCGGGGTCGATTGATCAAGCGACGAATTAATCAATCGATGAATTGATAAATCCCTAGATTGTCAATCAAATGATCACTCCAAAAACCAGCCAAGCAATCAACCAATCACTCGATTTATCAACCATTCAGTCATTTGTAGTAAATACTGTTTCCAACGAAGTAAGCTTACCTTTTGGTTTGCTTGTTTTTTCCTTTGAATGAAAATTGTGTACAATGATTCTAACATGCTTGCTTTTTCTTTCCCAAATCATCTATTGTGAACCATTGCCAAGGCGCGTTACTTTCACATCATCATCTCTCTCTCTCTCTCTCTCTCTCTCTCTCTCTCTCTCTCTCTCTCTCTCTCTCTCTCTCTCTCTCTCTCTCTCTCTTCATTTATTTATATCCCATAATGATCTGTTATGTCCGATATGTAAAAATTCCATCGAAAATTAAATACATTTTGTTTTGTTATGTCCAGCATAATAGGAATATACGTGAACGTTTAATTCCTAAGAAATTCTATAATCAAACATGTCTCTTTCGTTTTTGTTTTATTGATGTCTTCAAAAAATCAGAAATGTTGAGAAATTTAGTTTTATATTTGTATAAAAAGCGTTTCTTGTTAGAGGAAGAAAGCTGTCATAATTGTGCATGGATTTTTGATACTGTAGCCTTCGAGAATGTTCGTAGATTTCCACTGCCCCGATTCATATTCATATGGTGGCTATGGCCTTTCTGAATAAATCATTTGAAGTCTGAACTCTCTCTCTCTCTCTCTCTCTCTCTCTCTCTCTCTCTCTCTCTCTCTCTCTCTCTCTCTCTCTCTCTCTCTCTCTCTCTCTCTTCTTCTCTTCTATGGTGGCGACCAACTTCTCTCTCTCTCTCTCTCTCTCTCTCTCTCTCTCTCTCTCTCTCTCTCTCTCTCTCTCTCTCTCTCTCTCCATACCTACCTACCTACCTATCTACGTGAACGCGTGCCTGCGTGCGTTTCTAGTCTTTCTACGAATCCTTCTGCTTTAATTGGTCGCCCAACTAGTCATGCCAGTAACAGGCTAGTTAAAATTAACACAAACCCGGATCGAGGAATCGGAGAGCTATGATGGAACCTTTGCGCACTTTTCCCTCCCTTGCAGCTTACAATATTTGACCCAACCGAAGACATCGCAGCTGCAGTGTATGCTCGCTTCATTCGTTAAGGTTTCATTCACATTTAGGCCTACTCCGTTTATTTTGCGATTCATAAAATTTTCGGTTTTTTTATTATTAGAAAACTAGAATCAGGACAGTGAATAAAAAAAAAACCAAAAAAAACCAGTACATTTTAGTTTCTTTTTGTTTGTTTTTTTTTTTTTTTTTTTTTTTTTTTTTTTTTTTAATTGTAATCATAAGAAAATAGTCTGGAGAGAAACACAGCGACAGACAGCTTCTGAAAATAAAACAACAACAAAAAATAGACTAAAGACTTTAACGTGAAAGTTAAAAAGAAAAA
>CM065685.1:22200838-22215433 GCA_017654935.2 Phymorhynchus buccinoides
ATATGTCGAAAAATACGATAACTGTCTAAACTGGCCGAATATGTAACAGTCTACCTAATACCCGCTTGGTTGGTTCACCGGCAAGTCCATCATGTTTATTTCATCGCTAAGTGCTTCGCTCTATAACTATTTCGAAAATCTGGTAGCACATGCTATCGTACTGCCATGTTCTATCTAAAATTGGAGTAGGGGAAGACGGGGTAAAAAGCGCATGGGCGGGTAAGAAGCCCACCCCAATTATCTCATGAAATGAAGCAAATTTCAGTCTCATTTTGCCCATGAGACGAGCGTTAATGTCTAGCATTCGTCTCATGGGCAAATTTGACTGACATTTTCTTTATTTCATGAGATAATTGGGGTGGGCTTCTTACCCGCCCATGCGCTTTTTACCCCGTCTTCCCCTATGTGCATCAGTTTGAGAAAGGTTGAGCGAAAAATCAAAATAATTTTTGCTATTTTTTGTAACAAATGAATCTGAATTAACTGCATTTTCTATTATGCGCATGTTGTCCATCCATACACGTATCTAACTATTGGTCTAAGAATGGAGCTTCTAATTCAGTTAGCTCGCCTATTATAACAAGAAAAGCTGAAAAGTAGGCGCACCAGCCCCGTTGTCCCCTAATTTTAGTACAGTAAGTTCACTTTATTTTCCTCATGGAAAAAGATCCATTTCCTATGGTCTGAGAATCTGTGCAGTAGGCCTAAGTTTAAAAAACTATATAATTATTATTCGGGACATGCGAAGATTGGTTAAATTAACATTAAACTAGCTCTCGGCATTTTAACTTGCAGAACTCTATGTTTTTTGCGGATTAACGAATGTTGCTATGTTTTTGCTGTGTTTGTGCAGTGGTTGGTAGCCTATAATATAGACCTACATGGAGGCGCATCTTGCCTCTTCCATGCATTGTGATTTTCTGCTGTTTTAATCTAAATGGTCAGATCGGTATAGGAGAAGACGGGGTAAAAAAGCCCATGGGCGGGTAAGAAGCCCATGCCAATTATCTCATGAAATGTAGAAAGTTTCAGTCAAATTTGCCCATGAGACGAATGCTAAACATTGACACTCGTCTCATGGGCAAAATGTGACTGACATTTTCTTCATTTTCTTCATTTTTTTACCCCGTTTTCACCTATATCCGTTATTTTGACCTTACATGACTTTTGGCCTATCTCAAGATCGTGGTGTCGTGGTTTTTCCACTCGACCTTTCGGTCTCGTGGGGAAGAAGAAAAAACCACACACCACAATCTCTCGACAAGGCAAAAGCCATATAGCCTACCAAAGTCAAAAATAACTGTGGTAATGTTGTTATTTATGATGCCAAACGAAACCGAAAAGTGCCAGGAGGTTTCGACAGTCAAGAAAGATACGTTGCGGATGGCGAATGGAACGAGATCTCCGCCTCCCCCTCCACCATCCACAACGCCTGTCGCCTCCGGCCCTGCGACGACCGCAATGTGTGTGTGCCCTCCCCTTCCCTCCCTTCCCACTCCCCCTCCTCCTTCCGCTGCCTGCCCGTGCCCACCCAGTGTGCCCCTTCTGCTGCTCCTGATGTGCCCCACGGCTCAGCGCACGTGTCGGGGGGCGCGCAACAGGGGGACACTGCTGACGTTACCTGTGACTCTGGATTCGTCATGACGCCCATGGTGGTGGACGAGCATATCGAGTGCCAGGTGGGGATGAGCTTGGTGTCAGTGAGAAGTTAGTAGACGAATGGAAGTAAAATGCGGATGAATGCGCTTGGGCGAATGGATGAAATTGGTATGTGTTTGCGTTTCTGTATTCGCATGTATCAAGTAATCAACGATTAATTTTGTAGGGTAAGACGGGGTAAAAAAAACACCATGGGCGGGTAAGAAGCCCATGCCAATTATCTCATGAAATAAAGCAAATTTCAGTCACATTTTGCCCATGAGACGAATCTTACCATGCCAATTATCTCATGAAATAAATAAAATGTCAGTCACATTTTGCCCATGAGACGAGTGTTAATGTTTAGCATTCGTCTCATGGGCAAATGTGACTAAAATTTGCTTTATTTCATGAGATATTGGCATGGGCTTCTTACCCGCCCATGGGCTTTTTACCCCGTCTTCCCCTATGCCTTTACATTCCATATTAACAATTTCAGCATTACAGGAAACACAAATTCCCAAAGCTTGTTCAAGAATCGGACTACAATTAACACACTAAGGCCGTGTACACACATAAGCGGATATTCCATGCGGAAACCCGTGCGCAATCCATAAATAAATGAAACAAAGAAGGGAAAAGATTTGCGCACGTGTCCGAATGTCCCCTATATACGTAAACTGTTATCCTTCTTTCTTCCACTTATTTAGGGTTTTCCGTACGGAACTTATGCGTCTAATGTGAACCCGGCCTAAATGTAAACCCCTGCAAGAGGAACCACTCAGACAAGTACCTTGTTAATCATGCTAAGGCATTTACCCTTTCACCGCCAGCCATCTTTGAGCCAAACATTTCTATTAAACTTACTTGGCTACAGAAAATATTTTCATCTGCAATATTGTGGGATTTCTCTGTGACACATTTAGAATAGGGTCAATCCTTGCTGCCCACATTTAGGAACACAATATCATTGAATAACAGACCCTGATTTCAAGGGTTTGAATGACATGGGTGTTAAATCATTGTGGTGCAAAAATGCGACATTGGCGGTGAAAGGGTTAAGTCGAACAAGCAGCCTTTCATTGGAATCAACTTTTAACGATAAAAAGGGAAAGCTGAAAAAAAGAAGACAGAAGAAAGAAAATCTACTTCATTAGGATATTGGCGCGGCATTTATCATTTTGACCCCTTCAAGACTTCACTGCCTTAGACAAACATCATGTCTGGCCTGGGGTTGCCTTGGGGGAGAAAAATATAACAATTAAAAAGCGCAACAAAACTCAACACTGTCAATGAATCAGTTTTGACAACATTCCTGGTTGATCCAAGTTTATTTTTCGCTTCGAAATCGTGGTTACTTGCATTATAATCGGAATCATTAGTCTCCTTATTAGCATCATTGTTAATGAAAGCGTATTGGACTAGTTTCTGAAGCTCATTTGTTTCACATTTTTAACATTAACAAGCGCGAAATCGCAATAGTTTGTGGCACGTGGTCTATTTTTACCACTCCAATCATGAGTCACCTCCCCTGGCTTTTCAATAATTTTAATCTGTAAACCAGAATGTTATCTCTGCACCATTTCGTAACTTTTTATATCTTTTGGAAAACATTTAAAACTATGTATCCTACTTATACTCATCAAAAGAAGCACCGCATACTCGTCGTGTCTGTTGTAGTGTCTGTATTACGAATGTTTATTATTTTGTACGCTTTTAAAATACATCATTTTAAAGAGCGGCCTCAATTTGAAGTGTAGCCTCGATTTGAAGTGCGACAATTTTGTCAAAATGTGCGACAATTTTGGACCGAAAAACCGACCGACCGACCGACCGACCGACCGACCGACCGACAAAGTGAGTTATAGGTTTGTGGCTTGAGCCACAAACAAAAATTGAAACAGAAGTGCCAAACATAATAAGTGAAACGAAAGTTGGAAGAGTGATGAAAAGAAATAACTCGAAACACGTGGTTTGGATTGAAAAAACACCCATGAATTTAGACAAGTTTTAGACTCAGAAATCGTTGTTCCGCGAATAATCGGATTCAGGCCCTGACTGGCGTTCTCCTGTTCCGAGTATACTCGGAATTCGTCCGGAATGAGTTAAGATATTAACTGTTTATATGCAGCGTTATGTACTATCTCAAAATACACATCAGCATTTTTTTCCCTGAACGTTTCGCATAATTGTAATTTCCTTCCATTGTCATTTACCAAAATGTGAAATGTGTACATCTGAATGACAATTTTGACTAATGATTATGTTCTCAATATTGTTCCGAGTTATCTCTATTTGCTCTGTGTTTATGCTTCTTTTGTAGGGCCTACCGTTTTCTTTTGACGAGGTTGGATATTTGAAACATCGATTTTCTTTTGAAGTCAAGTAGCTAGCTCCAATGAAAACAAAGTGATGAAGATTTCATGAATTCTTGCCAAGCTGCTCTGACAGAAACAGAAAGTTGGCTAAAGTGTGAATGGATTGGACACTAAGATGAATACAGCTGATAAATCATTAAGCACGTACGCATGCGTTCCTGTGCAAACAATTAAGTGTCTGTCTGTCAAAAACCTCCGAATTATTTATGACACAAAACAAAGACCAAAGTTGTTTCACTGTCCGTCAATATTCGTTGGTGTGTGAACGTTTTGTTTCTTGGCAGTTGTTGGGTTATTTTCTTCCCTGCCTTCTAGCTATACACAAGTGCGCGTTATTTGGTTACTTTGTTATGCTTCTAATATTCAAAATTAACCTTTGTTTATTTTTCTTAAATGTGTGATTTTTCAGTCTGCGATTGCCAGCCGCCATATCTGTGACTTATTTTGAGTAGGCACACTATAAGCTTTAAGCTTGTTGCTGCCGTCATTCATGTTCATTTTATTTGGTGTATATGTTTTGCTTGTTTTGCTTGTCAATAAAAAATCATTTAAAAGAGCCAAGTGGTCTAGCGCGTGAAAACTGAATGTTAAAACCCCTTCACTGCCAGAGGAAAATATAGAAATTATCGATTTTTTAAATTATAAAGTTTAAGACAAATCTGTTAGACTCAATCAGAGAAAATGGTCTAGAGATATATCCTTTCTGGCTTATCTAAGCCAAAACCCATCATCCCAGGCTTATGACATCAAAAGTTATGACATCATCAATGACATCATTGAGTACGCGACCGTCTCGTAGCCAGGCAGGGAAGGGTTTTTTACAAATGTTTTTATTTTATTTATCACTTCACATTACTTTACTCTCTAACTACAAAAAATACATAACACAGAAATCATCACTTCACATTACTTTACTCTCTCACTACAAAACATACATAACACAGAAATCATCACTTCACATTACTTTACTCTCTCACTACAAAACATACATAACACAGAAATCATCACTTCACATTACTTTACTCTCTCACTACAAAACATACATAACACAGAAATCATCACTTCACATTACTTTACTCTCTCACTACAAACAAATACATAACACAGAAATCATCACTTCACATTACTTTACTCTCTCACTACAAAACATACATAACACAGAAATCATCACTTCACATTACTTTACTCTTTCACTACAAAAAAATACATAACACATAAATCATCACTTCACATTACTTTACTCTCTCACTACAAAACATACATAACACAGAAATCATTACTTCACATTACTTTACTCTCTCACTACAAAAAATACATAACACATAAATCATCACTTCACATTACTTTACTCTCTCACTACAAAACATACATAACACAGAAATCATCACTTCACATTACTTTACTCTCTCACTACAAAACATACATAACACATAAATCACACTTCACATTACTTTACTCTCTCACTACAAAAAATACATAACACAGAAATCATCACTTCACATTACTTTACTCTCTCACTACAAAACAATACATAACACAGAAATCATCATTTCACATTACTAAATTACATTATTAAGAAATGTATTAGGTATTATGGTATTATGTACTTTATAGTCACAGAGGCATCTCTGTGAAGTTCGGGTTGTGTGACTGATGAGGAAGGAAAAGGGGGGTGGGGGGGTACATTTTGACCAAATGACAATTTTTTCGTTGCCACTGGGTTTAAAGTGTGCTAAGCGCATGGGCACACGGGACCTCGGTTTATCGTGTCGTCCGAAAGACTCCACGTTCAGACCGTTAAGGCCTAGTGTAAAGTGAGAGGGAAACATCCCCTGTGCCCAGGTTCGAACTCGGGTTTACTTGACACGAGGCGAACGCGCTACCGCTGTGCCAAATGTTTACAATCATTGTTATATTGTTGATCTGCTGATACTAACACGTTAGTGTTGGGGACGGGTTTTTTGTTTTTTGTAGTAATAAACTCAATATCATAATCTGAGATGAGGAAAACACCTTTTTCATGGGGGGGGGGGGGGAGTTTGCTAGTCTGCTTAGAGTCAAGTAACTGCATGCTCTTGCATGGGTTGCGCATTTTTGTGTTTGTGCATTTTGTGGTTGCCCTTTTTTTTATAAAAGAAAAAACCCACAACAACAATAAAACTTGCAACACAAAAAACACACATTGAAATTAAGATGCTTTAGAGAAAGGAAAAACCCCAGAAAAAAAGGATGTTGGGGGGTTAAAACATGCTGGGAACAAAGAAGAAGAAGAAGAAGAAGAAGAAGAAGAGGAAGAAGAAGAAGAAGAAGAAGAAGAAGAAGAAGAAGAAGAAGAAGAAGAAGAAAAAGAAGAAGAAAAAGAAGAAAGAAGAAGAAGAAGAGAAGAAGAAGAAGAAGAAGAAGAAGAAGAAGAAAGAAGAAAAAGAAGAAGAAGAAGAAGAAAGAAGAAGAAGAAGAAAGAAGAAGAAGAAAAAGAAGAAGAAGAAGAAGAAGAAGAAGAAGAAGAAAAAGAAGAAAAAGAAGAAGAAGCTCAAAATGTAACAAATGACCAAAATGTCGCAATTGTTGCATTTGTGGCCACAAGAACACCCAAAATGTAACACATTGAAGTGCTGTTACATTTGGGGCAACCAACTTACCCTAAATGTACTATTTGTTACATTTGGGGCAACCAACTTACCCAAAATGAAATATTTGTTACATTCGTTCGTCTTCTGATTCTCGTCTCCTTTCCCTTCCCTCCATCCGTCTCAAATCTGCTGGCCAACGTTCTTTTTCTTGTCAAGCACCATCTCTTTGGAATTCTCTGCCTTCTCCCCTCCGACACTCCAACTCAGTCTCCTCATTCAAAACCTCTCTTAAAATCCATATTTTTCCTGCTGCACCCTAAATATTTGATCAGTTGTTTATCGTTGTGTGCACGTGAGGGAAGATTGAACAATAGGTTTCTGCTGTGCTTTGTGGTGCGCGCGCGCGCGCGCGCGCGCGCGCGCGCGCGCGCGTGTGTGTGTGTGTGTGTGTGTGTGTGTGTGTGTGTGTGTGTGTGTGTGTTGTGTGTGTGTGTGTGTGTGAACATGCATGTGTGCATACATGTGTGCTTGTGTGTGTTTTTGGTTTTGTGGGTTGTGTGTGCACGCATGTGTGTGTGTCTGTGTGCGTGTGTGTGTGTCTGTCTGCGTGCGTACGTTGTGTGTGTGAGGGTGTTTGTGTATGTGTGTTGGTGTATGTGGTCAGTCCGTGCGGCTCGGTTGCTGTGGCTTACTGAATGGGGTATGAACGAGTTGGCGTCGATAAATGTGTGTGTGTGTGTGTGTGTGTGTGTGTGTGTGTGTTGTGTGTGTGTGTGTGTGTGTATGTGTGTGTGTGTGTGTGTGTGCGTGCGTGCGTGCGTGCGTGTGTGTGTGTGTGTGTGTGTGTGTGTGTGTGTGTGTGTGTGTGTGTGTGTGTGTGTGATTCAGTGATTCAGATTCAGTGATTCAGTGATTCATATATTTATTGTCTTTGAAAACCGTAACAGTTTTTATATGACACTAAAATAAAATAAAATAATAATAATAAACAAACAACGAAACACTAAATGGAAGAAACAAAGCATTTGTAAAATGAACTTGTGTGTGTGTGTGTGTGTGTGTGTGTGTGTGTGTGTGTGTGTGTGTGTGTGTGTGTGTGTGTGTGTGTGTGTTTTTGTGTGTGTGTGTGGGGGGGGGGGGGTAGAAAAATGAAATGTTACATTTGGGGCAACCAACTTACCCATAATTAAATATTTGTTACATTTGGGGCAACGAACGTACCCAAAATGTAATATTTTGGTTACATTTGGGGCAACCAACTTACCCAAATTGAAATATTTGTTACATTTTGGGGCAACCAACTTACCCAAAATGTAATATTTTGTTACATTTGGAGCAACCAACTTACCCAAAATGTAATATTTGTTACATTTGGGGCAACCAACTTACCCAAAATGAAATATTTGTTACATTTTGGGGCAACCAACTTACCCAAAATGAAATATTTGTTACATTTTGGGGCAACCAACATACCAAAAATGAAATATTTGTTACATTTTGGGGCAACCAACTTACCCAAAATGTAATATTTTGTTACATTTGGAGCAACCAACTTACCCAAAATGTAATATTTGTTACATTTGGGGCAACCAACTTACCCAAAATGTAATATTTGTTACATTTGGGGCAACCAACTTACCCAAAATGAAATATTTGTTACATTATGGACAACCAACTTACCCAAAATGTAATATTTGTTACATTTTGGGGCAACCAACTTACCCAAAATGAAATATTTGTTACATTTGGGGCAACCAACTTACCCAAAATGAAATATTTGTTACATTTTGGGGCAACCAACTTACCCAAAATGAAATATTTGTTACATTTTGGGGCAACCAACTTACCCAAAATGAAATATTTGTTACATTATGGGGCAACCAACATACCCAAAATGAAATATTTGTTACATTATGGACAACCAACTTACCCAAAATGAAATATTTGTTACATTATGGACAACCAACTTACCCAAAATGAAATATTTGTTACATTATGGACAACCAACTTACCCAAAATGAAATATTTGTTACATTATGGACAACCAACTTACCCCAAATAAAATATTTGTTACATTTTGGACAACCAACTTACCCAAAATGTACTATTTGTTACATTTGGGGCAACCAACTTACCCAAAATGAAATATTTGTTACATTTGGGGCAATAATATTATCCCAAATTGTTACATTTACGGTAAGTGTTGTACAAGGAACAGAAGGTCACGACAGTTTGCCGTACGTTTGTCAAGCAGGCTTCATTCCAATCCTTAAAGACCCACCAGATACGTGACATGAGTGACAATCACGGGTTTCACGGGTTTCCGTCTCTCGCTGATAAGAAATCTTATTTTGACCAGGTGTGACCCCCATACAGATCCCCCCCCCCCCCCCCCGATGCATGCAAACGAGACATCACTTTAAAGAGCAGTCTCGATCGTGGGGGGAAGACTGTATGTGGGTCACACCTACCCAGAAAAAACAAACAAGGGACGTAATCCAGCTGGGTCAGTGGATCTTTAACGTCCCCCACTACTCTGCTCTCTCTCTCTCTCTCTCTCCTCTCCTCTCTCTCTCTCTCTCTCTCTCTCTCTCTCTCTCTCTCTCTCTCTTGCCTTGTGAAGAAAATGTTTTGGCCCTTTGTTAAACAGGTGCACATCGAATCAAATATTTTTTGTGCATTTCTTATTAATAAAACTCTTTTTGGCGTTGATAAAAATGTGGTATCTGTATGTGCATATGTGCCACCTGTAGGTTCGCCTTATTATCGATATGTTGAGTCTGAGAATGGTGTGTGTTTATTAGAAGATTTTGTGTGTGATTGTTTGCTATCTACTGGCGATGATGTGTATGTTCTTGTTAGTGGAGATATGAACAGTAGAACTTCAAATGTTTCTCCAAATTTTGATGATAATGCTTTAGCTTTTGAAAACTGTGAACAATTTGTCAGTGAACCATTGCATATAGACAGAAATTCTGAAGATAACATTTTAAATAGTTATGGTAAAATGTTCCTGAATATGTGTACTGCTTTAAATTTGTGTATTCTAAATGGATTGTGTAAGGGCGACCTTAAAGGTCGCTACACATACATATCTCAACATGGTAGCAGTGTAAATGATTATTTTCTTATGTCATGCGATATGTTTGCAGCACTTTTTCGTGATAGTGTGTTGTGTGTGGGTGAGCGTGTAGATTCTGACCATATGCCTTTAAAATTTTATTTAACATGTTCTAGTACGCATATGAATCTTGTTGAACACCGTAGCACCAAACGTTTCGTTCACAAATTCGTTTGGAATGAGACTTATAGTGACTCTTTCAGTAATGCGATTGATTCTCATGAAAGCCAACACAACTTTAATTTAGCATTAAGCTTGATTGATACTGATATTAACGAAGCGCTAAAAATATTTAATGGTTGTGTAACTGATGCTGCTAGTTGTATGCAGACACGAATTAATGTAAACGCTAGTGTTGGTGAAGATTGGTATGACCAAGAATGTCGTAGCAGTAAATCAGAAGCACGTAGATTGTTGGCTAGATATCGTCGTACTTTGTCTCCACCTGATCATGCTGAATACTCAAATGCTAGAAAAAACTATAAAGATCTTCTACAAATAAAATGTAAAGAGTTTAATAATAATATGATTGACAAGTTAGTCACTTCTATGTACGATCAACAGGAGTTTTGGCAAACTATGAGAAAGATTCATAAGAAAAGGAGTCAGCCTCAAAATAATATTAGCATAGATCATTGGTACAACCATTTTAAAGAACTACTTGATAAAAAAAGACATTGATGACTTAAATGAACAGAATATTATGAATAGAAATTGCGACAATGATAGTATTGAGAGTAATGTGATTGAAAATAGTAATGATGGTAATTTAAATTGCCCAATTTCAAAAGAAGAGATTTTGAAGGCTTTATGTAAATTAAAAAATCGGAAAGCATCTGGTCCTGAAGGGATCATAGGGGAAATGATTGAATTTGCATGTAAGTCTGACTTGGTAATAGATTTTATAACTAAATTTTTTAATGCTTTATTTGATAGAGGTGTGTTCCCGGATTGTTGGACTGAGTCGAATATTCTTCCATTGTATAAAAAAGGTGACATTAACAACCCAAATAATTATAGGGGAATCTCTTTAAGTAATATTTGTAGTAAATTATATAGTGCCATCGTTAATAAAAGGTTACAACAATGGGTAGAAGAAAATAACATAATCGATGAGTTTCAAGCAGGTTTTAGGCGAAATCGTTCAACAATAGATCACATGTTTACTCTTATGGCTTTTGTTAAAAAACAATTTAGTTTGAATCGTAAATTATATGTTGCCTTCATTGACTTTGAGAAAGCCTTTGACTCTCTCAACAGAAGCATATTATGGCCTATTTTGTTTAAACATGGAGTTAGAGGTAAATTGTATCGCTGTATTATGAGCATGTATGCCTCAGTAAAAGCAAGAGTGAGAAATGGATCAGCTTTAACAGATTTTATAAACTGTACCTCAGGAGTTAAACAAGGGGATGTTTGTAGTCCTATACTTTTTTCCTTATTTATTAATGAATTAACAGTTGAAATAAATAAACATGGGAAGCATGGGGCGCTGTTTTGTAACGATGCACTGGAAATTTTTATTCTCCTTCTCGCAGATGAAGTGGCATTAATAGCAGAAACAGTAGTAGGGCTACAGAATCAATTAAACCATTTAGCTAGGGTATCTACATCATTAAAGTTGAAGGTTAACTTAGCGAAAAGTAATATCATTGTATTTAGAAAGGGTGGATATCTTGCAGCACGTGAAAGATGGATATATAATGGATCAGATATGCCTGTAGTTAATGTATCTTGGTATTTATTTTTCAACGCGTCTGAGTTTCAGTTTTGCTTGCAAAGATCTAGTTAGTAGGGGTAAACGTGCTTTACTTTGCATTATGAAAAAATTGAGAATGTTAAATAATGAATCTTTATCTATGTTCTTAAAGCATTTCGATTCACAGATTCAACCAATAGTACTATATGGAGCCGGATTATGGGGACTCGAATCTGCTGCTAGCCACATTGAAAAAATTCATTTATTTGGTTTTAAGAAGTTCCTTGGAGTGACAATGCGAACACCGAATGATTTCCTATTTATTTGTTATCTGTTGTTAGATGTATTCGTTATTGGGTCAAAATAACAAGAATGTCGCCCAATAGATTACCATATAAAGCGTATAGTATGTTAGTAGAACTGGATAACAGGGGAAAGAAAAATTGGGTCACTAAAGTAAGGTCAACATTGCATGAAAACGGGTTTGGGTATGTGTGGCAAAACCAGGGAGTAGAGAATGTAAATGGGTTCATACGTGCCTTTAGGCAAAGTACTGATAGATTCTAATTGGCAGAGATGGAGTTCCCATATGCAGGCTAGTAATTCTCTACTCTGCTCGATTTGACTTCTACAAATTGCTAAACCCGTTGCATTGCATTCATTTCCAACCACCACACCAACCAACTTATTTAATGATGAATATAAACAGGCAAATGAAATGTTATATGACAAAATTTAAGATTTGGTATTTCTGATATTTGTGTACATTCTAATCGCTACAGGCCTGTTGATGATCGTAACTTTATTTGCCCTGTTTGTTATAAAGGTGAGGAAAATGAGATTCATTTCGTTTTGTCTTGTCCAGTTTTACAAAATATTAGAGATCAGTTAATCCCTTCGAAATACTCTAAGTATCCTTGTTTGTTCGGATTAGTTTTACTATTAACAACAACTAATGAAAATACTGTTAAGAAAAGTGTCTTTGTATGTATTAATAAAGCATTTAAAGCCCCGTAAGGATATGATATGCAACTTGACCTCATTTTGTAATAGGATATATTGTCGATAGAGCGACTGTTTTATGGTGAAATAGTGTCGCGTAGCGATCGTATATTTGCTGTGAAATAGTGTATTTGCCATGAAATAGAACGACTGTTTTTATGGTGAAATACTGTCGCGACCGTATTTCACCATAAATCGTGTCGCTAGCGGTAGGATCATCGGTGAAATTCTGTCGCGACGACCGTATTTCACGGCAGCGACATAATTTCACCATAGATCGTGTATCGCTAGCGATAGGATCTACGGTGAAATGCTGTCGCAGCGACCGTATTTCACGGCGACAATATTCTATACGACACCGGCATTTTCCTCTTTGAAAACACTTGCCGAAAATGTAACAATAATTGTCACTTTCTGAGCGAAATGTGAGCGAAAAAGAAAACACTTTCCGACTCTGGTTGTGCTTGTTCATGCTTAGACTTTCCCAAGTATTTTTGCTTTTCTAATTCTAATTTTCGTTTCATTGACTTGACTCTGAGTCAGAACAAAAAAAAAAACCAACTTTTTAAGCATGTTACATGTTTGGGGTAATGTCACAATCACAATCCCAATTACAATATGTATTCGTCCAATAAAATGGAAATGTGTGTGTGGTGACACGTAAAAAGTTAAACAGTATCTAATAAAATATCACAAAATGTCGTTATCCAAAACGTAACTAGGGGAAGACGGGGTAAAAAGCGCATGGGCGGGTAAGAAGCCCACCCCAATTATCTCATGAAATGGAAGAAAATTTCAGTCAAATTTTGCCCATGAGACGAGCGTCGTAATGTCTAGCATTCGTCTCATGGGCAAAATTTGACTGAAATTTACTCGTCAGAGAAATTTTCTCTCAACAGAAATTTTCATGGGATAATTGGGGGGTGGGCTTCTTACCCGCCCATGCGATTTTTTTACCCCGTCTGCCACTATTGTTGCATTTGGGAAAGAGTTATGTTTTTTATTGAATGTTTCTGTTTCATTATAACAAATTACATAGCATGAAGACAAAACATAAAAAATAAAAAACATAACATGCATAATCACATAATAATTGATGAACTTAGTATCGTAAGTGGTGGAAAAGTAAAAAAGGATGATAAACTTTAACAGCAAAATGGTAGTGAGATCAACAGTATTGACAATGGATATAACGATATCAATGTACCAATGTCAATAACAGTAATAGTTCTTACCGCTATCATCCACATCATAATTACCATTTTGACCATCACCACTGTCATTATTCTAATGGCGACGACAGCAGTAGCAATGAAAATAACCTTTGAAAAACAATATAAACAGTAAAAACATGAATCATTGATGTGGTGGGGGTTTTCCCGATATGCAAAATTCACTTAATATAGAAGACATTATATAACCATTAACCCCTTGACTGCCACCAACTTATCACGTACTGACCTGATGACATCACCGATGATGTCATCACATGAAGAGGAATAACCCTGACATCGCTGGCTTTTGCTCTTGCACAGTCAAGAGATCCATATCCCCAGACCAGGTTTTTTCAGATTGCCTCTATCAGTTGTTTTTTGTTTATGTCTTGATTTTGCCCAATTTTTTTTTGTCTTCAATTTTCTCTGGCAGTCAAGAGGTTAATAATCGTTACACGTGTGTGTGTGCGTGTATGTGGTGCATGCGCATGTTCTTTTCTTGTGTGTGTGCGGTGTGATGCGTTCATGTAGGCTCTTTATATTAGTGTATGTATGCATGGTGGTATGTTGTGTGTGGTTTGTGTGTGCGCGTGCATGCGTGGTGCATGTTGTGTGTGATGTGTGGTGAGTATGTGTGTGTGTGTGGGGTGTGTGTGAGCTTGTGCTGGTGAGAGTGGTGTATTCTTTGTTGAATAGTATTCTGTTATTTCATGCTTGTGAAATTGTGTGAAAATGCATACATGCTTATTCGCAGTAGTAATAGTAGTAATAGTAGTAGTAGTAGTAGTAGTAGTAGTAGTAGTAGTAGTAGTAGTGAGTAGTAGTCACAGCAGTTGTTGCTGATTGATATGTGTATTGTTTTTGTTTGCTGATGTTATTGGATTTTTGTTTCATGTTTTTTATTCCATTTCAATTTTGTGTAAGCGCCCTGTAGCCTACATAGTAGGTTGGGCGCTATATAAATTTTCCTCAT
>CM065685.1:22215933-22223433 GCA_017654935.2 Phymorhynchus buccinoides
CAGCCGCACAAGCCAAACTTCCCAATCCACACAACTCTGTAGGACTAAAAAGTTGTTTCTTTGGTGTGTTTTTTTATAAAGTAACACAGAATATTTTATAACGTTACCTTGTTTCTGAAGTTGACAAATTCATACATTAGATACAGAAAAGGTTCATCAATTCGGCATTTCAAATGCAACACCGTTTTAGACACTAATTCCTCCCGCGTCCAGCCAATAGTGTAATTAATGACTGTTCTGGGCTGAAGCGGTTCAGCCGGTGTATTACAGTAATAAACCGATCCTGTTGAGGAGTCGTCACTCGAGCACCCACTGTGTTGAAGGTCAGAGGTCGTTCTTGTTATCACGTATCAACAATGCCACAGCCGGACAGTCTGTTTGGTCACTCCAAAGTGCCTTGCTGTCGCTAAAATGGATGCTCCCCCTTGAAACATGCCAACAACACAAAGTCTCTCACCTTCAAATAAGCATAGTATCTTTATGTATGGGCTTGTTCAGTGCAAAAGTATCAACAAGACTTTAAAAAAAGTATAAATTAGACACAAATACATGGGCAGCCACATTCTTACATTTCATGCACAACTCCAAAACAGAACATTGCTTTTATATAACCTTGGTGTTCTACTTCATATTAATTCATCTAACAGTATTGTGCTAAGCCAAACAAACGACTCTTCTACATGTCAACACTGTTTCGCCTCCTGTTGATCTTTGATCAACTGAATTTATTGTTATTCTGAGGGCTAGTGATGATTTCGGCTAATTCTGTTGAGGATAACATGGTAGTTTTTGGTTCGCTACTTCGCGTCAGCCAATGAATGTCCTTAATAACAAAGGACGACCGAAACAAAGATAAAAAGGATAAAGGTTAATAATAAGCTCTCACTACGGGGAAATTTGAGGATAATAGTTTGGAAATACCTGCGAGCACGATGAGTGGAGAAAAGATTATTTTCATAATCGATACATCAAAAGTATAGTGCTTAAGTTTGGACACTTTCGTCTTTTTGTATTGTGTGTTCACTTTTCTTCTTCTATGTCAAGTAATCAGAATGTTTTACATTGATTTTTTTTCCAAACTTATCTTAGCTAATATTTACGTCTTTTTTTTAAAAACTAGAGAGTTTGTAATTTTACCTCTGTCGAGAGAACGTCAGTTCCAATGCGCAAGCATAATTATCTTGGAAAAAGTCAATCGATCCATAGGATTGTACACGCACATGAATTAAGCAAGCACAAAGACACACACATGCACACACACAACACACACATGGACACAAACACAGCACACACACGACACACACACACACACACACACACACACATGCACACGACACAATGAACAACAACACACACACACACACATATAGGGAATTCGATGACATAAAAAATAACAACATGCACTCAAAACACAGCCCTCCCCCTTCCATTCGCCCCACACCGAAACACGCATTGCACACGCATCGCACTACGCACACGCACACGCACACTAAGACACGCACGTGCAGCGCACGCGCGCGGCCACACACACACACAAACACACACACACACACACACACACACACACACACACACACACACACATACATACATACACGCGCGCGCGACCAACCACGCGCGCGACCAACCACGCAGAAAAATTCGCTCACACATCAATAGTTCTATTGACTCGGATATGAAAGAAACCATGAAGACATTCTAAAAATCTGTTTATCCGCTTTTCCTTTATTCCTTCATACTTTTCATCTTCAGAGCTGCCTACGAAACAGGGAAACTAGAGATTCGCTCCAGAATGAATTATAGATTTCACACAGCTTTTGTTCGATGCTCTAAGTGGCCGTAAGTGTATGCTGTTTAGCTAGATGTTTTGCTTCCAGCTTACACAACGTTGTCTTGGTTTCCAGCATCACATGACCCTGACTTTTGCTGATCGAGCGATCCATCCATCCATTCATCCATCCATCCATCCATCCATCCACCCATCCATCTATCGATCCATCCATTCATACATCCATCACATCCATATATCGATCCATCCATCCATCGATCCACCCCATCCATCCATCCATCAATCAATCACTCCATTCATCCATCTATCCATACATCAATCTAACAATCCATTCATCCATCCATCAATCTACCCATCCATTCATCCATCCACCCATCCATCCATCTATCGATCCATCGATCGATCCATCCATCCATCAATCTATTCAATCCATCGATCCATCTATCCACCCATCCATCCATATATCGATCCACCCATCGATCCATCCATCTATCGATCCATCCATCAATCTATCCATCCATCAATCCATCAATCCATCCATCTATCTATCCATCCATCCATCCATCCCTCTCATTTATCCATATGTCAATCCGTCAACGAATCAATCATTCAATCAACCAGTAATTCATGTGATCAATCAATCAATCAATCAATCGATCAATCAATCCATAAACCAGCCAACTAGTCAGCCAACCTCTCAACCATTCAGTCAATTAATTGTTCAGTCCCTCACTCAACCAAGCAAGCGATCGATCAAGGAAGCAGTTTTACCGATCAATTAATCAGTTAACCAGTCAAACGAAAAATCAGCGGGGTCGATTGATCAAGCGACGAATTAATCAATCGATGAATTGATAAATCCCTAGATTGTCAATCAAATGATCACTCCATAAACCAGCCAAGCAATCAACCAATCACTCGATTTATCAACCATTCAGTCATTTGTAGTAAATACTGTTTCCAACGAAGTAAGCTTACCTTTTGGTTTGCTTGTTTTTTCCTTTGAATGAAAATTGTGTACAATGATTCTAACATGCTTGCTTTTTCTTTCCCAAATCATCTATTGTGAACCATTTGCCAAGGCGCGTTACTTTCACATCATCTCTCTCTCTCTCTCTCTCTCTTCTCTCTCTCTCCCTCTCTCTCTCTCTCTCTCTCTCTCTCTCTGCGTATCTCTACCTCTCTCTCTCTCTCTCTCTGTCTCTCTCTCTCTCTCTCTTCATTTATTTATATTCCATAATGATCTGTTATGTCCGATATGTAAAAATTCCATCGAAAATTAAATACATTTTGTTTTGTTATGTCCAGCATAATAGGAATATACGTGAACGTTTAATTCCAAAGAAATTCTATAATCAAACATGTCTCTTTCGTTTTTGTTTTATTGATGTCTTCAAAAAATCAGAAATGTTGAGAAATTTAGTTTTATATTTGTATAAAAAGCGTTTCTTGTTAGAGGAAGAAAGCTGTCATAATTGTGCATGGATTTTTGATACTGTAGCCTTCGAGAATGTTCGTAGATTTCCACTGCCCCGATTCATATTCATATGGTGGCTATGGCCTTTCTGAATAAATCATTTGAAGTCCTGAACTCTCTCTCTCATCTCATCCTCTTTGTCTCTCTCCTCTCTTCTTTCTTCTTCTATGTGGCACCAACCTCTCTCTCTCTCTCTTCTCTTCTTCTTCTATGGTCTCGACTCCTCTTCTCTCTCTCTCTCTCTCTCTGAATCTCTCTCTCTCTCTCTCTCTCATCCATCAACGTCTCTCTCTCTCTCTCTCCTCTCTCTCTCTCTCTCTACTCTCTCCATACCTACCCTACCTACCTATCTACGTGAAACGCGTGCCTGCGTGCGTTTCTAGTCTTTCTACGAATCCTTCTGCTTTAATTGGTCGCCCAACTAGTCATGCCAGTAACAGGCTAGTTAAAATTAACACAAACCCGGATCGAGGAATCGGAGAGCTATGATGGAACCTTTGCGCACTTTTCCCTCCCTTGCAGCTTACAATATTTGACCCAACCGAAGACATCGCAGCTGCAGTGTATGCTCGCTTCATTCGTTAAGGTTTCATTCACATTTAGGCCTACTCCGTTTATTTTGCGATTCATAAAATTTTCGTTTTTTTTATTATTAGAAAACTAGAATCAGGACAGTGAATAAAAAAAAAAACCACCAAAAAACCAGTACATTTTAGTTTCTGTTTTGTTTGTTGTTTTTGTTTATTTTATTTTTATTTATTTTTTTAAATTGTAATCATAAGAAAATAGTCTGGAGAGAAACACAGCGACAGACAGCTTCTGAAAATTAAACAACAACAAAAAATAGACTAAAGACTTTAACGTGAAAGTTAAAAAGAAAAAGAAAAAAAGATCAGCAGAACCTAATAAGCGACAGTCGTCACAATGAAGATGATCATGATTTATCTCGAAGTGTACGCTCTCATCCTGACCTGCTGTTGTCCATATTTGTCACGGTCGCTCACTCTCGTTGAACACCCAATTAGCCGACTAGATGTGATTGGAGATTACCGACTAATTAATGAGATGCAGTGTCAGAGGTTATGCTGGTACCGTGGGCTATGCTCCAGCTACAATTGGAGGAGGAAAAGATTGGCCGTAAGTTACGACTCAGACAACCAGTCTAACTGCATTCTTCACAGCAACTCTGGTGAGTCCATTAAAAACTGATGCAGACCCAATGAGAGACTTAGTGCGATTTTGTTTCACGCCAGAGGGCATGACGCTCGTGTGGGGCTAATCATCTCTATATTCTTAGTTGGGGGTAAAGAAAATGAGAGAGAGAATGAGTAGTTCTACCATCTCTCTCTCTCTTACTACGCCCAACTAAGAAAATCGCGTGATAAGCCCCTAGTGCATTGACTGCCCTCTGGCGTGACAAATATCGCCATAGGTCAACCATTAATAAGGCATCTGATTTTAACATTATTTTTTAATTCCATGTTCGGTACGGTTCGGTAGTTTAATTTAACGTCTTTTCACCCAAACTGGGCATTCTTTTAACAAATGATATAGGATTACCACAATTTCAGGAAATATTATAAGAGTATTTAGTGTTCCATGCTTTTAACTTTAGTTTTATAATAATCTTGGATATATAACGAATAATTATATAATTCCATGTGTTATTCGTTGAATTTTCTTGCGCCTTGAGATATTAGCATGGTTTTAAATGGCATTGTGTTTTAACCCTTTCACCGCCAGCCATGTGTTATTCGTTGAATTTTCTTGCGCCTTGAGATATTAGCATGGTTTTAAATGGCATTGTGTTTTAACCCTTTCACCGCCAGCCATGTGTTATTCGTTGAATTTTCTTGCGCCTTGAGATATTAGCATGGTTTTAAATGGCATTGTGCTTTAACCCTTTCATAGCCAGCCATGTGTTATTCGTTGAATTTTCTTGCGCCTTGAGATATTAGCATGGTTTTAAATGGCATTGTGCTTTAACCCTTTCACCGCCAGCCATGTGTTATTCGTTGAATTTTCTTGCGCCTTGAGATATTAGCATGGTTTTAAATGGCATTGTGCTTTAACCCTTTCATTGTGTTTTAACCCTTTCACCGCCAGCCATGTGTTATTCGTTGAATTTTCTTGCGCCTTGAGATATTAGCATGGTTTTAAATGGCATTGTGCTTTAACCCTTTCACCGCCAGCCATGTGTTATTCGTTGAATTTTCTTGCGCCTTGAGATATTAGCATGGTTTTAAATGGCATTGTGCTTTTAACCCTTTCACCGCCAGCCATGTGTTATTCGTTCAATTTTCTTGCGCCTTGAGATATTAGCATGCTTTTAAATGGCATTGTGCTTTAACCCTTTCACCGCCAGCCATGTGTTATTCGTTGAATTTTCTTGCGCCTTGAGATATTAGCATGGTTTTAAATGGCATTGTGCTTTAACCCTTTCACCGCCAGCCATGTGTTATTCGTTGAATTTTCTTGCGCCTTGAGATATTAGCATGGTTTTAAATGGCATTGTGCTTTAACCCTTTCACCGCCAGCCATGTGTTATTCGTTGAATTTTCTTGCGCCTTGAGATATTAGCATGGTTTTAAATGGCATTGTGCTTTAACCCTTTCACCGCCAGCCATGTGTTATTCGTTGAATTTTCTTGCGCCTTGAGATATTAGCATGGTTTTAAATGGCATTGTGCTTTAACCCTTTCACCGCCAGCCATGTGTTATTCGTTGAATTTTCTTGCGCCTTGAGATATTAGCATGGCATTGTGCTTTAACCCTTTCACCGCCAGCCATGTGTTATTTTTAATTTTCTTGCGCCTTGAGATATTGCTTTAAAACTTTAACCCTTTCACCGCCAGCCATCCTTGAGCCAACAACTTCCATTAAACTTACTTGGCTACAGAAATTATTTTGTCTGCAATATTGTGGGATTTCTCTGTGATACATTCAGAATACGGCCAATCCTTACTACCCAAATTTAGGAACACGATATTGTTGAATAACAGACCCTGATTTCAAGACTTTTAATGACATGGGTGTTAAATCATTGTGGTGCAAAAATGCGACATTGGCGGTGAAAGGGTTAAAATGTTAATTTGATATAATAGTTATCCCCCCGTGGGGAAACCGGGGGTCATTTTGTATAAATAGTTCCCCACCTTCTGGAAGTTCTGTTCTTGTAACTTCCTCTAATCCGTCACTCTCTTTGATTCTGCCTTTTCCCTTTGCTTACTGTCATCTACTATCTTTCTGCCTTACCGGTCCATTTTCCTGCCTTTTTTTTTCACGAAACACTTTCAAAAAGATTTCTTCCCGCCGAAGTCGGACATGCTGGGCCTAACTATGTTTTGGTTAGGCGCATAACGGCAGCATGACGCATCTGCGCTCATAATTGACAGGAAACTGTCTGAGCGATCGAAGAAGAAGAAGAAGAAGAAGAAGCAGAAGAAGAAGAAGATATAATAGTTAAAGTTGGTACACTTTTATTGTGGAAAAACAACAGCTGTTGCCGATTTATTAATGCTTTTAGAAGATAAATATGAATATGAGGGTGTGTTGTGTTTGGGTGTTTCTGGTGGTATTGTTCGTTTGTTTGCTTGCAATCAGATGTATGATGTTTATTGTTCATTGTTGATTGGTTAACATGCAGATGTATGATGTTTACTGTTCATTGTTGATTGGTTAACATGCAGATGTATGATGTTTACTGTTCATTGCTGATTGGTTAACATGCAGATGTATGATGTTTACTGTTCATTGTTGATTGGTTAACATGCAGATGTATGATGTTTACTGTTCATTGTTGATTGGTTAACATGCAGATGTATGATGTTTACTGTTCATTGTTGATTGGTTAACATGCAGATGTATGATGTTTACTGTTCATTGTTGATTGGTTAACATGCAGATGTATGATGTTTACTGTTCATTGCTGATTGGTTAACATGCAGATGTATGATGTTTATTGTTCATTGCTGATTGGTTAACATGCAGATGTATGATGTTTACTGTTCATTGTTGATTGGTTAACATGCAGATGTATGATGTTTACTGTTCATTGTTGATTGGTTAACATGCAGATGTATGATGCTTACTGTTCATTGTTGATTGGTTAACATGCAGATGTATGATGTTTACTGTTCATTGTTGATTGGTTAACATGCAGATGTATGATGTTTACTGTTCATTGTTGATTGGTTAACATGCAGATGTATGATGTTTACTGTTCATTGTTGATT
>CM065685.1:22225933-22235933 GCA_017654935.2 Phymorhynchus buccinoides
GATCTAAATCTTAGCAACTGCCTGAAGACAGTCACATACCATAAAATTGTAAATCACGCAGAAACAGGTGCCTAAAAACAAATGTTAATATTCCTTTGTTTTCACAACATGTGTGATTTTATCAAGCATGTATTTTATAATGATTGATTTTCAATAGGCAATTTTATTATTTTAATTTATATTAATGTATTTATGACAAATCAACTGGACGAACTTTTATGGTAAAAGTCCAAGCATCGATGCAATTTCGTCCAATGCAGTTTCTGACTACTCCATCGTTTAAAACAAATTGGAACTTTCCTGGTATTGCAGTACCTCCAGGATCGTCCCACCATCTTTATAGTTAATAATGCCCCATATGTGCCTGTTCCAGGCTGGAGGACGTTAAGCAAACTTTTATCATGTCTCACTACTGAGGTTACAGGTGCCACAGTGGATATTCGACCCTCTTGATAAAATGTACTGGAGGCCTTTTCTTTTGTTTTCTGATATCACTCAACATTGTCTTAATATAAAAAAAAGAGAAGAAAATATACACATATTCAGCTCTTATATTAATTTATTTCAAACTACAAGTCACTGTGCTTTGCTCTTTGTCCTTGGACGAAATTGTATGTCATGCCTGGACGAAATTGCATGGGGTATGGACGAAATTGTCACAAGACACATGACTTTGTTTGCAGCCATTTTCTGGTAAATATTCATGAGAATACCGAAAACAGTTTCGATAAACCGCTTTCTGATTGATCGATTCTATTAATGGATTGAAAGTATAACTCCGATGCTGCATCTGCAAGCCAGAACATGTCGAAAAATACGATAACTGTCTAAACTGGCCGAATATGTAACAGTCTACCTAATACCCGCTTGGTTGGTTCACCGGCAAGTCCATCATGTTTATGTCATCGCTAAGTGCTTCGCTCTATAACTATTTCGAGCATCTGGTAGCCACATGCTATCGTACTGCCATGTTCTATCTAAAATTGGAGTAGGGGAAGACGGGGTAAAAAGCGCATGGGCGGGTAAGAAGATTTTTGCCAATTATCTCATGAAATGAAGCAAATTTCAGTCTCATTTTGCCCATGAGACGAGCGTTAATGTCTATTCGTCTCATGGGCAAATTTGACTGAAGATTTTCTTTATTTCATGAGATAATTGGGGTGCCAATTCTTACCCGCCCATGCAAATTTTAGTCCCGTCTTTGCCTATGTGACAGCAGTTTCTAGAAAGGTTCAGCGAAAAATTTGAAAATGATTTTTGCTATTTTTTGTAACAAATGAATCTGAATTAACTGCATTACCCTATTATGCGCATGTTGTCCATCCATACACGTATCTAACTATTGGTCTAAGAATGGAGCTTCTAATTCAGTTAGCTCGCCTATTATAACAAGAAAAGCTGAAAAGTAGGCGCACCAGCCCCGTTGTCCCCTAATTTCAGTACAGTAAGTTCACTTTATTTTCCTCATGGAAAAAGATCCATTTCCTATGGTCTGAGAATCTGTGCAGTAGGCCTAAGTTTAAAAAACTATATAATTATTATTCCGGACATGCGAAGATTGGTTAAATTAACATTAAACTAGCTCTCGGCATTTTAACTTGCAGAACTCTATGTTTTTTGCGGATTAACGAATGTTGCTATGTTTTTGCTGTGTTTGTGCAGTGGTTGGTAGCTTATAATATAGACCTACATGGAGGCGCATCTTGCCTCTTCCATGCATTGTGATTTTCTGCTGTTTTAATCTAAATGGTCAGATCGGTATAGGAGAAGACGGGGTAAAAAAGCCCATGGGCGGGTAAGAAGCCCATGCCAATTATCTCATGAAATGTAGAAAGTTTCAGTCAAATTTGCCCATGAGACGAATGCTAAACATTGACACTCGTCTCATGGGCAAAATGTGACTGACATTTTCTTCATGGGCTTTTTACCCCGTTTTCACCTATATCCGTTATTTTGACCTTACATGACTTTTGGCCTATCTCAAGATCGTGGTGTCGTGGTTTTTCCACTCGACCTTTCGGTCTCGTGGGGAAGAAGAAAAAACCACACACCACAATCTCTCGACAAGGCAAAAGCCATATAGCCTACCACTGCAAAGTCAAAAATAACTGTGGTACTGTTGCTATGTATGATGCCAAACGAAACCGGACAGTGCCAGGAGGTTTCGACAGTCAAGAAAGATACGTTGCGGATGGCGAATGGAACGAGATCTCCGCCTCCCCCTCCACCATCCACAACGCCTGTCGCCTCCGGCCCTGTGACGACCGCTCTGTGTGTGT
This sequence comes from Phymorhynchus buccinoides, assembly GCA_017654935.2. Taxonomy (NCBI): domain Eukaryota; kingdom Metazoa; phylum Mollusca; class Gastropoda; order Neogastropoda; family Raphitomidae; genus Phymorhynchus; species Phymorhynchus buccinoides. The sequence continues at coordinate 22,228,213 of CM065685.1, forward strand.
GCCCTCCCCTTCCCTCCCTTCCCACTCCCCCTCCTCCTTCCGCTGCCTGCCCGTGCCCGCCCAGTGTGCCCCTTCTGCTGCTCCTGATGTGCCCCACGGCTCAGCGCACGTGTCGGGGGGCGCGCGACAGGGGGACACTGCTGACGTTACCTGTGACTCTGGATTCGTCATGACGCCCATGGGGGTGGACGAGCATATCGAGTGCCAGGTGGGGATGGGCTTGGTGTCAGTGAGAAGTTAGTAGACGAATGGAAGTAAAATGCGGATGAATGCGCTTGGGCGAATGGATGAAATTGGTATGTGTTTGCGTTTCTGTATTCGCATGTATCAAGTAATCAACGATTAATTTTGTAGGGTAAGACGGGGTAAAAACCCATGGGCGGGTAAGAAGCCCATGCCAATAATCTCATGAAATGAAGCAAATTTCAGTCACTTTTTGCCCATGAGACGAGTGTTAATGTTTAGCATTCGTCTCATGGGCAAATTTGACTGAAATGTTCTTTATTTCATGAGATAATTGGCATGGGCTTCTTACCCGCCCATGGGATTTTTACCCCGTCTTGCCCTACAATTGTAAGGATGCCTAATTTTGTTCTGCGAATAATAGTCAAACAAATAACAAGGCTCAGTCCATCGCCAAGGTCACTCGGGTAATTGATACCAAGCCTATTTTCTTGAACTGAAACGCAAGCTTGCCTAATCTGGGGGTTCTGCTGGCAAATATAAGATGTGTAGCCCTATGGCCAGGACACAATGGACGTAACCAATGTCAAAGGTCAAGATCAGGGTCAACAAAGTAATTGTAACTTGGTGGGACCATCTACGTCAGGTTATGCACCACCAAAACAATGATAGTCTGTAGTAGTAGTAGTAGTAGTAGTAGTAGTAGTAGTAGTAGTAGTAGTAGTAGTAGTAGTAGTAGTAATGTGCAGCGGATAAAAATAGATAGGGGATGACGGGGTAAAAAGCGCATGGGCGGGTAAGAAGCCCACCCCAATTATCTCATGAAATGAAGAGTTAATGTTTAGCATTCGTCTCATGGGCAAATTTGAATGAAATTTTCTTTATTTCATGAGATCATTGGGGTGGGCTTCTTACCCCCCCTGCGCTTTTTACCCCGTCTTCCCCTAAGACATTTATTATTTTCAAGATCAACGGTTAAGGTAAATGTTGCAAGCTGATAGATTAGCCTACCCAGCAAAGCGTATCAGCACCAGGTGACGTATTTATCTGCAAAATGTGAGGCGATTCTGTGCAATGGTTTATGAAATCATTGCACAGAGAGACAAAGTACAAATTAAAAACAGACGCAAATGGTTGCATGGTTCTCAGTGTCCCTTTGTGACATAGAGAGCAATTAGTTCAACTATTGTGTAGCAGCAAAACGAGATAAAATGGCTGATGAAAGCTACCTTTCAATAGGAATTGTTCGGAAATAATTAAGGGGAGTAATTTCATGGTGTGTGGGGGTGATCTTGCCTAATTCAATCGGTCAAACAGGGGAAGTCACTCTACCTTCAGCTCTCGTAGCCTATCGACTCGTGTGTTTGAGCAGACATACAGCACTTAGAACACCGTGCGTCATTCGAAAAAAATTATGTCATTTATATTTTTACGTCACAGTTTGCAAGTCCTATCAGTTTGTGGCCACTGGCCATCCCTCATTTTTGTATTAAAAAAATGTTTGCAAGTCGCTGACTCGCATCCTGCGGTTTCAAGCTTCGACGCCATTGTTGCATTGTTGCTACGGTGTTTGATCGAGTAATGGAGGCAAGCAACTCTAATTTTCACGACTTGCTCTCCCCTATGTGTGTTTTTTTCCCGAAACTCGTCTATTTCCGATCCAGTCCGTGTTCTTGGTGCGTTCGGGCCACAATCTTGGGGTTCAATAATGTTATGGGGAGCTTTCGATGGACGGACGTAGTGGCGCCCTCAGAGGAGAACCTCAATCGCGCTGGTTCCGCAATTAAACTACATTATTGTCATCAGTAGGGGGTTTAGTAGATGGTGTCCTGCGTACGTTAGCTCAGAACTATCACCGAACTCCACCGAAGTGACTCAGCAGCAGTGTCACGAGTGTGGTGTCTGGTGATTGTCTCCTCACGGTCTAACATACAATTTAATATGCTCCCCTTGGACTGCTGATTTTGGTATCTGCAACCTGAGAAATTAGGGTGTGGCTGCGAGTCGGGACTCGGAAAGAGTTGGATGGGAGCAGTGCCCCCCCCCCCCCTCCCCCCAAAAAAAAAGAAGAAGAAAAAAAGAAGTTTTTTTTATCTACGAGTCATGTTATCAATATTTTCATCTTTTCGCCTCAATTCTGTGTATGATTCTCACACAGATCACGGGCGCATGGACGCGTTTCAGTGGAGCATGCTTGCAGTATGAGTTTCACCCACAAGGGAGTAGCTTCTTCCGGGAGACGCTGCCCTGGCCACTGCAGGATTGTCAAATATGTGTTGAGGGGGTCTTCACCGACGATGGTCAGATTACCGTCAACTTTTTTCCAAACGAATCCTTGAACAACTATGATCTCCATCTGATGTTCAGGTAGCAAACCAACCAAACCAAAGCACATGGACGGATCAAATATCATGTTTACAACAATCTCTCATGTTCGATCTCATCTTATCCTAGGATTTTATTCCAATTAAAAACAAAGTGAAGTTTTGTATAAACACACACACACACACGCACACGCACACACACACACACACACACACATACACAAACACACACACACACACGCGCACGCACGCACGCACGCACGCACACACACGCACGCACACACACACACACACACACACACACACACACACACACACACACACACACACACACACACACACACACACACACACACACACAGCAAATGAGCCTGAGAATGAAGGAGAAGGAGGGTGGGGCGGGGGAGAGGGGGGGGGGCTTACAAATTCGAAAAGACAGACAGTACAGACTTGAAGAGAGAGAGAGAGAGAGAGAGAGAGAGAGAGAGAGAGAGAGAGAGAGAGAGAGAGAGAGAGAGAGAGAGAGAGAGAGAGAGAGAGAGAGAGAGAGAGAGAGAGAGAGAGAGAGAGAGAGAGAGAGAGAGAGAGAGAGAGAGAGAGAGAGAGAAACAATAATAAAACTCAGTCATCTTACAGCATGTTCTTTTTATTACCAGGTACAATTTGGGGTCTGACACAGGAGTGTCCTGGACAACCAAGGTCAACGGACAGTGGCAGGCACACCGACAACTGGGTCCCATGCCACTGATCCCTGGCGACTCTTTCACACTGTCCCTCCACCTGACAGCTGACCACCTGCACGTCACGGTCAACGCCTCTTCGCTCGTGCACCACTACCAGGTTCCCCTAGTCGGCAGCCAGGGGCAAGATGGCGTCGACCTCAGCCAATCATTGCTCATGTCGGTTGAATATCAAGTAGAAATCCAGCATGTCAACTTGCTGACGGGTTGCTAACGTGTTACATTCCCTCTTATTCTTGGAAGATTTCTTAACAACTATAAGTGGGAAAACACGTGATAACCTTGATTTTGAGACGTGACGTGGTGGGTCTTTAACCAGAAGAGGGGAAGAGGAAAGCGGTGGGGGTGGGGGGTGGGGGTTGTGAGGAAAGGAACAAAAACTGTGTGTTTGTTTGTTCTAAAAGAAGAAGAAAAGCTCAACAACTAATCATTCGTGTGTATGGGCATGCAGTTTAGACAACACGCATGGAGAGGATAACAACGTACATGTCTATAAATAGTGAAAAACATCTGGATGTTGATACGAGGGAGTCTCGATAAGGTTTTAGATGTAGAGAGCTGGGAGTGTATACCCTTCTATCTTGTCCACCCGGTAGATGTATCCTTCTTCGGAACACGCGCACACGCTTGCTGTTGTGACTTTGTCATCCTTTCAAACCAAACGGTTATGGCGCTGGACCAGGTTCAACTGAGGAATGTCCAAAATAGTGTTCTTGACGAACGCTGGAGTATTTTCAACCTCCTGAAATGGCGTCCCCTCTAACTGGCGCTTTGTGCCAATAGGAAACAAAAGTCACAAGGGCTACGTCAGAAAGGTAATTGAGGGAATTCTGAATTCTTTTTTTCCTTACAAAATGTCTAAAGTGGTTGTGCAGCAGGGTGGTCACCTGCGTTGTCATGGTGCAGCAAGAGACTTCGGGTGCTATAGCATGGACAGCATGCCCAAAGCGGCTTTGGGTACACACAAGCGTTGGTTTCAATCTGCGTGGATGGCTCCTCTCTGTAGGTGGGGAACCGGTGCCATAAATGATAACAAACTTTTGAGAATAATATTTTTTTTTAAACATGGCGACTATTAAAAAACAAATAATTTTGCTTGGTAGACATTTTCATTTATCCATTTGCTGCGGATGTTTACTAAAAGAGTCTCAGCTTAAGATATCTAAACGGATGATTGCTGTTTCTTTCTGGATCAAACTGATTCATAGGTATTTCATTTTCAGTTGTCATGTCCCCGATGTTGACTAATGTCCCTCCATCGAAATGGTGGTAGAGTTTGGGTGCATCGTTCAACACTACCCCTCCTCTGATCTTTAGTAAGTTGACGGAGCACCCAGCGGTTATAACGGTTGCGCAGACAGTTTTGTTAATAAGTTTTGTTTTATCAAAGTTTCCTGATAAAATACCCATTACGTTCTTTATCTCATCGGCATTTATCCAAACACCGTCTTCAACAAAAGACTTCACCCTGGATGTCGTTTTGACAGTTACAATGACCACAATGGCCACTCTCTTCTTACTTCGTTCTACTACATTGAAAATCCTTGAACCAGTTGTGGACTGTTGTTTTTCACAAAGAAAGTTCTTTAAAAAAACCCACTGCATTATTCACGTGTTTCAATGTCTATCGAGGAGCGTAAGAGCACAAGATATATAGCTAAATCTGGGCGTGAAAAAGATTTCCTCAACAATCACATTGGTGGACATTTTGATTTGCCCAAGGGTTTTGGTCTGGTGAAAAATGAACCCAAAAACAATTTGCTCCGTAAGTGTTATCATAATGGTTCATGTCATGATTACATTTGAATCTTTGCAATGCTACCATAAATGCCACATCCAAAAACGTATCGAGACCCCCTCGTGCAGAGCTCGGTATTATGAAAATCATGATCATGATCATGAGTGATTTATCCATCTTTTCATTTTCTCTTAAATGTATCCATAGGACGAGCTTTGCGTCTTTTTCTTGTAAAAGTAGAAAGATATGGGTGCAACACAAGCGTTAAATATGTGTGACTAGTGTAACTATATGGGTGTCATGGGTGTTGACGCCTTAGATATTAATGTGATCAAACTCATGTTAGTGATGATGATGAAGAGGAAGAGAAGGGCCTTTTTCTTTTCATTCTCGTGAAATTATGTGGAATTTAAGGACGTTCCTGTTTAATTCAATAGTGTCATACTCTGGATGTAACGAGCACATACCCCTTGGTAAAAAAATATATTTTTTAAATACCTGGCTGTCATAAGCGTTACGCTTTAAAACATTTTGGCTGTCACGAGCTATATGCCTGTAGATAATATATCATTATGTTCTAAAATCAATGATAATGATGATGATGATGATCTTGATCATGACTTATCTGTTCATTTTCTGACAAATATGTGGGTGTAACGAGGGTTACATTACTATAAACAGCGAACAATCTCGATATAACGAGCGTTACGTTAAACTTACTATAAATCTATTTTTTTAAATGTGGATGCAACAAGCGTTGCCTTTCTTTAAATATTGAAAAACTGTTGATGTAACGAACGTTACCTTTCTATAAATATGGAAAAATGTTGATGTACCGAACGTTACCTTTCTATAAATATGGAAAAATGTTGATGTACCGAACGTTACCTTTCTATAAATATGGAAAAATGTTGATGTACCGAACGTTACCTTTCTATAAATATGGAAAAATGTTCATAAGCATGGGAAAATGTGGATGCAATGAACGTTGCCTTTATATAAATATGGAAAAATATTGATGTAGTGTACGTTACCTTTCTATAAATATTGAAAACAAATGTTGATGTAACGAGCGTTACTTTACAATAAATATATCAAAAATGTGGATGCAACGAGCGTTACCTTTCTATAAATATGGAAAAATGTTGATATAGAGAACATTACCTTTCTATAAATATTAAAACAAATGTTGATGTAACGAGCGTTACCTTACTATAAATATATACAAAATATGGATGCAACGGGCGTTACCTTTCCATAAGTATGGGAAAATGTGGATGCAATGTGCGTTACCTTTCCATAAGTATGGGAAAATGTGGATGCAACGTGCGTTACCTTTCCATAAGTATGGGAAAATGTGGATGCAACGTGCGTTACCTTTCCATAAGTATGGGAAAATGTGGATGCAACGTGCGTTACCTTTCCATAAGTATGGGAAAATGTGGATGCAACGTGCGTTACCTTTCCATAAGTATGGGAAAATGTGGATGCAATGTGCGTTACCTTTCCATAAGTATGGGAAAATGTGGATGCAACGAGCGTTACCTTTCCATAAGTATGGGAAAATGTGGATGCAACGAGCGTTACCTTTCTATAAATATGGAAAAATGTTGATGTAACGAACGTTACCTTACTATAAATATTGAAAACAAATGTTGATGTAACGAGCGTTACCTTTCCATAAGTATGGGAAAATGTGGATGCAACGAGCGTTACCTTTCTATAAATATGGAAAAAATGTTGATGGAACGAACGTTACCTTTCTATAAATATTGAAAACAAATGTTGATGTAACGAGCGTTACCTTACTATAAATATATAAAAAATGTGGATGCAACGGGCGTTACCTTTCCATAAGTATGGAAAAATGTGGATGCAACGTGCGTTACCTTTCTATAAATATGAAAAAATGTGGATGTAGCGAACGTTACCTTTCTATAAATATGGACAAATGTTGATGTAACGAACGTTACCTTTCCATAAGTATGGAAAAGTGTGGATGCAACGAGCGTTACCTTTCTATAAATATGAAAAAATGTTGATGTAGCGAACGTTACCTTTCTATAAATATTGAAAACAAATGTTGATGTAACGAGCGTTACCTTTACATAAGTATGGGAAAATGTGGATGCAGCGAGCGTTACCTTTCCATAAGGATGGAAAAATGTGGATGCAAAGAGCGTTACCTTTCTATAAATATGGAACAAATGTTGATGTAACGAACGTTACCTTTCTATTAATATTGAAAACAAATATTGATGTAACGAGCGTTACCTAGCAATAAATATATAAAAAATGTGGATGCAACGGGCGTTACCTTGCTGATGTAACGAACGTTACCTTTCCATAAGTATGGAAAAATATGGATGCAACGAGCGTTATCTTTCTATAAGTATTGATAACAAATGTTGATGTAACGAGCGTTACCTTACTATAAATATATAAAAAATGTGGATGTAACGAGCGTTAGCTTATCTATAAATATTAACAAATGTGGATGTAACGAGCGTTACCTTTCTATAAATAGCAAAAAATCTAGATGTAGCGAGCGTTAGCTTAACTATAAATATTAACAAATGTGGATGTAACGAGCGATACCTTTCTATAAATAGTAAAATATCCGGATGTAACAAGCGTTTCCTGACAAGAAATACATACAAAATGTGGATGTAACGAGCGTTACATTTCTACAATTAGTAAACAAAATATGGGTGCAGCGAGCGTTACCTTTTGATA
>CM065685.1:22240933-22250933 GCA_017654935.2 Phymorhynchus buccinoides
GGATAACATGTTAGTTTCGGTTCCTACTCGCAGCCATGAGGCCAATAAAAAGGAAAGAAAAAAGGAAAAGAAAAAAAGCCGTATGAACATAGTTTCTGTGCGTTATATTATTTCTTTGTTTTTGTTCTTTCTGTTGACTTAAGGGCCGGCCGCACGTCCACTAAAATCGCACGACAGTACGATACGATACGATCACGTAATCTCGATGCGCCAATCACATTTGTTCTTCGATGCCACGTGATCGAATCGTATCGTACAGTCGTGCGATTTTAGTGAACGTGTGGCTGGCCCTTTTGAGTGGCCAGTCTTATGTTGCTGGAACATAGCCGACGATACCAGCATAACCTCTGACACAGCATCCCATTAACCACTAACGGCATCTCATTAATCTATTCTGTAGCTAGGATGAATTTGCCAATTATGTTGAGGATAACATGTTAGTTTTGGTTCCTACTCGCAGCCATGAGGCCAATAAAAAAAGGAAAACAAAAAGAAAAAAGGAAAAGAAAATAACCTACGGGGAAATTTGAGGATAATAGTTTGGAAATACCTGCGAGCACGAACCATAGTGTCATACGATGAGTGGAGAAAAGATTATTTTCATAATCGATACATCAAAAGTATAGTGCTTAAGTTTGGACACTTTCGTCTTTTTGTATTGTCTTCACTTTTCTTCTTCTATGTCAAGTAATCAGAATGTTTTACATTGATTTTTTTTTCCAAACTTATCTTAGCTGACATTTACGTCTTTTTTTTTTAAACTAGAGAGTTTGTAATTTTACATCTGTCGAGAGAACGTCAGTTCCAATGCGCAAGCATAATTATCTTGGAAAAAGTCAATCGATCCATAGGATTGTACACGCACATGAATTAAGCAAGCACAAAGACACACACACACACACACACACACACACACACACACACACACACACACACACACACACACACACACACACACACAACGCACATACACACAGACACACACACACACACACACACACACACACACGCACGCACACACACACACGCACGCACGCACACACACACACATACACGCGCGCGCGACCAACCACGCATTCGCTCACACATCAATAGTTCTATTGACTCGGGTATGAAAGACATTCTTTGTTGTCAGTTTTGTTGTCTGACAACCTCTCAAAGGCGTAGTTTTTGCACTAAAATTAAATATTCAAAATGGCTGCCATAAATACTGACATGGATTCTCTCACCAAACTTCCATTGTTTTTGCCACAAAAGTTTTGTTATTGACTGATTATTGTCACCATTTACATTTAAAAGGAAAAAACAAAACACCTATTCCATTTGTTACATTTTCAACAGATTTTTTAATCATAGTTATACGAAACGACAAGCCAGTACAATATGACTGAGCAGTTACAAACAAAACAAGGGCGTCGCCGAGCGGCAGACATGTCCGTCACCAGCAATGCCACGCACTTGCGACACCCCGTAGAGTGTCACATCCTGACACAAAATTGGAAGGGATTCTGTCTTCTAGTTCACGAGATACAGCTTGAAGAAGAAACATATAGCGCAAAGAAGGAAATTTCGGTTTTCAAGGTCACACTTCAAGGTCAAGGTCAGCATGGTGATAATTTATGCTCGGATGTTTTCTTCTCTAGGGTATACAATACCACACACAATCTGAAGCGCTTCTGTCAAGTACCAATGTGGAAAATATGGCTTAAAACCCAATGTGTAGACCCCTACCACTTTCAAGGCCTACGGATCGCCCGGACCGTGACCTTGACCTTGATCGGTATGCCACCATCAGAACGGGCATAAGCCAAAGTACCTTCATGCCAAATTTGAAGACTCTAACACTAACGGTGTGGGAGTTATGACCCCTGAAAGATTTTCGGTTTTCAAGGTCGTACGCCAAGGTCAAGGTCACGACGGCAATATGGTTTGCGCGGATGCCTTTCTCTCATGGTGACACACCAGCACACACAATTTGACGTGATTCTGTCAACCCGTTCGAAAGATATCCTTGGGACAGACAGAAGGAGAAAAAAATGACCCTCCGATTTTCAGGCTCCAGCGATCTTTTTTACCTTGACCTTGACCTTGATCGGTATGCCATCATCAGAACGGGCATAAGCCAAACCACCTTCATACCAAGTTTCAACATCCTATGTTGATCGGTGCCCGAGATATGGCTAAAAATAGATTTTCGGTTTTCAAGGTCGTACGTCAAGGTCAAGGTCACGACGGCAAAATGGTTTGCGCTGATCTCTTCCTATTAAGGAGGCACACCTTCACACAAAATTTGACGTGATTCGGTCAAGCGGTTCGGGAGATATCCTTGGGACAGACAGAAAAACACACACAAAAAACAAAAAAACAAAAAACAAATAAAAATACAAACCAGCCCATCGCAATAGTCCGTCTTGGTGACGGACTAATCAAAACGGAACCACAGTCCACTTCTTGCCTTACCTTGCCTTGAAGAACAAAACAATCTGTTAAGTAGTAACAAAAAGAATTGTTTTCTGTTTGACGAAATAGGTGAGAGAGAGAGAGAGAGAGAGAGAGAGAGAGAGAGAGAGAGAGAGAGAGAGAGAGAGAGAGAGAGAGAGAGAGAGAGAGAGAGAGAGAGAGAGAGAGAGAGAGAGAGAGAGAGCATTCAAGCACTCTTGAGTTACTTAATGTCAATAAGTCTTTACCATTAAAAACAAAACAATCACAGCGTATCAGAAATAACTGTTTCTGTACTTTCAAGAGGGAGGGGGGTGTCAACGAGGGAGGGAGGAGGGACTGAAGGAAAGGGGGAAGGAGATTGATAAGCCTTATTGTTTGTAGTTAAAGTCAATGGGTCATTATAATTAAATCAAATCTATTGGTACTTCTCCAATAATCTGAATCGTTTTTGCTTTCTTTAGTAACTTCTTCCATCTGATTGTAACTTTTGATTCAAGCCAGCCAAACGAATCTGTAAAAATCATAGTCATAATTTTGCTCATTATGTACGTCACAATCACTGATACATTGGCTGGAACACATACACTTCGCTTCATTTGTTGTAGCAAACATTGTTGTCACTGCACTTGCATGCTGCTGTGCAAGGAAGACAAGCTGCTCTGCACTTGCACCGAGAACTAGTGCACTGCTTTTTGCATCCACAGAAGATCACATCAGTGCATGCATCAGGAACTGATGGGAGTGACTTGAGAACAGGTTCAAGATGCCGCCTTCTAGTTTCCAGCCCATGGTCTCTGGTGGGGGGAGGCAGGGGTGCTGCAGGTGAGCTTGTAGCCAGATAACTGTCTGATAGTGTGCCCGCTGTGTGTGGAAACACAAGGCATCACTTGTTGGAGGCAGTGTTTCCAGCCCATGGTCTCTGGTGGGGGGAGGCAGGGGTGCTGCAGGTGAGCTTGTAGCCAGATAGCTGTCTGATAGTGTGCCCGCTGTGTGTGGAAAAACAAGGCATCACTTGTTGGAGGCAGTGTTTCTGGTGCATGGGCTTTACGAAACAGGACTGACCGAGCCATGTTCACCGAGTCACAGTTTTGTACACCATACACACTGGAGATGAAGATTTCAGCATTTCGCAGTGTCTCGTCTGTGAGAGTTTATTTTCCCAGTGAACTCAACAGATCAGGTTGTTGCATGAAGACCTTCAAGCAAGTTGTCTTACTATGTCCAGCCAAGTACGACGTTGTGTCACAGCCCGTGAAGGCATGAAATCCAGCCAGGTTTGGAAGCTTGTCTCTTTCGATGGCTGTGGTTTCTACAACAGCATGGACGGGGATGTATTTTCTGGATTTGGCAGTGCCTGCTTTTATCCAGACTCTGGGACACTTGATGCGATGAAAATGCGGCAACAGCACAACTGCAACATCCGTGTCCCTGGAGGACACAACAATGCTGCTTGCCTCAGCCTCACCGTGTACACAGTGCAGGATTATCCTGGTGTCAGCCTCCTCGTGTGAGGCCTCCAGAGGACGTACATCTGTATTGGGGTTTGAGGACTCCACCTGTGTGACATCACTGAAGCCACCACCTGCAACAATAGTTTGGTCAGCTGGAGCATGCAGTATGATCTGCCTTGACAAAAACTTCGCCAGGTCAGCCTTGTTGTCAGGGTGAGAAATGTAGTTCTCCCATTTTGCTGGTAGGGGTACGTCTCTTCCTTCATGAATGTTTTTTCTAACTGGCTGAGAATCTTTACCTCGTCTTCTCCGTGTTTCTGTCTTGATGGGAGTCAGGTTGTATCTGTCGAAAACGACATCAATGCGTTCGAAACCACGCCCAGCTTGATGAAGAGAGTTGATGAAAACGTCTGCCAGGTCTCCAAAGGTAGCTGCTTGTTGGGGTTTTCCAATGCTGCAGATGAGTGCCTGTCCATCAACAAGAAGTGTGGCATTGTCACCAAGATCAGCCTCATCTAGGTTTGGTGGACAGGGTACTTCACGAGTGAGTGCCTGAAGCAGAAACGCTTTTGAACCTGAACGTAGCGTCCCATTCATCTCTGCGAGTGCATAGGGTACTGGCATCAGTTCGTGCTTTAGAACCATGGAGATGTCAACGTTCCGTCCTGCCTCATAGGCAGTGATCAATCTCTGAAGAATCTTCCAGTCTGCCTTTATGTTTTCTGTTTGGCACTGTGCACATTCTTCTGGTTTACTTCATACAGACTGGCAAAAGTTAGTGGCTTGTTCTTTGTCAAGGCATCACGAAACTTTACCTTCCTTTCAGCATGAGGGAGCAACCCTGTCGTCAACAAACGTGTTCAACTGATTTTGACCTTTCTGCTGTGCAGTTAGCAAGTCCTCCTCAATGCTCTTGTGGGCGAGATCTTTGGTTGCAATGTTTTGCAGTTCTTCAGGAACATCGCTGGAGAACAGCTTGAAGTTCTTCAGAGTAGTGAACACACTATCTTCATCTTTCTTGTCCTGCCTTCTTCTTCCTCTGTTGCACTCATTATGGTTGACAGTATCCTCTAGATCAGTGTCAAAAGCTTATCTGGTTTCACAGGAAATGTGGGATCGCATGTTGTAGGACAGCGTCCATCTGCTCAAAGCTGATGGTGTTTTTGTGATACCCACGATTCCGCCACACCTTTTCCCTGTCCCATTGAGCCACTCCTGGCTTTGATCTGGATCAGCTTGGTTGAAAAGCTGCTTACCACGTTTCACCACAAAGTTTCCAGCGTTGACCTCTTCTGGCAGTTGCTGCATTTCGCTGACGTACACAGAACCCCAGCGTGCATAGTTGGTGTGGTCATATCGCATCATGTATGGAAGCATGGACGTGAACGCGTGCAGATGCAGCTTCCAGTCACCATCTCTGCTAGCTCTGGTGAACATTAGCATGATTTCCACCATTTGCATGTCAGTCCACCAAAACTGAAAGTTGGCCCCATCTTAGGATGCAACAATGTCATCCATAAGATCTCTGAACTGCTTGGAAGCAAGAAGAGACAGCAGCGCATCTGTGTCTTCCTTCTGTACATTGTCTTCAGACTGTTGCTACGTCTTTGTATAAGCATCCAACCTCGGTCAAAGTGCGATGGTATGAGGCCACTATAAGGTTACTTATTACTTTTTAGTATTTTTATACTGTTTTTGACACTTATTATAGAATAATTTAAATCAAATGGCAGAAACAGATTTATACAGGTAGGAAATTACAAAAAAATATTAAAAGTTTAGCACAAGTGCTGTACAACGTAAGCAAATAAAGTGTTTGAATCAAAATCGGTTCCGTATTTTCGTTTGTCGGCCATTTTGAAAAACACAATATTCCAGACAAACTAAGCAATTTCAGTCTTGTCAGACAAAAGAAATGGATTCAGCACACCCAAATCCACTAGGAAGTGTTGTCTGACAGCTTCTAACACGAAATGCCTGGGGATGTTTGTTTTTCTGAAATTTGTCCTAGTCTAAACAGGGGAACTAGAGATTCGCTCCAGAATGAATTATAGATTTCACACAGCTTTTGTTCGGTGCTTTAAGTGGCCGTAAGTGTATGCTGTTTAGCTAGATGTTTTGCTTCCAGCTTACACAACGTTGTCTTGGTTTCCAGCATCACATGACTCTGACTTTTGCTGATCGAGCGATCCATCCATCCATTCATCCATCCATCCATCCATGCATCCACCCATCCATCTATCGATCCATCCATTCATACATCCATCCATCCACCCATCCATCCATATATCGATCCATCCATCCATCGATCCACCCATCCATCCATCCATCAATCAATCACTCCATTCATTCATCCATCCATACATCAATCTAGCAATCCATTCATCCATACAACAATCTATCCATCCATTCATCCATCCACCCATCCATCCATCTATCGATCCATCGATCCATCGATCGATCCATCCATCCATCAATCTATTCATCCATCGATCCATCCATCCACCCATCCATCCATATATCGATCGACCCATCGATCCATCCATCTATCGATCCATCGCTCCATCCATCAATCTATCCATCCATCAATCCATCCATCAATCTTATCCATCCATCCATCCATCCATCCATCCTCTCATTTATCCATATGTCAATCCGTCAACGAATCAATCATTCAATCAACCAGTAATTCATGTGATCAATCAATCAATCAATCAATCGATCAATCAATCCATAAACCAGCCAACTAGTCAGCCAACCTCTCAACCATTCAGTCAATTAATTGTTCAGTCCCTCACTCAACCAAGCAAGCGATCGATCAAGGAAGCAGTTTTACCGATCAATTAATCAACCAGTCAAACGAAAAATCAGCGGGGTCGATTGATCAAGCGACGAATTAATCAATCGATGAATTGATAAATCCCTAGATTGTCAATCAAATGATCACTCCATAAACCAGCCAAGCAATCAACCAATCACTCGATTTATCAACCATTCAGTCATTTGTAGTAAATAATGTTTCCAACGAAGTAAGCTTAACTTTTGGTTTGCTTGTTTTTTCCTTTGAATGAAAATTGTGTACAATGATTCTAACATGCTTGCTTTTTCTTTCCCAAATCATCTATTGTGAACCATGGCCAAGGCGCGTTACTTTCACATCATCTCTCTCTCTCTCTCTCTCTCTCTCTCTCTCTCTCTCTCTCTCTCTCTCTCTCTCTCTCTCTCTCTCTCTTCATTTATTTATATTCCATAATGATCTGTTATGTCCGATATGTAAAAATTCCATCGAAAATTAAATACATTTTGTTTTGTTATGTCCAGCATAATAGGAATATACGTGAACGTTTAATTCCAAAGAAATTCTATAATCAAACATGTCTCTTTCGTTTTTGTTTTATTGATGTCTTCAAAAAATCAGAAATGTTGAGAAATTTAGTTTTATATTTGTATAAAAAGCGTTTCTTGTTAGAGGAAGAAAGCTGTCATAATTGTGCATGGATTTTTGATACTGTAGCCTTCGAGAATGTTCGTAGATTTCCACTGCCCCGATTCATATTCATATGGTGGCTATGGCCTTTCTGAATAAATCATTTGAAGTCTGAACTCTCTCTCTCTCTCTCTCTCTCTCTCTCTCTCTCTCTCTCTCTCTCTCTCTCTCTTTCTCTCTCTCTTCTTCTTCTTCTTCTATGGTGGCGACCAACTCTCTCTCTCTCTCTCTCTCTCTCTCTCTCTCTCTCTCTCTCTCTCTCTCTCCATACCTACCTACCTACCTATCTACGTGAACGCGTGCCTGCGTGCGTTTCTAGTCTTTCTACGAATCCTTCTGTTTTAATTGGTCGCCCAACTAGTCATGCCAGTAACAGGCTAGTTAAAATTAACACAAACCCGGATCGAGGAATCGGAGAGCTATGATGGAACCTTTGCGCACTTTTCCCTCCCTTGCAGCTTACAATATTTGACCCAACCGAAGACATCGCAGCTGCAGTGTATGCTCGCTTCATTCGTTAAGGTTTCATTCACATTTAGGCCTACTCCGTTTATTTTGCGATTCATAACATTTTCGGTTTTTTTATTATTAGAAAACTAGAATCAGGACAGTGAATAAAAAACCAAAAAAAAACCCAGTACATTTTAGTTTCTGTTTTGTTTGTTGTTTTTGTTTATTTTATTTTTATTTATTTTTTTAAATTGTAATCATAAGAAAATAGTCTGGAGAGAAACACAGCGACAGACAGCTTCTGAAAATAAAACAACAACAAAAAATAGACTAAAGACTTTAACGTGAAAGTTAAAAAGAAAAAGAAAAAAAGATCAGCAGAACCTAATAAGCGACAGTCGTCACAATGAAGATGATCATGATTTATCTCGAAGTGTACGCTCTCATCCTGACCTGCTGTTGTCCATATTTGTCACGGTCGCTCACTCAACACCCAATTAGCCGACTAGATGTGATCGGAGATTACCGACTAAGTAATGAGATGCAGTGTCAGAGGTTATGCTGGTACCGTGGGCTATGCTCCAGCTACAATTGGAGGAGGAAAAGATTGGCCGTAAGTTACGACTCAGACAACCAGTCTAACTGCATTCTTCACAGCAATTCTGGTGAGTCCATTAAAAACTGATGCAGACCCAATGAGAGACTTAGTGCGATTTTGTTTCACGCCAGAGGGCATGACGCTCGTGTGGGGCTAATCATCTCTATATTCTTAGTTGGGGGTAAAGAAAATGAGAGAGAGAGTGAGTAGTTCTACCATCTCTCTCTCTCTTACTACGCCCAACTAAGAAAATCGCGTGATAAGCCCCTAGTGCATTGACTGCCCTCTGGCGTGACAAATATCGCCATAGGTCAACCATTAATAAGGCATCTGATTTTAACATTATTTTTTAATTCCATGTTCGGTACGGTTTGGCAGTTTAATTTAACGTCTTTTCACCCAAACTGGGCATTCTTTTAACAAATGATATAGGATTACCACAATTTCAGGAAATATTATAAGAGTATTTAGTGTTCCATGCTTTTAACTTTAGTTTGATAATAATCTTGGATATATAACGAATAATTATATAATTCCATGTGTTATTCGTTGAATTTTCTTGCGCCTTGAGATATTAGCATGGTTTTAAATGGCATTGTGTTTTAACCCTTTCACAGCCAGCCATGTGTTATTCGTTGAATTTTCTTGCGCCTTGAGATATTAGCATGGTTTTAAATGGCATTGTGTTTTAACCCTTTCACCGCCAGCCATGTGTTATTCGTTCAATTTTCTTGCGCCTTGAGATATTAGCATGCTTTTAAATGGCATTGTGCTTTAACCCTTTCACCGCCAGCCATGTGTTATTCGTTGAATTTTCTTGCGCCTTGAGATATTAGCATGGTTTTAAATGGCATTGTGCTTTAACCCTTTCACCGCCAGCCATGTGTTATTCGTTGAATTTTCTTGCGCCTTGAGATATTAGCATGGTTTTAAATGGCATTGTGTTTTAACCCTTTCACCGCCAGCCATCCTTGAGCCAACAACTTCCATTAAACTTACTTGGCTACAGAAATTATTTTGTCTGCAATATTGTGGGATTTCTCTGTGATACATTCAGAATACGGCCAATCCTTACTACCCAAATTTAGGAACACGATATTGTTGAATAACAGACCCTGATTTCAAGACTTTTAATGACATGGGTGTTAAATCATTGTGGTGCAAAAATGCGACATTGGCGGTGAAAGGGTTAAAATGTTAATTTTATATAATAGTTATCCCACCGTGGGGAAACCGGGGGTCATTTTGTATAAATAGTTCCCCACCTTCTGGAAGTTCTGTGCTTGTAACTTCCTCTCATCCGTCACTCTCTTTGATTCTGCCTTTTCCCTTTGCTTACTGTCATCTACTATTTTTCTGCCTTACGGGTCCATTCTCATGCCCTTTTTTTTTCACGAAACACTTTCAAAAAGATTTCTTCCCGCCGAAGTCGGACATGCTGGGCCTAACTATGTTTTGGTTAGGCGCATAACGGGAGCATGACGCATCTGCGCTCATAATTGACAGGAAACTGTCTGAGCGATCGAAGAAGAAGAAGAAGAAGAAGAAGAAGAAGAAGAAGCAGAAGAAGAA
>CM065685.1:22253433-22260933 GCA_017654935.2 Phymorhynchus buccinoides
GTGATTTTATCATGCATGTATTTTATAATGATTGATTTTCAATAGGCAATTTTATTATTTTAATTTAGATTAATGTATTTATGACAAATCAACTGGACGATTTTTTATGGTAAAAGTCCAAGCATCGATGCAATTTCGTCCAATGCAGTTTCTGACTACTCCATCGTTTAAAACAAATTGGAACTGTTCTGGTATTGCAGTACCTCCAGGATTGTCCCACCATCTTTATAGTTAATAATGCCCCATATGTGCCTGTTCCAGGCTGGAGGACGTTAAGCAAACTTTTATCATGTCTCACTACTGAGGTTACAGGTGCCACAGTGGATATTCGACCCTCTTGATAAAATGTACTGGAGGCCTTTTCTTTTGTTTTCTGATATCACTCAACATTGTCTTAATATTAAAAAAAAGAGAAGAAAATATACACATATTCAGCTCTTATATTAATTTATTTCAAACTACAAGTCACTGTGCTTTGCTCTTTGTCCTTGGACGAAATTGTATGTCATGCCTGGACGAAATTGCATGGGGTATGGACGAAATTGTCACAAGACACATGACTTTGTTTGCAGCCATTTTCTGGTAAATATTCATGAGAATACCGAAAACAGTTTCGATAAACCGCTTTCTGATTGATCGATTCTATTAATGGATTGAAAGTATAACTCCGATGCTGCATCTGCAAGCCAGAACATGTCGAAAAATACGATAACTGTCTAAACTGGCCGAATATGTAACAGTCTACCTAATACCCGCTTGGTTGGTTCACCGGCAAGTCCATCATGTTTATGTCATGGCTAAGTGCTTCGCTCTATAACTATTTCGAGCATCTGGTAGCCACATGCTATCGTACTGCCATGTTCTATCTAAAATTGGAGTAGGGGAAGACGGGGTAAAAAGCGCATGGGCGGGTAAGAAGCCCACCCCAATTATCTCATGAAATAAAGAAAATGTCAGTCAAATTTGCCCATGAGACGAATGCTAGACATTAACGCTCGTCTCATGGGCAAAATGAGACTGAAATTTGCTTCATTTCATGAGATAATTGGGGTGGGCTTCTTACCCGCCCATGCGCTTTTTACCCCGTCTTCCCCTATGTGCATCAGTTTGAGAAAGGTTGAGCGAAAAATCAAAATGATTTTTGCTATTTTTTGTAACAAATGAATCTGAATTAACTGCATTTTCTATTATGTCCATTACACGTATCTAACTATTGTCGCTTCTAATTCAGTTAGCTCCTATTATAACAAGAAAAGCTGAAAAGTAGGCGCACCAGCCCCGTTGTCCCCTATCTAACTATTGGTCTAAGAATGGAGCTTCTAATTCAGTTAGCTCGCCTATTATAACAAGAAAAGCTGAAAAGTAGGCGCACCAGCCCCGTTGTCCCCTAATTTCAGTACAGTAAGTTCACTTTATTTTCCTCATGGAAAAAGATCCATTTCCTATGGTCTGAGAATCTGTGCAGTAGGCCTAAGTTTAAAAAACTATATAATTATTATTCCGGACATGCGAAGATTGGTTAAATTAACATTAAACTAGCTCTCGGCATTTTAACTTGCAGAACTCTATGTTTTTTGCGGATTAACGAATGTTGCTATGTTTTTGCTGTGTTTGTGCAGTGGTTGGTAGCCTATAATATAGACCTACATGGAGGCGCATCTTGCTCTTCCATGCATTGTGATTTTCTGCTGTTTTAATCTAAATGGTCAGATCGGTATAGGAGAAGACGGGGTAAAAAAGCCCATGGGCGGGTAAGAAGCCCATGCCAATTATCTCATGAAATGTAGAAACTTTCAGTCAAATTTGCCCATGAGACGAATGCTAAACATTGACACTCGTCTCATGGGCAAAATGTGACTGACATTTTCTTCATGGGCTTTTTACCCCGTTTTCACCTATATCCGTTATTTTGACCTTACATGACTTTTGGCCTATCTCAAGATCGTGGTGTCGTGGTTTTTCCACTCGACCTTTCGGTCTCGTGGGGAAGAAGAAAAAACCACACACCACAATCTCTCGACAAGGCAAAAGCCATATAGCCTACCACTGCAAAGTCAAAAATAACTGTGGTAATGTTGTTATGTATGATGCCAAACGAAACCGAAAAGTGCCAGGAGGTTTCGACAGTCAAGAAAGATACGTTGCGGATGGCGAATGGAACGAGATCTCCGCCTCCCCCTCCACCATCCACAACGCCTGTCGCCTCCGGCCCTGCGACGACCGCAATGTGTGTGTGCCCTCCCCTTCCCTCCCTTCCCACTCCCCCTCCTCCTTCCGCTGCCTGCCCGTGCCCGCCCAGTGTGCCCCTTCTGCTGCTCCTGATGTGCCCCACGGCTCAGCGCACGTGTCGGGGGGCGCGCAACAGGGGGACACTGCTGACGTTACCTGTGACTCTGGATTCGTCATGACGCCCATGGTGGTGGACGAGCATATCGAGTGCCAGGTGGGGATGAGCTTGGTGTCAGTGAGAAGTTAGTAGACGAATGGAAGTAAAATGCGGATGAATGCGCTTGGGCGAATGGATGAAATTGGTATGTGTTTGCGTTTCTGTATTCGCATGTATCAAGTAATCAACGATTAATTTTGTAGGGTAAGACGGGGTAAAAAAAACACCATGGGCGGGTAAGAAGCCCATGCCAATTATCTCATGAAATAAAGCAAATTTCAGTCACATTTTGCCCATGAGACGAATCTTACCATGCCAATTATCTCATGAAATAAAGAAAATGTCAGTCACATTTTGCCCATGAGACGAGTGTTAATGTTTAGCATTCGTCTCATGGGCAAATGTGACTAAAATTTGCTTTATTTCATGAGATAATTGGCATGGGCTTCTTACCCGCCCATGGGCTTTTTACCCCGTCTTCCCCTATGCCTTTACATTCCATATTAACAATTTCAGCATTACAGGAAACACAAATTCCCAAAGCTTGTTCAAGAATCGGACTACAATTAACACACTAAGGCCGTGTACACACATAAGCGGATATTCCATGCGGAAACCCGTGCGCAATCCATAAATAAATGAAACAAAGAAGGGAAAAGATTTGCGCACGTGTCCGAATGTCCCCTATATACGTAAACTGTTATCCTTCTTTCTTCCACTTATTTAGGGTTTTCCGTACGGAACTTATGCGTCTAATGTGAACCCGGCCTAAATGTAAACCCCTGCAAGAGGAACCACTCAGACAAGTACCTTGTTAATCATGCTAAGGCATTTACCCTTTCACCGCCAGCCATCTTTGAGCCAAACATTTCTATTAAACTTACTTGGCTACAAAACATATTTCATCTGCAATATTGTGGGATTTCTCTGTGACACATTTTAGAATAGGGTCAATCCTTGCTGCCCACATTTAGGAACACAATATCATTGAATAACAGACCCTGATTTCAAGGGTTTGAATGACATGGGTGTGAAATCATTGTGGTGCAAAAATGCGACATTGGCGGTGAAAGGGTTAAGTCGAACAAGCAGCCTTTCATTGGAATCAACTTTTAACGATAAAAAGGGAAAGCTGAAAAAAAGAAGACAGAAGAAAGAAAATCTACTTCATTAGGATATTGGCGCGGCATTTATCATTTTGACCCCTTCAATACTTCACCGCCTTAGACAAACATCATGTCTGGCCTGGGGTTGCCTTGGGGGAGAAAAATATAACAATTAAAAAGCGCAACAAAACTCAACACTGTCAATGAATCAGTTTTGACAACATTCCTGGTTGATCCAAGTTTATTTTTCGCTTCGAAATCGTGGTTACTTGCATTATAATCGGAATCATTAGTCTCCTTATTAGCATCATTGTTAATGAAAACATATTGGACTAGTTTCTGAGGCTCATTTGTTTCACATTTTTAACATTAACAAGCGCGAAATCGCAATAGTTTGTGGCACGTGGTCTATTTTTACCACTCCAATCATGAGTCACCTCCCCTGGCTTTTCAATAATTTTAATCTGTAAACCAGAATGTTATCTCTGTACCATTTCGTAACTTTTTATATCTTTTGGAAAACATTTAAAACTATGTATCCTATTTATACTCATCAAAAGAAGCACCGCATACTCGTCGTGTCTGTTGTAGTGTCTGTATTACGTATGTTTATTATTTTGTACGCTTTTAAAATACATCATTTTAAAGAGCGGCCTCAATTTGAAGTGTAGCCTCGATTTGAAGTGCGACAATTTTGTCAAAATGTGCGACAATTTTGGACCGAAAAACCGACCGACCGACCGACCGACCGACCGACCGACCGACCGACAAAGTGAGTTATAGGTTTGTGGCTTGAGCCACAAACAAAAATTGAAACAGAAGTGCCAAACATAATAAGTGAAACGAAAGTTGGAAGAGCGATGAAAAGAAATAACTCGAAACACGTGGTTTGGATTGAAAAAACACCCATGAATTTAGACAAGTTTTAGACTCAGAAATCGTTGTTCCGCGAATAATCGGATTCAGGCCCTGACTGGCGTTCTCCTGTTCCGAGTATACTCGGAATTCGTGTAGAATGAGTTAAAACATTAATTGTTTATATGCAGCGTTATGTACTATCTCAAAATACACATCAGCATTTTTGTTCCCTGAACGTTTCACATAATTGTAATTTCCTTCCATTGTCATTTACCAAAATGTGAAATGTGTACATCTGAATGACAATTTTGACTAATGATTATGTTCTCAATATTGTTCCGAGTTATCTCTATTTGCTCTGTGTTTATGCTTCTTTTGTAGGGCCTACCGTTTTCTTTTGACGAGGTTGGACATTTGAAACATCGATTTTCTTTTAAAGTAAAGTAGCTAGCTCCAAATGAAAACAAAGTGATGAAGATTTCATGAATTCTTGCCAAGCTGCTCTGACAGAAACATAGAAAGTTGGCTAAAGTGTGAATGGATTGGACACTAAGATGAATACAGCTGATAAATCATTAAGCACGTACGCATGCGTTCCTGTGCAAACAATTAAGTGTCTGTCTGTCAAAAAGCTCAGAATTATTTATGACACAAAACAAAGACCAAAGTTGTTTCACTGTCCGTCAATATTCGTTGGTGTGTGAACGTTTTGTTTCTTGGCAGTTGTTGGGTTATTTTCTTCCCTGCCTTCTAGCTATACACAAGTGCGCGTTATTTGGTTACTTTGTTATGCTTCTAATATTCAAAATTAACCTTTGTTTATTTTTCTTAAATGTGTGATTTTTCAGTCTGCGATTGCCAGCCGCCATATCTGTGACTTATTTTGAGTAGGCACACTATAAGCTTTAAGCTTGTTGCTGCCGTCATTCATGTTCATTTTATTTGGTGTATATGTTTTGCTTGTTTTGCTTGTCAATAAAAAATCATTTAAACCAAGTGCGCGTGAAAACTGAATGTTAAAACCCCTTCACTGCCAGAGGAAAATATAGAAATTATCGATTTTTTTAATTATAAAGTTTAAGACAAATCTGTTAGACTCAATCAGAGAAAATGGTCTAGAGATATATCCTTTCTGGCTTATCTAAGCCAAAAACCCATCATCCCAGGCTTATGACATCAAAAGTTATGACATCATCAATGACATCATTGAGTACGCGACCGTCTCGTAGCCAGGCAGGGAAGGGGTTTTTAAAAATGTTTTTATTTTATTTATCACTTCACATTACTTTACTCTCTAACTACAAAAAATACATAACACAGAAATCATCACTTCACATTACTTTACTCTCTCATTACAAAACATACATAACACAGAAATCATCACTTCACATTACTTTACTCTCTCATTACAAAACATACATAACACAGAAATCATCACTTCACATTACTTTACTCTCTCATTACAATAACACAGAAATCATCACTTCACATTACTTTACTCTCTCACTACAAAAAATACATAACACAGAAATCATCACTTCACATTACTTTACTCTCTCACTACAAAAAAATACATAACACATAAATCATCACTTCACATTACTTTACTCTCTCACTACAAAAAATACATAACACAGAAATCATCACTTCACATTACTTTACTCTCTCACTTACAAAACAATACATAACACAGAAATCATCACTTCACATTACTTTACTCTCTCACTACAAAAAATACATAACACAGAAATCATCACTTCACATTACTTTACTCTCTCACTACAAAAAATACATAACACAGAAATCATCACTTCACATTACTTTACTCTCTCACTACAAAAAATACATAACACAGAAATCATCACTTCACATTACTTTACTCTCTCACTACAAACAAATACATAACACAGAAATCATCACTTCACATTACTTTACTCTCTCACTACAAAACATACATAACACAGAAATCATCACTTCACATTACTTTACTCTCTCACTACAAAAAAATACATAACACAGAAATCATCACTTCACATTACTTTACTCTCTCACTACAAAACTACATAACACAGAAATCATCACTTCACATTACTTTACTCTCTCACTACAAAACATACATAACACAGAAATCATCACTTCACATTACTTTACTCTCTCACTACAAAACAATACATAACACACTTCACATTACTTTACTCTCTCACTACAAAAAAATACATAACACAGAAATCATCACTTCACATTACTTTACTCTCTCACTACAAAACATACATAACACAGAAATCATCACTTCACATTACTTTACTCTCTCACTACAAAAAATACATAACACAGAAATCATCACTTCACATTACTTTACTCTCTCACTACAAAACAATACATAACACAGAAATCATCACTTCACATTACTTTACTCTCTCACTACAAAACAATACATAACACAGAAATCATTACTTCACATTACTTTACTCTCTCACTACAAAAAATACATAACACAGAAATCATCACTTCACATTACTTTACTCTCTCACTACAAAAAAATACATAACACAGAAATCATCACTTCACATTACTTTACTCTCTCACTACAAAAAAATACATAACACAGAAATCATCACTTCACATTACTTTACTCTCTCACTACAAAACGTACATAACACAGAAATCATCACTTCACATTACTTTACTCTTTCACTACAAAACATACATAACACATAAATCATCACTTCACATTACTTTACTCTCTCACTACAAAAAATATATAACACAGAAATCATCACTTCACATTACTTTACTCTCTCACTACAAAACAATACATAACACAGAAATCATCATTTCACATTACTAAATTACATTATTAAGAAATGTATTAGGTATTATGGTATTATGTACTTTATAGTCACAGAGGCATCTCTGTGAAGTTCGGGTTGTGTGACTGATGGGGAAGGAAAAGGGGGGTGGGGGGTACATTTTGACCAAATGACAAATTTTTCGTTGCCACTGGGTTTAAAGTGTGCTAAGCGCATGGGCACACGGGACCTCGGTTTATCGTGTCGTCCGAAAGACTCCACGTTCAGACCGTTAAGGCCTAGTGTAAAGTGAGAGGAAACATCCACTGTACCCAGGTTCGAACTCGGGTTTACTTGACAC
>CM065685.1:22263433-22270933 GCA_017654935.2 Phymorhynchus buccinoides
ATTTTGGGGCAACCAACTTACCCAAAATGAAATATTTGTTACATTTTGGGGCAACCAACTTACCCAAAATGAAATATTTGTTACATTTTGGGGCAACCAACTTACCCAAAATGAAATATTTGTTACATTATGGACAACCAACATACCAAAAATGAAATATTTGTTACATTTTGGGCAACCAACTTACCCCAAATAAAATATTTGTTACATTTTGGACAACCAACTTACCCAAAATGTACTATTTGTTACATTTGGGGCAACCAACTTACCCAAAATGAAATATTTGTTACATTTGGGGCAATAATATTATCCCAAATTGTTACATTTACGGTAAGTGTTGTACAAGGAACAGAAGGTCACGACAGTTTGCCGTACGTTTGTCAAGCAGGCTTCATTCCAATCCTTAAAGACCCACCAGATACGTGACATGAGTGACAATCACGGGTTTCACGGGTTTCCGTCTCTCGCTGATAAGAAATCTTATTTTGACCAGGTGTGACCCCCATACAGATCCCCCCCCCCCCCCCCCGATGCATGCAAACGAGACATCACTTTAAAGAGCAGCCTCGATCGTGGGGAAGACTGTATGCGGGTCACACCTACCCAGAAAAAACAAACAAGGGACGTAATCCAGCTGGGTCAGTGGATCTTTAACGTCCCCCACTACTCTGCTCTCTCTCTCTCTCTCTCTCTCTCTCTCTCTCTCTCTCTCTCTCTCTCTCTCTCTCTCTCTCTCTCTCTCTCTCTCTCTTGCCTTGTGAAGAAAATGTTTTGGCCCTTTGTTAAACAGGTGCACATCGAATCAAAATTTTTGTGTGCATTTCTTATTAATAAAACTCTTTTTGGCGTTGATAAAAATGTGGTATATGTATGTGCATATGTGCCACCTGTAGGTTCGCCTTATTATCGATATGTTGAGTCTGAGAATGGTGTGTGTTTATTAGAAGATTTTGTGTGTGATTGTTTGCTATCTACTGGCGATGATGTGTATGTTCTTGTTAGTGGAGATATGAACAGTAGAACTTCAAATGTTTCTCCAAATTTTGATGATAATGCTTTAGCTTTTGAAAACTGTGAACAATTTGTCAGT
This sequence comes from Phymorhynchus buccinoides, assembly GCA_017654935.2. Classification (NCBI taxonomy): domain Eukaryota; kingdom Metazoa; phylum Mollusca; class Gastropoda; order Neogastropoda; family Raphitomidae; genus Phymorhynchus; species Phymorhynchus buccinoides. The sequence goes on from CM065685.1 coordinate 22,264,524, forward strand.
GAACCATTGCATACAGACAGAAATTCTGAAGATAACATTTTAAATAGTTATGGTAAAATGTTCCTGAATATGTGTACTGCTTTAAATTTGTGTATTCTAAATGGATTGTGTAAGGGCGACCTTAAAGGTCGCTACACATACATATCTCAACATGGTAGCAGTGTAAATGATTATTTTCTTATGTCATGCGATATGTTTGCAGCACTTTTTCGTGATAGTGTGTTGTGTGTGGGTGAGCGTGTAGATTCTGACCATATGCCTTTAAAATTTTATTTAACAGGTTCTAGTACGCATATGAATCTTGTTGAACACCGTAGCACCAAACGTTTCGTTCACAAATTCGTTTGGAATGAGACTTATAGTGACTCTTTCAGTAATGCGATTGATTCTCATGAAAGCCAACACAACTTTAATTTAGCATTAAGCTTGATTGATACTGATATTAACGAAGCGCTAAAAATATTTAATGGTTGTGTAACTGATGCTGCTAGTTGTATGCAGACACGAATTAATGTAAACGCTAGTGTTGGTGAAGATTGGTATGACCAAGAATGTCGTAGCAGTAAATCAGAAGCACGTAGATTGTTGGCTAGATATCGTCGTACTTTGTCTCCACCTGATCATGCTGAATACTCAAATGCTAGAAAAAACTATAAAGATCTTCTACAAATAAAATGTAAAGAGTTTAATAATAATATGATTGACAAGTTAGTCACTTCTATGTACGATCAACAGGAGTTTTGGCAAACTATGAGAAAGATTCATAAGAAAAGGGTCAGCCTCAAAATAATATTAGCATAGATCATTGGTACAACCATTTTAAAGAACTACTTGATAAAAAAGACATTGATGACTTAAATGAACAGAATATTATGAATAGAAATTGCGACAATGATAGTATTGAGAGTAATGTGATTGAAAATAGTAATGATGGTAATTTAAATTGCCCAATTTCAAAAGAAGAGATTTTGAAGGTTTTATGTAAATTAAAAAATCGGAAAGCATCTGGTCCTGAAGGGATCATAGGGGAAATGATTGAATTTGCATGTAAGTCTGACTTGGTAATAGATTTTATAACTACATTTTTAATGCTTTATTTGATAGAGGTGTGTTCCCGGATTGTTGGACTGAGTCGAATATTCTTCCATTGTATAAAAAAGGTGACATTAACAACCCAAATAATTATAGGGGAATCTCTTTAAGTAATATTTGTAGTAAATTATATAGTGCCATCATTAATAAAAGGTTACAACAATGGGTAGAAGAAAATAACATAATCGATGAGTTTCAAGCAGGTTTTAGGCGAAATCGTTCAACAATAGATCACATGTTTACTCTTATGGCTTTTGTTAAAAAACAATTTAGTTTGAATCGTAAATTATATGTTGCCTTCATTGACTTTGAGAAAGCCTTTGACTCTCTCAACAGAAGCATATTATGGCCTATTTTGTTTAAACATGGAGTTAGAGGTAAATTGTACCGCTGTATTATGAGCATGTATGCCTCAGTAAAAGCAAGAGTGAGAAATGGATCAGCTTTAACAGATCTTATAAACTGTACCTCAGGAGTTAAACAAGGGGATGTTTGTAGTCCTATACTTTTTTCCTTATTTATTAATGAATTAACAGTTGAAATAAATAAACATGGGAAGCATGGGGCGCTGTTTTGTAACGATGCACTGGAAATTTTTATTCTCCTTCTCGCAGATGATGTGGCATTAATAGCAGAAACAGTAGTAGGGCTACAGAATCAATTAAACCATTTAGCTAGGGTATCTACATCATTAAAGTTGAAGGTTAACTTAGCGAAAAGTAATATTGTATTTAGAAAGGGTGGATATTTTGCAGCACGTGAAAGAATGGATATACAATGGATCAGATATGCCTGTAGTTAATGTATCTTGGTATTTATTTTTCAACGCGTCTGAGTTTCAGTTTTGCTTGCAAAGATCTAGTTAGTAGGGGTAAACGTGCTTTACTTTGCATTATGAAAAAATTGAGAATGTTAAATAATGAATCTTTATCTTTGTTCTTAAAGCTTTTCGATTCACAGATTCAACCAATAGTACAATATGGAGCCGAATTATGGGGACTCGAATCTGCTGCTAGCCACATTGAAAAAATTCATTTATTTGGTTTAAAGAAGTTCCTTGGAGTGACAATGCGAACACCGAATGATTTCCTATTTATTTGTTATCTGTTGTTAGATGTATTCGTTATTGGGTCAAAATAACAAGAATGTCGCCCAATAGATTACCATATAAAGCGTATAGTATGTTAGTAGAATTGGATAATAGGGGAAAGAAAAATTGGGTCACTAAAGTAAGGTCAACATTGTATGAAAACGGGTTTGGGTATGTGTGGCAAAACCAGGGAGTAGAGAATGTAAATGGGTTCATACGTGCCTTTAGGCAAAGACTGATAGATTCTAATTGGCAGAGATGGAGTTCCCATATGCAGGCTAGTACTCTAGTCGATTTGACTTCTACAAATTGCTAAACCCGTTGCATTGCATTCCAACTTATTTAATGATGAATATAAACAGGCAAATGAAATGTTATATGACAAAATTAAGATTTGGTATTTCTGATATTTGTGTACATTCTAATCGCTACAGGCCTGTTGATGATCGTAACTTTATTTGCCCTGTTTGTTATAAAGGTGAGGAAAATGAGATTCATTTCGTTTTGTCTTGTCCAGTTTTACAAAATATTAGAGATCAGTTAATCCCTTCGAAATACTCTAAGTATCCTTGTTTGTTCGGATTAGTTTTACTATTAACAACAACTAATGAAAATACTGTTAAGAAACTGTCTTTGTATGTATATAAAGCATTTAAAGCCCGTAAGGATATGATTGCAACTTGACCTCATTTTGTAATAGGATATATTGTCGATAGAGCGACTGTTTTATGGTGAAATAGTGTCGCGTAGCGATCGTATTTGCTGTGAAATAGTGTATTTGCCATGAAATAGAACGACTGTTTTTATGGTGAAATACTGTCGCGACCGTATTTCACCATAAATCGTGTCGCTAGCGGTAGGATCATCGGTGAAATTCTGTCGCAGCGACCGTATTTCACGGCAGCGACAGAATTTCACCATAGATCGTGTCGCTAGCGATAGGATCTACGGTGAAATGCTGTCGCAGCGACCGTATTTCACGGCGACAATATTCTATACGACACCGGCATTTTCCTCTTTGAAAACACTTGCCGAAAATGTAACAATAATTGTCACTTTCTGAGCGAAATGTGAGCGAAAACACTTTCCGACTCTGGTGTGTTTGTTCATGCTTAGACTTTCCCAAGTATTTTTGCTTTTCTAATTCTAATTTTCGTTTCATTGACTTGACTCTGAGTCAGAACAAAAAAAAACCAACTTTTTAAGCATGTTACATGTTTGGGGTAATGTCACAATCACAATCCAAATTACAATATGTATTCGTCCAATAAAATGGAAATGTGTGTGTGGTGACACGTAAAAAGTTAAACAGTATCTAATAAAATATCACAAAATGTCGTTATCCAAAACGTAACTAGGGGAAGACGGGGTAAAAAGCGCATGGGCGGGTAAGAAGCCCACCCCAATTATCTCATGAAATGAAGCAAATTTCAGTGTCATTTTGCCCATGAGACGAGCGTTAATGTCTAGCATTCGTCTCATGGGCAAATTTGACAGAAATTTTCTCTCAGAGAAATTTTCTCTCACAGAAATTTTCATGAGATAATTGGGGTGGGCTTCTTACCCGCCCATGCGTTTTTTACCCCGTCTTCCCCTATTGTTGCATTTTGTGAAAGAGTTATGTTTTTTATTGAATTTTCTGTTTCATTATACAAATTACATAGCATGAAGACAAAACATAATATGCATAATCACATAATAATTGATGAACTTAGTATCGTAAGTGATGGAAAAGTAAGAAAGGATGATAACTTTAACAGCAAACGGTAGTGAGATCAACAGTATTGACAATGGATATAACGATATCAATGTACCAATGTCAATAACAGTAATAGTTCTTACCGCTATCATCCACATCATAATTACCATTTTGACCATCACCACTGTCATTATTCTAATGGCGACGACAGCAGTAGCAATGAAAATAACCTTTGAAAAACAATATAAACAGTAAAAACATGAATCATTGATGTGGTGGGGGTTTTCCCGATATGCAAAATTCACTTAATATAGAAGACATTATATAACCATTAACCCCTTGACTGCCACCAACGTATTACGTACTGACCTGATGTCATCACTGATGATGTCATCAAATGAAGAGGAATAACCCTGACACGCTGGCTTTTGCTCTTGCACAGTCAAGAGATCCATATCCCCAGACCAGGTTTTCAGATTGTCTCTATCAGTTGTCTTTTTTATGGCATGATTTGCCCAGTGATTTTTTCTTTCATTTTCCCTGGCAGTCAAGGGATTAATAATGGTTACACGTGTGTGTGTGGTGTATGTGTGCATGCGCATGTTTGTGTTGTGTGTGTGCGTGTGATGCGTTCATGTAGGCCCCTATATGAGTGTATGTATGCATGGTGTGTGTGTGTGTGTGTGTGTGCGCGTGCATGCGTGTGCATGTGTGTGTGTGTGTGTGTGTGTGTGTGTGTGTGTGTGTGTGTGTGTGTGTGTGTGTGTGTGTGCTTGTGCTGGGTATGCGTGTTGTTTTTGTGAATATTATGCTGTTATTTCATGCTTGTGAATTGTGTGAAAATGCATACATGCATTAGTCCTAGTAGTAATAGTAGTAGTAGTAGTAGTAGTAGTAGTAGTAGTAGTAGTAGTAGTAGTAGTAGTAGTAGTAGTAGTCACAGCAGTTGTTGCTGATTGATATGTGTATTGTTTTTGTTTGCTGATGTTATTGGAGTTTTGTTTCATGTTTTTATTCCATTTCAATTTTGTGTAAAGCGCCCTGTAGCCTACATAGTAGGATGGGCGCTATATAAATTTTCCTCATTATTATTATTAATAAGCCAAGGGAAGTTCCAGTCTAATCTCTTCTGAAAAACAACCAAACATAGGTAAGAGTCAGAGATTAAGACTGTACAAGAACTATTTGGGGAAAATTTGATTGCCCAAAATGTAACACGGTTATATTCTGGTGTTAAAGTTGCCCCCCCCCCCCCCAAAAAAAAAAAAAAAAATGTAACCATTGTTACATAGAAATAATAACTAACATTTATAGAGCGCCCTTTCTCTCTTGAGCTCACAGCGCTTCACAATTATTTAAATAAATACATAGATCATAAATAAGCCACTACAATATTAACTATCACAAACATGCACACAGCCTCAACACGCACGCACGCACGCACACACACCCACACACGCACACACGTCCGCACCCACACCCACACACGCGCGCGCGCACACCCACACACAATGAGAGGAACATAGTCTTAAGGCTGGAAACAGGACAAGGAAGAAATCAGAGGTATTGCCGGAAGAGGTGAGTTTTAAAGACCCCGCACGTCACGTGTCAAAAACCACGGTTTTCACGTGTTTTCCCTCTTATAGCTAGTAAGGAATCTTAAGAAATCTTCCTAGCATAAGAGGGAATATGACACGTGACGTGCGGGATCTTTAAGAGCGGTTTTGAAAGATTAGAAAGATTTAGCAGAACGAAGTTCATATGGTAGGGTGTTCCAGACAGAAGGGGCGCTGAAAGAAAATGAACGTTCACTTTATGTATTAGTGTTTGTACGAGGAATAGAAAGGATAAGTTTGTCAGAAGAGGAACGGAGAGACCTGGAGGGTGAGTACAGGTGAACGAGATCAGAGAGGTAGGCAGGACCAGATGAATGGACAGCGTAGAAACAGAGGCAATCCATTTTTAAAAAATACTTTATTCTTGCCTCGACTGGAAGCCAGTATTGAGGTGGGGTTTGATGTGATCTGTACGAGGGACTTTAAAGACCCCGTGACGCGCCACGGTTACGTCCCTTGTTTTTTTCTGGGTTGCTGTGACCCACATTCGAATTTCCCCATATTCAAATTGAGGCTGCTCTTTAAACTGATGTGTCGCTTTCGATTTGGGGTAATTTATATGGGAGTCAGACTTGGTCAAAACAAGATTTCTTTCCAGTTATAAGAGGAAAAACACGTGAACCCCGTGATTTTGACACGTGATCGGGTGGATCTTTAAGGATTAACCGAGCTGCATTGTTTTGAACATTTGAGAACATTGTTACATTTCGGGCTTTGACGCAGGTGACTGGCAGGTGGACGTCCTTCATAGGGACATGCGCGCGGTACGCGTTTCAGGACCAGGAGGTGGAGTTTGTTGAGAGGCTGCCCTGGCCACTAGAGCACTCCAAGGTGTGCGTTACGGGAGTCTTCACTACATCCTCATCAATGCCATGGCAGATGGTCTTCAACTTCCAGCCGGAGACGTCTTTTG
>CM065685.1:22275933-22280933 GCA_017654935.2 Phymorhynchus buccinoides
TTCAACACAAATAACACTAAACAATGTGACTGACCATTACTAACATGTTTTACTTTCAACACAAATAACACTAAGCAATGTGACTGACCATTACTAACATGTTTTACTTTCAACACAAATAACACTAAGCAATGTGACTGACCATTACTAACATGTTTTACTTTCAACACAAATAACACTAAACAATGTGACTGACCATTACTAACATGTTTTACTTTACTTTCAACCATTACTAACATGTTTTATAACACAAATAACAACAATGTGACTGACCATTACTAACATGTTTTACTTTCAACACAAATAACACTAAACAATGTGACTGACCATTACTAACATGTTTTACTTTCAACACAAATAACACTAAACAATGTGACTGACCATTACTAACATGTTTTACTTTCAACACAAATAACACTAAACAATGTGACTGACCATTACTAACATGTTTTACTTTCAAGACAAATAACACTAAGCAATGTGACTGACCATTACTAACATGTTTTACTTTCAAAACAAATAACACTAAGCAATGTGACTGACCATTACTAACATGTTTTACTTTCAACACAAATAACACTAAGCTATGTGACTGACCATTACTAACATGTTTTACTTTCAACACAATTAACACTAAGCAATGTGACTGACCATTACTAACATGTTTTACTTTCAACACAATTAACACATAATTATACACATTCGATACAGTCAGAAAGACAGCGACGAAAAGAGAGAAAAGAGAAAGAGGCATAAACAGCAATAGACGATTTTCGGAAGAAACAAACTAGGGGAGAGCACTTCGTGAAAATTAGAGTTCTTTACCTCCATTACTCGGTCAAACACCTTAGCAACAATGGCATCGAAGCTTGAAACCGCAGGATGCGAGTCAGCGACTTGCAATTGTTTTTATAGAACCATTAGGGGTGGCCAGTGGACACAAACTGATAAAACTTGCAAAATGTGACGTAAAAATATAAATGGCATAATGTTTTCAGAATGACGTACGGTGTTCTAAGTGCTGTATGTCTGCTCAAACACACGAGTCAATAGGCTACGAGAGCTGATGGGTAGAGCGACTTCCCCTGTTTGACCGATTGAATTAGGCAAGATCACTCCTTTACCTATGAAATTACGCCCCTTGATCATTTCCGAACAATTCCTATTAGTTTACTGGTTTCCAAGTGTTTTTACCCAAATATGACTTCAGACAGACGGATGTGCTCTGGACCACCAAAGAAAACGACCAATACGACTCGAACAGACGATACCTGGGCGAGATGCCATTGAGCCCTGGAGACCACTTCGCACTGACCTTCGAGCTGACAGCTGAGCACCTGGTCATCGTTCTCACCACCGAATCCAACAACGTGCACGCTTACCGCGTCCCAGTCCTCAGCAGCATCCCAAATGGGGTGAGCACGGATGGGGTTGATCTCAGTCAGTCACGGTACTTCGCCATCAGAAGCCATGTCCAAATCTTCTTTGTGGATTTGGTGTATGGATGCCCGGTTGCTGAAGAAGCAAAATAAAATTGAATCAAATCGAATCAAATCAAATCGAATCGAATCGAATCGAATCGAATCGAAAGCTGGGACAAAAGTTATGAGAAAACAAATAGTTGCTGACGTGTGGGTTTTCTTTTTCATGTTTTCGGGGACGCCATAGACGTTTGTCTTTATCTTATTTCACTCAACATGTCAACAACAACAAAATAAGAAAGGCGATTATGCTATGAGACAGACGATATATTTTGGTTGTGGTTATCCCACCGTCTCCATTCTATGCGGTGGGTTTACTTATAGTCTGTGGCCACACTGCATACGATTCGATCCCAGTGCGATCCGACTGTGACATTTGTGAGGCATGATTCTCGTGAAATTATAATGTCTAAAATAAACCTGTTGAAATCCTACTACTTTTGTTCACTATTGCTCTGTAGTCCTCCCCTGTACACGAATCTGATGAAATATCCGTATTCTTTTTTTTGCATCAGACATTTTATGTACGCCTAATTCGTGTATTGGGGTCTACACCAGTAGGCCGTGTACACACATAAAGCCGATATTACATGCGGAAACCCGCGCGCAATCCATAAATAAGTGAAACAAAGAAGGGAAAAGATGTACGCACGTGTCCAAATTTCCCCTATATGCGTAAACTTTGATCCTTCTTTCGTCCACTTATTTAGGGTTTTCCGTACGGAACTTACGCGTCTAATGTGAACCCGGCCTTATAGTGAGCAGAAAAATAGTAGAATTATTTTTAGACGGAAGTACTTCGCGTGAATCGTGACTCTCAGACATGGTTCCAGTCGGATGCATTGTACGCAATGTGTTTACCATTTAGTCAGACTTGGGCACTTAGCCCCCCCCCCCCCCCCCCCCCCCCCCCCCCCCCCCCCCCCCCGTGGGGATACCGGGGGGTCTTTTGTACAAATAGTTCCCCCACCTTCTGGAAGTTCTGTGCTTGTAACTTCCTCTAATTCTGTCATTCTCTTTGACTCTGCCTTTTCCCTTTGCTTACTGTCATCTACTATCTTTCTGCCTTTCCGGTCCATTCTCCTGCCTTTTTTCACGAAACACTTTAAAAAAAACATTTCCTCCAGCCAAAGTCGGACTTGTTGGGCCTCAATGTTTCTTAGTTAGGCGCATAACGGCAGCATGACGCATCTGCGCTCATAATTGACAGGAAAACTGTCTGAGCGATCGAAAGAAGAAGAAGAAGAAGAAGGCAGTTAGCAAGCCCTTTTTTCTCAAATGGCTTTTATCACTGGTTGACATTAGCCTGTAGAAAGGGCCAATAGTAAATGAGAGTTGTGCTATAAATGGTATTATACAGTATTGGAATATCGTGCTACAGCCTCGTCTTTCGTGGAAGACTATGACTCTCTAACTAGGGGGGCCTTGCACCGGCTCTGGTGCTGCAGCCAAGGGGATTGGTTGACCTTTGGGGACCTTCCGGTACGCCAACTCTCGTCCTCAAATCCCTTTGGCCGAGAGAGTGGGGATGTACCCTGGGCAAGGCATCTCCACTATAAACTAATTATCGCCCAGCCCGCCAGAATAGTATCTGCCCTCTCTGCTCTCTGGCAGTCACAGTCATTTCAATCATATCCTAAAGAGGTCTTTGGTTGAATATTTGTGATGCAGCACAGGAAAACCAGGCTAATGTCGTAAATGATCACTTTTGACTTATTCATATTTTCAGAAAGGCCAGAGACAACAGATTAACAGGCAAAAAACAGAATTCATCTATCTCTAATAGTTTATGTTTAACAATTTTTCAATCAATCAAATCTCTCTCTCTCTCTCTCTCTCTCTCTCTCTCTCTCTCTCTCTCTCTCTTGTGGCTGCCCGACTTTAGCCTTGTTTTCCTGTGCTGCATCACATTTGTTGATTTTGGAAAAGTCTGTTCATGATAGAAATAGTGGAGAAACGTTATTGTATATACCGAATTGCCCTCGCTATAATATATCCAAGGTGATTTTAAAACTAAAGTTAAAAGCACGGAAACCTAAAATACTCTTATAATGTTTCCTGTAATTGTGGTAACCCTATATCGGTGCATCATTTGTTCAAAGAATGCCCAATGTCAACACCACTTTATAGAAATAACTCTATTGATTTAGTGTCTTATGAGAATGATAGTCAAATATTATCTAGCCCTTGATATTTCTACTGTTCTAGCTAATTCTGAGATAGCAAAATTGTTATGATTTGTTGACGCTTTGTTACTAGAAATTGTTGTATTCTATGCATTGATTGTGTTAATTGTCAACACGTTTGTTTTATTTATTCATTTTGTTGCGTGAAAAGACGTTACATTAAACTACTGAACTGTCGGAAACGACAGACAGGCAACAGCATATGGAGGGGAAAGACCCCCAAAAAGCACGATGATTGATTCAATGTTTTTGTTGTAATTAACTCGAAATACCTAATTTATAGAGACTGTCTCAAAGATAACAAAATTGATTATTATTTTATTGTGTTATGTTATTTATTATAATACATTTCTTTTTGCTTCACGGGTGGATATATAGAATCTCTTGATTTACTTTGCATTTAATTTATTAAAAATAAAAAAATTATCTCTCTCTAGTTTCTGTTGAAAGGAGTCGTTGGTTAATAAGATGCAGAGCCCCCCCCCCCCCCCCAAGATGCAGAGCCCCCCCCCCCCTCTCTCTCTCTCTCTCTCTCTCTCTTAATTTTTGCATGCTACAAATGAATGCAGTTTATAATATTAGGTTTGATTTTGTCATTGTAGTGTTATTATTACATACGGTTATTACAGTTTGCATGCCTTATATATATATATATATTATTTCAACGTTCGCGGAAACTCTGATACATGTTTTAAATATCCCATTAAATTATGCCACGGGCTATATAAATATATGTATCCCATTGGATAAATAATTTCCGCTGAAAGGAGGTATAACATAGATAGTGTATACCTTATCAAATTTCATTAAAACAAAATTTAATAAATCAAAAATAAATAATAAAACTAATGTCAATGTTACATTAAGACATTGGGACAATAGGCCAGTCAAATCTTGCATGTCCATAAACTAAATAACATGCTATGAAGATGGCATATGAGACAAGCAGCCTACGCTATGACATTATCGCTGTCTTTGCTGATCTACCCATCAACATCGCAATGAAAGGATAAGAACTCCAAAAACAAACATTATATTATTTAAACATCTTTTTTATCTTATATTTCTATTAGCTTATCTGCCCATAATAGGAAGACCCGAAACATTTATGCTATGTCTTGGGGGTATCTTACATTAGTTGATGTTGACCAATTCCGCAACATAATCGGAATGAAATCCATAGTTTGAGAAATATAAACAATGCAAAGCATGTGCTTATATTATTTAGTTTTGTACTTATGTACTTATATTATTTAGTTTTGATCAGGAAACTGGCTCCTATCATCCACTTGGTAAATGACAAGAATATGCGTAAGGAGGCAAAAGGAGGGAA
>CM065685.1:22285933-22290933 GCA_017654935.2 Phymorhynchus buccinoides
AAAACAAAATATATAGTTCAGTCTTTCTTGGCTGTAAAATCAAAGATAAAAAATCAATGTTAAAATGTCACAGGACTGCCAGTGGGTGCGTTATTCGAAATCACAAAACATGATTGTTGGGCCACTGTTTGCTACCAGGCATTCAAAGCAATGCTTTCTCATGCTCTGGAGCAGTCTCCTGAATATTTTTTGGAGGATTAACCCTTTCACCGCCAGCCATTTTTCGCCCAAAAAATCCATTAAAACAAGGGCGTCGCCGAGCGGCAGACATGTCCGTCACCAGCAATGCCACGCACTTGCGACACCCCGTAGAGTGTCACATCCTGACACAAAATTGGAAGGGATTCTGTCTTCTAGTTCACGAGATACAGCTTGAAGAAGAAACATATAGCGCAAAGAAGGAAATTTCGGTTTTCAAGGGCACACTTCAAGGTCAAGGTCAGCATGGTGATAATTTATGCTCGGATGTTTTCTTCTCTAGGGTATACAGTACCACACACAATCTGAAGCGCTTCTGTCAAGTACAAATATGGAAAATATGGCTTAAAACCCAATGTGTAGACCCCTACCACTTTCAAGGCCTACGGATCGCCCGGACCGTGACCTTGACCTTGATCGGTATGCCACCATCAGAACGGGCATAAGCCAAAGTACCTTCATGCCAAATTTGAAGACTCTAACACTAACGGTGTGGGAGTTATGGCCCCTGAAAGCTTTTCGGTTTTCAAGGTCGTACGCCAAGGTCAAGGTCACGACGGCAATATGGTTTGCGCGGATGCCTTCCTCTCATGGTGACACACCAGCACACACAAGTTGACGTGATTCTGTCAACCCGTTCGAAAGATATCCTTGGGACAGACAGAAGGAGAAAAAAATGACCCTCCGATTTTCAGGCTCCAGCGATCTTTTTGACCTTGACATTGACCTTGATCGGTATGCCATCATCAGAACGGGCATAAGCCAAACCACCTTCATACCAAGTTTCAACATCCTATGTTGATCGGTGCCCGAGATATGGCTAAAAATAGATTTTCGGTTTTCAAGGTCGTACGTCAAGGTCAAGGTCACGACGGCAAAATGGTTTGCGCCGATCTCTTCCTATTAAGGAGGCACACCTTCACACAAAATTTGACGCGATTCGGTCAAGCGGTTCGGGAGATATCCTTGGGACAGACAGAAAAAAAAGAAAAAAAAAAAAACAAACAAACAAACAAAAATACAAACCAGCCCATCGCAATAGTCCGTCTTGGTGACGGGACTAATTACCAGGGTAGAGAAGAAGAAAATCTGCTATATTGGGGATTCCTCAGTGACATGCATAACGTAAGGCCTGTTCTTACCTCCCAAAATTAAGAAAAAAGGCTCTTTGGATAACAGACCCTGATTTGATGCCATTTAGTGACATGGGTGTTAAATCATTGTGGTGCAAAAATGCGACATTGGCGGTGAAAGGGTTAAAAAAAAAAATCCCGGCGTCCTTAGTTCCTCTTACGACTGTTATAATGGTGCAAGCTGAAATTGAAAAACGTCAGCGTTTGGCGGATTTTAACCTCCAAAATGACAATTCGCGTCTCTACTGAGCACATTTTGTGGAAGATCACCTTCACATCCACGAAACCCAGACTTTCCCATTGCCTGCAAGGTCCCCTGACCATTTTCAATCAAATGGCCCGCTATGCCTTGCAGGAAATCGTGGCCCAACACGTTTTCAACTGTTTATCACCCGCGGAATTTACGGAGCGAAGGTGATATTGTTTTTGTTGTGTAAGTGGCTGTGTGTGTGTGTGTGTGTGTATGTATGTGGGTTTGTTAACAGCATATCACCATGAAGGAATAAAGATAGGAAGATGAAACTTGATGTGCATGTAGGCTAGGTACTGTAGATGTGCCTTTTGGTGTCAAGGTCAAGGTCATGACCTTGACGTATGACCTTGAAAACTGAAAATCTATTTTTAGCCATGTATCGGGCACCAGTCGACATATGATGTTGAAACTTGGTATGAAGGTGGTTTGGCTTATGCTCCTTTCGAATATTGTTGACCAATCAAGGTCAAGGTCAAGGTCAAGGAGATCGCTGGACCCTGAAAATCGGGGGGTCGGAAAAATGGAGTTCCCAAGATGAAATCAGGTGGGAATGTTGTCTGGTTTATGACTATTTTTGTGACTTTTACTGTTTTAGGACATTGCACCCATAATGAATGTCCGTCTTCACTGGCAATATCGTGACGTTTCAACATTAATTTTAGTCTTGGAGTTTATGTCCAAGGAGTAACATACTTTTGTTTTCAAATTAAATAGACACATGAAACAAACCACACAAATACGCACAGACGTCAAACCACACCAATAAATGATGCAGTCATTAGAAACATCAAGTGATAAGACACTGAGACAGTGAAAGAGGTAGATATCCACAAAAAGAAACAGACAAAAATAAAACATAGAGAGAAAGACGCAAATAGTGAGAGACGGAGCGAAAGCAGTCTTTGGTTTCTAGCACTTTGTATATAAAAAAAAGTTATGTTTTTGTGTGTGTTTTGTGATTGATGTCGCTTTAGTTTACGCTTTAATGTCATTTTATTTCATGCAAAAAGCAGGATATCTATCAAAAACACTTTTTTGGAGGGGGGGGGGGGGGGCAGAAGGCCCACATACACAAAGCATTCGATTGATAAGTCAAAGCATAGGCCCACATAGCAGAGCCCACATACACAAAGAGAGAGAGAGGGGGGGGGGAGACATACACAAAGCGGGGGGGGGGGGGAGAGAGAGAGAGGGGGGAGCCCACATACACAAAGAGAGCCCACATACACAAAGAGGGAGGCCCACATACACAAAGAGAGGCCCACATACACAAAGAGAGGCCCACATACACAGCAGGGGGGGGGGGGGGAGACATACACAAAGACAGACATTATAGACAGAGAGAGAGAGAGAGAGAGAGAGAGAGAGAAGAGAGAGAGAGAGAGAGAGAGAGAGAGAGAGAGAGAGAGAGACAGACAGACAGACAGACAGAGAGAGAGAGAGAGAGATACAGAGAGAGAGAGAGACAGAGAGCGAGAGAGAGAGAGAGAGACAGAGACAGAGAGACAAAACAGAGAGAGAGAGTGAGAGACAGAGAAAGAAAGACTGTGTAGGGGAAGACGGGGTAAAAAGCGCATGGGCGGGTAAGAAGCCCACCCCAATTATCTCATGAAATTAAGCAAATTTCAGTCTCATTTTGCCCATGAGACGAGCGTTAATGTCTAGCATTCGTCTCATGGGCAAATTTGACTGAAAGTTTCTTTATTTCACGAGATAATTGGGGTGGGCTTCTTACCCGCCCATGCGCTTTTTACCCCGTCTTCCCCTACGTTTCTACTTTGGAAGCAGTAAATTATTTGATATCGACTTACTTCAAGTCGAAGCAAGGCACATGTATCACAGAAGGCCTTAGTAGTTTGTCAGGGAAATGCCGTGCACAGATGTCGCGAATGGCGAAGTAAAGTGGGCTAGACTAAGAGCACTCACTCTCTCCTCTAGTGCGAACTCTGTCACTAACGAGTAGGCCCCCTTTGCTGTTGTTAGCACGGAAAGTGTCATGTCGTAAATATTATACTGTAGGCCCTATGCTTGTCCATAGAGAACGCACTGTGGAAAGAGTGAGGTGGGGTGGGGTGGGGGTAGGGGGTGGGGATATGGAAACAAGAAGCGTATACACATTGGTAATATTTCAAGCGCTCAACCATACATTTGTCATGCGTGTGTGTGTGTGTGTGTGTGTGTGTGTGTGTGTGTGTGTGTGTGTGTGTGTGTGTGTGTGTGTGTGTGTGTGTATGTGTGTGTGTGTGTGAATCAGAATCAGAATCAATGTTTATTGCCCTTTAAAACCAATACAAGGTTTTGTATGACACTAATAAAAAAATTGTTTAAACAATAACGGTAATAATAACAGTTTATAAAGTTTAATTACGTAACATTTTTGTTAAATTCTTCTTCTTTTTTTCTTTCTTTGTACTGGTTGCGCTACTGCTTGAGGCTGTGTGTGTGTGTGTGTGTGTGTGTGTGTGTGTGTGTGTGTGTGTGTGTGTGTGTGTGTGTGTGTGTGGTGTGTGTGTGTGTGTGTGTGTGTGTGTGTGTGTGGCTGTGGTGTGTGTGTGTGTGTGTGTGTGTGTGTGGTTGTGTGTGTGTGTGTGTGTGGTGTGTGTGTGTGTGTGTGTGTGTGTGTGTGTGTGTGTGTGTGTTTAATGTATGCGTCATGCTGTAATTATGTTTTAGCGCATAATTACGTGTATAAGTTTACTTCCCCTTACTTATTCGGTTCTTGTTGTTTTTTGCACCAACATGTACAATAACTTCAAAACTAAAAATAAGAATGAAAATAAAAGTGACTTTTCTTTTCTACCGACATGCAACATACTGAGTAGTATATAGTACAGACATAATATAAAAGCAATTGACACAAATACACACACATATATATACATAAAATCAAACCACACAAATACGTATAGACCCATAGGTTCAGTGGGTCTTTCGTGGCATTGCAGTACCTCCAGGATAGACCTACAATTTATATATCTACAAATGTCCCATATGTACATCTTCCAGGTTGGAGGACGTTAAACAGATCTTCACATCACGCACAAACATATAAAACAAACCACACAAATACGCACAGACTTTAATCGCATAACAACAACACTGTCTTAATACATCTGTATCATTACAAATTCGGGACTTTCCTGGAGTTGCACTGCCTCCGGGCATTGCCTCCAGGATCGTTCCACCATCTTTATATCTACTAATGTCCCATATGTGTCGTGTTTCACGGACCGGAGGACGTTAAACGGATTTTCACATTTTCACACGCGCAGACGTCGAACCACACAAAGAAATGATGCAACCATTAGACTTGTCAAGTGATAAGACACTGAGACAGTGAAAGAGGTAGATGTCCACACACACACAAACCAAAAAACATAGATAGAAAGACAGAAATAGTGAGAGACGGAGCGAAA
>CM065685.1:22295933-22298433 GCA_017654935.2 Phymorhynchus buccinoides
CTGTAGAGTCACCCCTTTCCAAAAATGCATGCTAGCAATCTGAAAGCGGTAACTTTCTGTCCGTGAACATGTTATCTAAATGGTACCCCTTATTGTGAAGCATTTTTGGTAAGGGGGACCCTACAGATGTCAGGACTGTGCGATAGCAACTGCCCCCTCAGATGGCAACAATCACCCTCCGAACATGCTGCGTTTGAGTAGATCTAGATTTAGACACGCTCGGGTTGTGTTTCTCGCCATCAAGCTATCTCAATGTTTATTTATTTGCGAGTTGTCGACGTTTTGCGAGCTAGATCAGTTTGAAACCCCTCTTTGTAATTTTAAAATGTTTGCAAATTGTTCACTCGCTTCGCTTCACTCTTCGACGCCATTGTTGCTATTGTATTTGACCCAGTAAGTAAGGTAAACAACTCTAATTTTCACGAAGTGCTCTCCCCTAGGTTTATTTTTCGAAAATCGTCTATTGACTTATATCATGGACATTTGGCCGGCTGGATAATTTTCCTTTAGTTATTCTTTAGTTGTTTAAAGCAACTGGAAAGAGAGAATAGATGCCTCTCTTCACCCCCCTCTCTCTCTCTCTCTCTCTCTCTCTCTCTCTATCTCTCTCTCGCTCTCTCTCTCTCTCTCTCTTTGAAATCTAAAGCATCTCTCACATGCAGGTGATTTATTAACAGTGTGTACATATAACACATATCAGTATCTTTTTTTTTTTTTGCTGTCCCATCTTCTGGGTCGTACATTGGCGTCGGTCCCACGCCGCTCATTCCGAATCCCAATTCGCAGCTACACCCCGGCTTGTTCAAGTCGCAGAATCCGAGATCAGCAGTCGAAGGGGAAGCGAATCTATGTTCAGGAGGCAAACAACAGAGGAGACACTGCACTGCTGCTGAGTCACTTCGGAGGAGTTCAGCGGAGCCTGTGCAGCACACCACCTATTAAACCCCCTACTGACGACACTATTCTCTTAGTCTTAGTCGCGGAGCCAGCGGGGAGTGAGATCCTCATCCGAGGGCGCCACCACGACCGTCCACCGACAGCTCTCCAGAACACACTGATCCCCATGACTTTGACCCGAACACACCAAGGCACAGACTGGATTGGAAAACGAAACTGAGATCACCATGAGAGCATGGCATGCAAAGCCACAGAATTTGACAATCTTTTTTATGATGGAAATCAGGCGGATGACAACCATGGTGATGCTGCTGCTATGGAGTTCCGTATTGGTCTGAGACTGCATGACAGGACTGTATTCTACGCTTCCTTTCATAATGATATCCCGGCGTTAACCAGGCCCGAGAACAACAGACACCTGCAGTGTTGGTCTTAAAATTACAGTCACACTCTCAGAATCGCATCCGTTAAGCGGATGAAGCTCGACTGTGTGGTCTTCCCATTGAGTGCATAGCCACTCACTCTGGGTAGGAGTCGGTCCAGGACCGGAAAAACCCTCGCCTCTGATGGGACTCGAACCAAAGACCTCCCAGCCAGTTGTCCGCGACGTTAACCACTACACCACGGCGGCTGGTACATATCAATGTCAAATGTACATTATGAAATGTTATTAATAGACTTCATTGAGACAAAGACAGAGAGAGACAGAGACAGAGACAAAGGCAGAGAGATAGAGAGACAGAGAGAGAGAGAGAGAGAGAGAGAGAGAGAGAGAGAGAGAGAGAGAGAGAGAGAGAGAGAGAGAGAGAGAGAGAGAGAGAGAGAGACAGAGAGAGAGAGAGAGAGAGAGAGAGAGAGAGAGAGAGAGAGAGAGAGAGACAGAGAGAGAAGGAGAGAGAGAGAGAGAGAGAGAGAGAGAGAGAGAGAGAGAGAGAGAGAGAGAGAGAGAGAGAGAGAGAGAGAGAGAGAGAGAGAGAGAGAGAGAGAGAGAGAGAGAGAGAGAGAGAGAGAGAGAGAGAGAGATGTCCGTCGGCATCAAACGTCCGTTCGGGCCAAAATGTCCGTCGGTCAGAATATATCCGTCTGGTAGCCTCTTAGATCAACACGGGTAGCAAGCAGTATGTGAATTAGACTAATAAACTCCCCACACGATTAGCTGTTTAGCCTAATTTACATGCTACTACCCGTGTTTACTCTCTAAGACGCACTCATGATCACACGCCCAGCAGAGGAATTGTGTGGTTGACGACTCGCTTGTCGCAGCCACTGGACATTTTCTAATTTTTCTACCAGTCTTGACCCACTGTTGTAGTCTAAAGACACACTGACGCGCCACGATTAAGTCCCTTGGGTAGCTGTGACCCACGTAGAAATGTCCCCAAGTTCAAATTGAGGCTGCTCTTTAAAACGATGTTTCGCTTTGAGTTTGGGGGCATTTGTGAGACCTGGTCAAAACAAGATTTCTTTCCAGCTAATATAAGAGGCAAAGCACGTGAAACCCGAGATTTTGACACGTGATCTGGTGGGTCTTTTAAGTCCATTGAATTCTAAACGCCTGTGTGTATGTATGTGTGAGGGAGTGAATGTTTGTGTGTGCGTGTAT
>CM065685.1:22310933-22315933 GCA_017654935.2 Phymorhynchus buccinoides
AACACTCTTCAATTTTTTTTTTTAGAGTGAGGAAGGGGGCAGGTTCATAAAAAAAGGTTTTGAGACTTTCGGGGCTGGTATGATTTTATTCAAAATTAATGCGCATGCACAGGTGTACTTTACTTTATAACAGCATTAAATACAAATACACTCACAGACATAAAAATAAATAATAATATATATTTAAAAATATGTGTAGGGGAAGACGGGGTAAAAAGCGCAGGGGCGGGTAAGAAGCCCACCCCAATTTATCTCATGAAATAAAGAAATTTCAGTCAAATTTGCCCATGAGACGAATGCTAGACATTAACGCTCGTCTCATGGCAAAATGAGACTGAAATTTGCTTCATTTCATTAGATAATTGGGGTGGGCTTCTTACCCGCCCATGTGCTTTTTACCCCGTCTTACCCTATGATTCAATCTCATTCCCAGTATGCTGCACTACCAATGGTGTACAATATTCACTCATTCTCACTTATCTGATCTTAATCTGATCTTAATCTGGCTACCCTGCTCTGTCCCACTGGACACTTATACAGCGCTGTGCGTTGCGACAGAAAGAAAAATCAATCAAACTAAAAATCAACACAAAAACAAAGGAACTAAAAAATAGAAGTCTCCCCAGCGTTTCATGTCTCAGGTCAGGCCAATCCGGCTACCGTAGCGGCCCCCAGGGACGTACCCCGACCGGCACAGCCCCAGCCTCATGATCCCTCCCATGTGCCTGCAATCTTTAGGACTGCAGGATGTAAACAAAGATATTCTAAAAGGGTAAGATGGATTACTTAAAAGCTCGGCGAACCGGGCTGATAGAGTTATCGTTAGTGCGGACAGTACACTATTCACAGTGGAGGCTATCCAAAAAACTCAGACTGGAACTTGAACGGAGAATTCAACTGGCCTATCGACGTGTAAAATGTGTCACGTTTAAAAGGGACATAACCAGTGTTTCTGTCCTCACTACTCATATAGGGAAAAGAGACCGGATGTTTATCTTCCCCTGTACAGTCTTTGATGTAAAGGAGAAATTTGCTATTCACGCTTTAAAAAAAAGAGTGGTTTATTTTGGATTTTCAAAGTGTATACAAACAGCAAGTTTGTAACAAGAAAGTGTACTGCATACTGATATTTCTTCTGGGGCGTTGAAATGGTGTGCAAATTATGAAATGTGTAGTAAGAAAATGTACTTTACTTCCACCCCTCTCCCAGTGCTTGAAATAAGAAAGTGTGCATAAGCCATCACCCCAACAACCTGGGATAGTGCACCCAGTACTCAGAAGTCAAATAGTACATGCTAAGACATTGTTTGACCTGCACTAGATCTATTTATTTAAAAACAAACAATAAAATAAAATAAATAATAAACAAATGTTTTAAAAGGACTTAATCAGCTTTTAAGCCCAAAGAAACACGGGTCACTCTTTCCATTACAACATAACTGTTGTAAGTACAACATAAAATAAAATTACATGGTTATGGAATCCACAACAATTTACTTAAATGGATAGAAGACTTTTCAAGTAACATAAGTCAATATTGTAATGGTAAAGATGTGAAATCAGTCTGTAGGCTGCACATGTTAGCAGTAGTGTTCCTCAAGGTAGTATTCTAGGTCCTCTTTTTTTTATTTTAAAAAAAAAATAAATGCCTAGGTGCCTGTCGCTGCTTCACAGCTTCTATCACCTACCACCACTGAAAACAAATTTCAGTCCAGCCCTGTAGAAGTAGAATAGCAGTCGCTTTATCTGCTATGTGAAAGTCATAGTCAGACACAACTGACTCAGTCAGTGACACACACACACGCACCTCACGGCACGTACACACACACGACAAATTGTTTGTCTTTCAATACATGACTGCATACCCTCTCGACCTTCGTGTGTGTTGTGTGTGTGTAGTGTGTGTGTGTGTGTGTGTCTGTGTTTGTGTGTACTGCGAGTCTGTGGTGTGACACGCACCCACGCACTACACACACACACACGATAAATTGTTTGTCTTTACAATACATGACTGCATACCCTCTCGACCTCTGTGTGTGTGTGTGTTTGTGTGTGTGTGTTTTTTTTTTTTTTTGTGTGTGTGTTGTGTGTGTGTGGGTGGTGTGTGTGAGTGTGTGTGTGTCAAGTCAAGTCAAAATTATCTTTATTGACAATAAAGGAGTAATATTACAAGCTTTTTTTTCATCCGGTCGTCATGAAAAGAAAAAACATACTGAATCAAATAAAATGTAAAGATCAACAATGGAAATTGGTGTAAGTAACCAAAGCACGATGAACAAATATCAGAAACAAATCATACATAAATCACGACTATCAAATACAATATGTACAAAACATAAATACAAATGTAATCATAGCTTGAAAGGGAGAGAGCAAGAGGAGGTGGGACAAGAAAAAAACAAGGGCGTCGCGAGCGCAGACATGTCCGTCACAGCAATGCTCAATGCACGCACTTGCGACACCCGTGAGTGTGAGACGCATTTATATGTTCCACCCGAACAGACAAAATTGGAAGGGATTACTGTCTCTAGTTTCACGAGATACAGTCTTGAAGAACAGAAACACATTATAGTGCAAAGCACAGGGCGGGGAAATTTCCGCGCGATAGCAACAGGTCACACCACTTCCCAAAGTCAAGGTCAGCATGGTGATAATTTATGCTCGGATGTTTTCTTCCTTAGGGTATACAGTACCACACACACAATCTGAAAGCGCTTCTGTCAAGTACAAATGTTGAAAATATGGCTTAAAACCCAATGTGTAGACCCCTACCAATTTCAAGGCCTACCGATCTCCATGACGTTGACCTTGACCTTGATCGGTATGCCACCCTCAGAACGGGCATAAGCCAAAGTACCTTCATGCCAAATTGAAGACTCTAACACTAACGGTGTGACAGTTATAGCCCCTGAAAGATTTTCGGTTTTCAAGGTCGTACGCCAAGGTCAAGGTCACGGCGGCGGGCTGGGCGGCAATAGTCGTTTGCGCGGATCGCTTCTCTAATGGTGCACACACCAGCACACACAATTTGACGTGGTTCTGTCAACCCGTTTTTTTTTCACGACACACGCATATGCCTTGGGACAGGACAGAAGGAGGAAGAGAGAGAAAAAAAAAATGACCTTCTGATTTTCAGGCTCCAGCGATCTTTTGACCTTGACCTTGACCTTGAATGGTATGCCATCATCAGAACGGCCATAAGCCAAACCATCTTCATACCAAGTTTCAATATCCTATGTTGATCGGTTTCCCGAGATATGGCTAAAAATAGATTTCGGTTTTCAAGGTCATACGTCAAAGTCAAGGTCACGACGGCAAAATGTTTTGCGCCGATCTCTTCCTATTAAGGAGGCACACCTTACCACAAAATTTGACGCGATTCGGTCAAGCGCTTCGGGAGATATCCTTTGGGACAACAGAAAAAAAAATATTTTAAAAAAAAAAAACAAAAAAAAAAAAAAAAAAAACCCAGCCCATCGCAATAGTCCGTCTTGGTGACGGACTAATGAATTGAGGACCATAGACGACTGATAGAGCCATCGGTTAAAGACCCAAAAAAAAAAAAAAATTATTAAAAAAAGGAGCCTGATAGAGTGTGTAGAGGAGAGAGAGAGGAGAGAGGGGAGAGAGGAGAGAGAGAGAGAGGAGAGAGAGAGAGAGAGAGAGAGAGAGAGAGATCGGGGACGTGCAAAAAATCGAACTTACAAATGCAGAGAGAACCCGTAAAAGCACTCAGGTGTAAAGCGAAAAAAATAAATGAGACAGATCACTAGAATCCCCCCCCCCCCCCCCCCCCCCCCCCCCCCCCCTTCAAATGGAAAATAACACATATAAAACACATAGCATTGACCCACAAAGCCCTCATGTTGATAAACATCATTGATTAGCTTACAGGGTGCCAGTAACGAACATAGCAAATTAATGGAATATATTATGTAAATACGACCCACAAAGCCTTTATTTTGACAAGTAGCGTTGGTTATTTTACAAGGCTTCAATCATAGTCTTTTTAAGTGCCTTTTTAAAAGCTTGTCTTGAAGGACACAATTTTAAAGAAGAAGATAGATTATCTCCATGCTGTACCCCCTGAGTAAACAAAACTAGACTTGTATAAATTATTTCGGGGTCTGGGAAAGGAGAGTGAATGAGTATGTTGTTTTGGGTTGATGGTAAAACTGTCAATAATTTTCTTAGAAGGGACTTCATTCACCATGTTGTACATGCAAAGGCTTTTATTAAAAAGTAGCCTGTCTTTTAGTGCGTTGTAAAATATTTAATGTTTTGTATTCATTTGCCGTCAAGGTGTTGGATTTTAACAGAACTAATTTAATAGCTCGTTTATGCAAACGACTTATGTGTTTCATGCTGGTTTCACTGGTACTGTCCCAAAGAGTAGATGCATAATTTATAAGATATAAGATGTGAGCATAGAAGAACAACTTTCGCGAGTGGAGATTCAAAAACTTTTTTATTTTGCAAGCTGATATATCCTCTTTTTGAAATTCGTTTGCCAAGATAAGAAATATGATCAGACCATAATAAATCAGTAACGCCTAAGACGTTATGTTATGTCACTTCTTCTATCTTTTGATCTTGAATGTATAAAGGTGGGAATGGATAGCTCATTTTCTGTCTTTTTTGTCGTGTAGTGACATACATGCATTTTGTTTTAGTAGCATTTAATGCCATATGGTTATTTTTAGTCCATATCATTAATTTATCAACATTGTTCTGAAGATCACTGACCAAATTATTGGGGTTACCATTACAGGACTGCAAGTCTGCAAACATTTCAGAAGAGCATTGCAAATGCAGTGGCAAGTCGTTGATCTACAGGGAAAACAAGAGAGGTCATAATACTGAGCCCTGAGGAACACCAAACTTAATTGGCAGTATTGCTGATCTTTTTTATCCGACTTCGACAAGTTGATGACGACTACTAAGAAAGGAGGTAAGGAATATTAGGGTTTGATCGGTTATTTTGTAAAGTTTGATTTTTC
>CM065685.1:22320933-22325202 GCA_017654935.2 Phymorhynchus buccinoides
TTAAGTGCGGGGGGACCTATTGGGATAACCCTGACCGTAATTTCACGTTTGCGACTACGAAGGCACCCCCCCGGAGGTTGGGCCGCGCACCCATCTACTAGGGGAGGGGGAGTAAAATGTACTGGATCAAAAGAATCCTACCGTCTATGTTTAATACTGCCGTAAAGTTTAAAAAAGGAAAAACTAAAAAATTTGTATGGGTTTGGGAGTGTACTGGGGTAGGTACGCGGCCGCTGTCCGGAGGGAACCCTATACCCGTCATTAAAATCATTTTATCTTAAAAGTTACAGTTAAATCTGTTTTGTTTTTGTCCCTTCTTGATCAGAATGCTGACCAAAGGACTATGGACTAAGTCTTTCGGCAGCCAGAACCAACGGGGCCCATCTGCTGTTGTATGTTTTATTTGATTATAAGTTTAGAATAAAAACAAAAAAGTTATGTTGTATAGTTTAAGTTTTGATAAGTGGATTAGTTCTTTTGTTATATTATACATGTATTAAAAAGGTGTGTCCATGTTGAGGTTTTCCCACATTCACAGCATTAATTCAATATAAGTACATGGATTGGAACTAGTTCTTAATCTAAAATTAATGATTGTACGGTTGGTTTAATGGGCAGAAAAGGCCCGCCTTTACTATTATATGGTCCCAAGAGTGGGCTTTGGCCATAGCTTTCAAGCTCTCTGCTCCACTCTTTGGAATGCTGCTCTTTTAATTGCTTTTGCTCTTGTTAGATAATTTGATGTTAATTAGGGTACCTGATCTTTCCTTAGCGGCACTTTGGCCCCCTAATCGGCTCGTCATTGCCCATATCCCACAATGGGAGGGTATCCAGGTTATGCTAGTGAGGTTCCCTTAAGTAATAATTTTGATGTATTAAATATTCTGATTTCATTTATATTTCTAGTCTGTTTGTTTGTTTCTCCCTGAAGGGCCTGGATGGAGGTAGTGAATTCTGTGTAGATAACTACACTATTGGAGTATTGGTTAGGTTATTTAGGAAGGAGCATATTCAAGTATTGCCCGTAACTCGGCACTAAAAATTGAAAGAGGTCATTTAGTTGAAAGGATTTTGTTATATCTAAGGTGGGATGTTAAACGCGCACCCCACCTTATGGTCAATTTTAGACCCATCCGTATAGATTTTGTAAATGATATTTTGCTGTCTTCAATTTTTCTTTCGCTGCTATACTTATTAAATTACCTCTTCTTTTCGAAATTTACTATTTAAGGTTGTATCAGATTGAATTTCTTCTCTTTCCCATGGGGGAAAAACGCTGAAGGGTGTATTGAGACCTTCCTTAAGTCCATGTGCCTCTTACAGTTTATCTGATAAATGAATATATTAGTGTTCTTATCACTTGCTGTGGATTCTTTTCTTTTTATCCTCATAGTTTCAAACAGGGTCTATTATATTCATTTTGAATTCTTAAATGAGTCCGTCTTGCTGCATACCAGCGCGACCAGAAAATTTGGCGACAGTTTTGACCCTCATCAAGTTTTCTAATGGCACACCACCGCGATGTCACCTGTACACGTAACTTGTTTACTGCGTACACAGGGACACGATTGCAATCTTAATGCCTTAGTCTCTATATGCTTGTAGTTTTTGAAAACTGACTTTTTGGTTAATGAGTGGAGAAGCTTCCATTCCATAGGTCAATCGGCTGCGTACCAGGCCCGAACCAGGTTAACAAGAATTTGGGTCCTTATCCCTCTTTCTTAGAGATTAGTTTTCTTTAATGGAATTTAATGCTTGCGAAGCCTTTTTGCTGTATGTTCCATGTGTGGTGTCCATTTAACGTAGGAGTAAGAATAACTCCCAAGAATTTAACTTTTGTGCTCTGTTTTTTTTCCCGTACCTAGTATAGTCTATTGTAAAATCCATTTTGTCTCTTTTGTTAGAGAAAAACCATAACTCGCATTTGTCCTGTACAATGAGATAGCCATTTTTCCTGGAGGTATGTCGCTATGGCTGTTATATGGCGTTGATGTTTCTTTTATGCATTAATGAGTATTTTTTGATTTGGGGTGTCCTATCGCGATATCGTCGGCATACTCGATAATTTTTTGAATTGCCTAATGATACTTCCTGTATGTCGTGGAGGGCATGATGTTGAACATGTTGGTGGCGATCATTCTCCCCTGTGGGAACTCCCATGTCCCAAAGTGTAAACTCTGGACAGGGACTGTCCCACGTTGACTCTCATTTTCTGTTCTCTAAAAAAGCTTTTAATAAAATTGAATGTGTTGCCCCATACCGAGCCTGCTAATTTTTTGGAGTAACCTCCATGCAAACTGAGTCGTACGACCTCCTTTGATATCGAAGACGTGGCCAATATTATTCGTTCGGCTATTAAACGCTCTTTTTGACATGGAGGTCAATTTAACTACTTGTTCCATGACAGGATCTATTTTTCGAAACCTGCTTGGAAGGTGGGCAAGATGTTATTTTTTTGTAAAAAGTAATCTAAATCGTGTTCTCCGATTCCTTTCATAGACTTTACCAGATGAGGGTGAGGGAGATGGGCCGTAACTTATTATCCCTCTTCGTTTTCCGGGTTAGGGATCCCTATTACTTGGGCCTCTTTCCAAGCTTAGTGGCAATTTCCCCCCCCCTCCCCAAACCCCCAAAGCTGGGGGGGGAATAAAATCCGTGTAAAATTTGTAAATAATTAGGGGTAATTGTTTTAATTACTTGTAGGAGATGATTCACCTCCTGTTGCTTATTTACCTTTTTATACTGCGAAGGGCTCTAGCAGCTCGGTATATTTGAATTGAGATTTATAGGGTTTGAATATCCGTCAGATTTTATTAAAAACAGAATCTTTTTATTCTTTCTTGGTCTTAGTGGTGGCAAAGCATTGTTTTGCTAGCTTTACTAAAGGTTCAGCTACACGTTAGCTGTTTCGTATTGATGTTGTTGATTTGTTGTTTACCTTAAACCTTGTCTTTCTTGAAAAACCACTAAGTTTTAAACCTTTTTGGCCTCTTCCAGGCTTTCCCTATGTATTTGAAAATCATTTATCTTTCGTTAGTAAATACCAGTTTGATTGAGCTACAATTTGTTTAGTATGGTTCTCTTTAATTTTTTGGTCATTTTGAAATTTTCTTCTGTTGGGGTATTTATAAATCTGTTACTTGCCTTATGTTTATCTTTTACTACTTCGTACACAGCCTCGTTTCCACACAGGATTATTTTCTGGTCTGGTTGATCTTTTCCAAGGACTGTGCGCTCATGGGAATGGCTTGTACTAGCTTCATAAAATTTGTGTATGAAATATTTGTAATAGTAAATTGCTATGTTACTGATGTTCTACTTCTTTGGGGTTGTTTCTCTAATCGCTTTAAAAACTTCCCAGTTGGCTTTTTTCGTATAGAAATTTCTTGGGGGGGGGCAAATCTTCCGAATCATCTATGCTGCCGCGATCTCTATTGAAATGGGCTTATGGTCTGAACCCAGGAGTCTATTAGGGGTCACCATTCCCGTTTTTTGTGAATACTGTGGAACTGATCAAGGTTATCCCAGTTGTAGCTCTATTATTTTAGTATGTGAGGGTATCTTGTATTCGTTCTCGTTAAGGCAGAACCATATTTGATTCGTTTAATTCATGCATCAAATCTGGTCTTCATTTTTTACAATTATGCTCCAGGCTTATGTGGTGAGCGTTAAAATCCCCAACACAGCCCAGGAGCAAGTTATGGGCAAAGAACTAAGCCAGTTGGTTGTGGGATCCTTTTGTATCCCTGTGGGTAATATCCGTTTTACTATATGAAGGGGGTGATCTTTTAAATGAATTGTGTATGTGTTAGAATATTGAATTTTATCGATATTTGTGATTGGTGAGGCAATGTTTGTTATAGCCTAGTGTTTTTCTTCCGTAGGTATGCTGTTTTTAACTTTATCTAGTGAGTTCCTATTGAAGGGGGATGGCAAAAGACATCTATTCGGGGTAGATTTATAGCAACTGTGCAATTTAATGAATTGGATACAGAGTATGTTGTATTGGTTGTGTTTTGGTAACAAGAAAGTTTTATCATAAGTCTATGTTGGAGGACACTGCTCTGCGTTCACGGAAGAATATTAACCAAGGAAGAAGACAGGATATTTTGACTGGATTTTAATGAAACTGTACATTCAAGATACTTACAGGCTTTATGTGACACGTATCTTTACCGCCCTGGAAGCCTCACCGGTTTCGCAAACCAACTGAGCCAGACGAACAACTACTGCCTTGTGGGTAGGAATGGGGGATCTCTCTCAACAAAA
>CM065685.1:22325702-22328202 GCA_017654935.2 Phymorhynchus buccinoides
TGTTTGCTGTGTTGTTCAGCTTATCTTAAAAAAGTTTGAAAAAGAAAACATTAATTGGAGATTTAAAAAAATTTAAAAAGTCAAGGAGAAGGCCAATAAGTCATAGGACAGAAAAGCAAAGGGGAAGCAGAGTCAGAGAGTGGCAGATTCGGGAGTGGCCAGAAACTTCAAGAATGTGGTGAACTATTTTTTTACGAAAGACACCCCCCAACGCACACACACAACGACCACATACACACACGACCACACAACCACAACACACACCCACCAGAATCCCCACGTCACGGACCGCACTCGGGAGGGGTCGGGGTCGTACGTCCCCCTTATGGAGGCACGGGCAACCACCCACTGCCCCATACGGTTATTTAAGCATGAATATGAGGGTGGACAGGCGATAGATTACACGCTCAGAAGACACTTTGATAGCTCCTTGGTCGAAGACCCACTGATAGTTTGGTAAAGCAAAATTCTTTAGTTTCTTATCTTACATCCAAACGCTCTAGTTCAGTGGTGATAAGCCAGGCGGTAACCTTAGTGAGTCTTAGACCGTGGCCGGACCTTGCCGACGAAACGATTTTTTGGGCGACGGACATGATTATGGGCCGACGACGTTTCGGCCGACGCACTTGGCTGACGTACGTTTCGCCACGGACATAAGTATGGCCGACATAACGTTTCGTCTTAGACCGTGCCCGGCCACTTTGCCGACGACGTTTTGGCCGACGGACATAATTATGGCCGACTAACGTTTCGCGGACGGACGCTTGGCCGACGACGGCCATAATTATGGCCGAACTTGAAAGTTTGGTCACGGACATGATTGGTCCGATAGGCATTTGGCGAACGGACATTTGACCAAATGACATTTTGGCCGAACGACATTTTTGACCGAACGACATTTGGCTGATTAACATTTTGCCGAACGTACATTTTGACTTAACGACATTGACTGAATAGACAATTTGGCTGAATAGACCTTTTGACCTGACGGACATTTGACCGATAGACATTTGGCTGATAGACCATTTTGACCGAACGGACAATTGGCCAAATAGACATTTGGCTTATGGACATTTGACACAAATAGACATTTGGCTGATAGAAACATTTTGACCGACGGACATTGACCGCATGGTTTAAAGACATGTTGTGCGAGTGGGCATATGTCTGAATAGGAAATGGTTCAGAAAGTTAAGGAAGAGACCCTTATGTGTATGGGAGTGATTTTGCCTAATTC
Organism: Phymorhynchus buccinoides; assembly: GCA_017654935.2. NCBI lineage: Eukaryota > Metazoa > Mollusca > Gastropoda > Neogastropoda > Raphitomidae > Phymorhynchus > Phymorhynchus buccinoides. The sequence goes on from CM065685.1 coordinate 22,326,940, forward strand.
GCTCGGTTCAAACAGGGGAAGTTACTCTACCATCCGGTAACCCCAAATAGGTATTATTACCATCCGGGGTGCAATTGCTATCATGTTATTTTTTTTACATCTGTAGAGTCACCCCTTTCAAAAATGCATGCTGCCAATCTGGAAGCGGTAACTTTCTGTCCGTGAACATGTTATCTAAATGGTACCCCTTATTGTGTGAAGCATTTTTGGTAAGGGGGACCCTACAGATGTCAGGCCTGGGCGATAGAGCACTGCCCCCTCGATGGCAACAATCACTCTCCGAACATGCTGCGTTTTGAGTAGATCTAGATTAGACACGCTTCGGTTTGTGTTTCTCGCCATCAAGCTATCTCAATGTTTATTTATTTGCGAGTTGTCGACGTTTTGCGAGCTAGATCAGTTTGAAACCCCTCTTTGTAATTTTAAAATGTTTGCAAATTGTTCACTCGCTTCGCTTCACTCTTCGACGCCATTGTTGCTATTGTATTTGACCCAGTAAGTAAGGTAAACAACTAATTTTCACGAAGTGCTCTCCCCCTAGGTTTTTTTCAAAAAATCGTCTATTGACTTATATCATGGACAATTTGGCCGGCTGGATAATTTTCCTTTAGTTATTCTTTAGTTGTTTAAAGCAACTGGAAAGAGAGAATAGATGCCTCTCTTTAACCCCCTCTCTCTCTCTCTCTCTCTCTCTCTCTCTCTCTATCTCTCTCGCCTCCCTCAAAGGATCTCTCACATGCAGGTGATTTATTAATAGCGTGTACATATAAAACAAATATCAGTATTTTTTTTTTTTTTTTGCTGTCCCCATCTTCTGGGACGTACAGTTGCGTTGATCCCGCACCACTCATTCCGAATCCTAACTCGCAGCCACACCCCAGTTTATTCAAGTCGCAGAATCCGAGACCAGAAGTCCAAGGGGAGCGAATCTATGTTAGGAGGCAAACAAACTGAGGAGACACTGCACTGCTGCTGAGTCCTTTTCGGTGGAGTTCAGCGGAGCCTGTTTTAGGACACCACCTACTAAGCCCCCTATATACTGACGACACTATTCTCTTAGTCTTAGTCGCGGAGCCAGCGGGGAGTGAGATCCTCATCCGAGGGCGTCACCACGACCATCCAACGACAGCTCCCCATAACACACTGATCCCCACGACTTTGACCCGAACGCACCAAGGCACAGACTGGATTGGAAAACGAAACTGAGATCACCCTGAGAGCAGGCAGGCAAAGCCACCGAATTTGAACAATCTTTTATGATTG
>CM065685.1:22340702-22355797 GCA_017654935.2 Phymorhynchus buccinoides
TCTGACTCACACAATTTTGTCTCTGATTTTTTTTTTAAATTAATCAATTCTACTTTTATACAACACTGTGTGGTTCTCATCACAGATCACGATCTTCTTATCTGTTTGGCTCAGTTGTGATTGTTCGATCACAAACACTGCAACTAAGCAAACTCATACTGTCTTGCACGTAAAAGCCACAAAACATAACTTTTTTTCATTAGCTTAGGCGGTTCCTGTTCGAGTATGTTTCATCATGTTGGGTGTCCGCTGATCAGGACCTGACTGGCTGGGTCACTTAGCTTAGAGTGAAGGTAGCTATGGTGGTTCCTGCTTCATTCAGCATCACGTTGGGTATCCGGTGAAAGGGTCCTGGCTGGCTGGGTCACTTAGCTTAGGGTGATGGTGCTCTCTCTCTCTCTCTCTCTCTCTCTCTCTCTCTCTCTCTCTCTCTCTCTCTCTCTCTCTCTCTCTCTCTCTCTCTCTCTCTCTCACAGTGCTTAAAATCAGTGCTTATCCCAGGATAGTTTAGTAAATCTTCCCCCCAAAAGGGGGAGGGAAGGGGGCAGCTAGGTAGGCTTCGTTACATTTTTTTCTCAAAACGGTTTTGGTAAAAGTGAAATACATTCGCCTGATATTGTGATAAACCACCCCAAAAGAATTACATACCCGGCGGTACATGTTTGCCTATTCAAAACATGTTTGCCTAGTAAACGCTTCAAATTTTTTTTAAAAGAGTGAGGAAGGGGGGAGGTTCATAAAAAAAACTTTTTGAGACTTTCGGGGCTGGTATGATTTTATTCAAAATTAATGCGCATGCACAGGTGTACTTTACTTTATAACAGCATTAAATACAAATACACTCACAGACATAAAAATAAATAATAATATATATTTAAAAATAATTTGTATGATTCAATCTCATTCCCAGTATGCTGCACTACCAATGGTGTACAATATTCACTGATTCTCATCTGATCTTAATCTGGCTACCCTGCTCTGTCCCACTGGACACTTATACAGCGCTGTGCGTTGCGACAGAAAGAAAAATCAATCAAACTAAAAATCAACACAAAAACAAAAGAACTAAAAAATAGAAGTCTCCCCAGCGTTTCATGTCTCATGTCAGGCCAATCCAACTACCGTAGCGGCCCCCAGGGACGTACCCCGACCGGCACAGCCCCAGCCTCATGATCCCTCCCATGTGCCTGCAATCTTTAGGACTGCAGGATGTAAACAAAGATATTCTAAAAGGGTAAGATGGATTACTTAAAAGCTCGGCGAACCGGGCTGATAGAGTTATCGTTAGTGCGGACATGTGCACTATTTCAAAGGGACATAACCAGTGTTTCTGTCCTCACTACTCATATAGGGAAAAGAGACCGGATGTTTATCTTCCCCTGTACAGTCTTTGATGTAAAGGAGAAATTTGCTATTCACGCTTTAAAAAAAAGAGTGGTTTATTTTGGATTTTCAAAGGGTATACAAACAGCAAGTTTGTAACAAGAAAAAGTACTGCATACTGATATTTCTTCTGGGGCGTTGAAATGGTGTGCAAATTATGAAATGTGTAGTAAGAAAATGTACTTTACTTCCACCCCTCTCCCAGTGCTTGAAATAAGAAAGTGTACATAAGCCATCACCCCAGCAACCTGAGATAGTGCACCCAGTACTCAGAAGGCAAATAGTACATGCTAAGACATTGGTTGACCTGCACTAGATCTATTTATTTAAAAACAAACAATAAAATAAAATAAATAATAAACAAATGTTTTAAAAGGACTTAATCAGCTTTTAAGCCCAACGAAACTCGGGTCACTCTTTCCATTACAACATAACTGTTGTAAGTACAACATAAAATAAAATTACATGGTTATGGAATCCACAACAATTTACATTAAATGGATAGAAGACTTTTCAAGTAACATAAGTCAATATTGTAATGGTAAAGATGTGAAATCAGTCTGTAGGCTGCACATGTTAGCAGTAGTGTTCCTCAAGGTAGTATTCTAGGTCCTCTTTTTTTAAATAAATGCCTAGGTGCCTGTCGCTGCTTCACAGCTTCTATCACCTACCACCACTGAAAACAAATTTTAGTCCAGCCCTGTAGAAGTAGAATAGCAGTCGCTTTATCTGCTATGTGAAGGTCATAGTCAAACACAACTGGCTCAGTCAGTGACACACACACGCACCTACGCACGTACACACACACGACAAATTGTTTGTCTTTTCAATACATGACTGCATACCCTCTCGACCTTCGTGTGTGTGTGTGTGTGTGTGTGTGTGTGTGTGTGTGTGTGTGTGTGTGTGTACATGCGAGTTGTGGTGACACGCACCCACGCACGCACACACACACACACGATAAATTGTTTGTCTTTACAATACATGACTGCATACCCTCTCGACCTCTGTGTGTGTGTGTGTGTGTGTGTGTGTGTGTGTGTGTGTGTGTGTGTGTGTGTGTGTGTGTGTGTGTGTGTGTGTGTGTGTCAAGTCAAGTCAAAATTATCTTTAATGACAATAAAAGAGTAAGCTACAAGCTTTTTTTCATCCTGTCGTCATGAAAAAGAAAAAACATACTGAATCAATAAAATGTAAAGATCAACAATGAAAATTGGCGTAAGGAACCAAAGCACAATGAACAAATATAAAAAACAAATCATACATAAATCATGACTAGCAAATGCATTATGTACAAAATATAAATAGAAATGCAATCATTCTTTGAAAGGGAGAGAGCAACAGGTGGGACAAGAAAAAACAAGGGCGTCGCCGAGCGGCAGACATGTCCGTCACCAGCAATGCCACGCACTTGCGACACCCCGTAGAGTGTCACATCCTGACACAAAATTGGAAGGGATTCTGTCTTCTAGTTCACGAGATACAGCTTGAAGAAGAAACATATAGTGCAAAGAAGGAAATTTCGGTTTTCAAGGTCACACTTCAAGGTCAAGGTCAGCATGGTGATAATTTATGCTCGGATGTTTTCTTCTCTAGGGTATACAGTACCACACACAATCTGAAGCGCTTCTGTCAAGTACCAATGTGGAAAATATGGCTTAAAACCCAATGTGTAGACCCCTACCACATTCAAGGCCTACGGATCGCCCGGACCGTGACCTTGACCTTGATCGGTATGCCACCATCAGAACGGGCATAAGCCAAAGTACCTTCATGCCAAATTTGAAGACTCTAACACTAACGGTGTGGGAGTTATGGCCCCTGAAAGATTTTCGGTTTTCAAGGTCGTACGCCAAGGTCAAGGTCACGACGGCAATATGGTTTGCGCGGATGCCTTCCTCTCATGGTGACACACCAGCACACAAAATTTGACGTGATTCTGTCAACCCGTTCGAAAGATATCCTTGGGACAGACAGAAGGAGAAAAAAATGACCCTCCGATTTTCAGGCTCCAGCGATCTTTTTGACCTTGACCTTGACCTTGATCGGTATGCCATCATCAGAACGGGCATAAGCCAAACCATCTTCATACCAAGTGTCAACATCCTATGTTGATCGGTGCCCGAGATATGGCTAAAAATAGATTTTCGGGTTTCAAGGTCGTACGTCAAGGTCAAGGTCACGACGGCAAAATGGTTTGCGCCGATCTCTTCCTATTAAGGAGGCACACCTTCACACAAAATTTGACGCGATTCGGTCAAGCGGTTCGGGAGATATCCTTGGGACAGACAGAAAAAAAATATTTAAAAAAATAAAAAAATTACAAACCAGCCCATCGCAATAGTCCGTCTTGGTGACGGACTAATGATTGAGACATAGACGCTGATAGAGACATCGTAAAGACACAAAAAATATAAAAAAAGGAGCCTGATAGAGTGTGTATATGAGAGAGAGAGAGAGAGAGAGAGAGAGAGAGAGAGAGAGAGAGAGAGAGAGAGAGAGAGAGAGAGAGAGAGAGAGAGAGAGAGAGAGATCGGGGACGTGCAAAAAATCGAACTTACAAATGCAGAGAGAACCCGTAAAAGCACTCAGGTGTAAAGCGAAAAAAAAAATGAGACAGATCACTAGAATCCCCCCCCCCCCCCCCCCCCTTCAAATGGAAAATAACACATATAAAACACATAGCATTGACCCACAAAGCCCTCATGTTGATAAACATCATTGATTAGTTTACAGGGTGCCAGTAACGAACATAGCAAATTAATGGAATATATTATGTAAATACGACCCACAAAGCCTTTATTTTGACAAGTAGCGTTGGTTATTTTACAAGGCTTCAATCATAGTCTTTTTAAGTGCCTTTTTAAAAGCTTGTCTTGACGGAAACAATTTTAAAGAAGGGGATAGATTATCTCATGCTGTACCCCCTGAGTAAACAAAACTAGACTTGTATAAATTATTTCGGGGTCTGGGAAAGGAGAGTGAATGAGTATGTTGTTTTGGGTTGATGGTAAAACTGTCAATAATTTTTTTAGGAGCAACTCCATTCACCATGTTGTACATGCAAAGGCATTTGTTAAAATGCAGCCTGTCTTTTAGTGGTAAAATATTTAATGTTTTGTATTCATTAGCCGTCAAGGTGTTGGATTTTAACAGAACTAATTTTATAGCTCGTTTATGCAAACGACTTATGTGTTTCAGGCTGGTTTCACTGGTACTGTCCCAAAGAGTAGATGCATAATTTATAAGAGATAAGATGTGAGCATGGAAGAACAACTTTCGCGAGTGGAGATTCAAAAACTTTTTTATTTTGCAAGCTGATATATCCTCTTTTTGAAATTCGTTTGCCAAGATAAGAAATATGGTCAGACCATAATAAATCAGTAACGCCTAAGACGTTATGTTATGTCACTTCTTCTATCTTTTGATCTTGAATGTATAAAGGTGGGAATGGAGAGCTCATTTTCTGTCTTTTTTGTCGTGTAGCGACATACATGCATTTTGTTTTAGTAGTATTTAATGCCATATGGTTCTTTTTAGTCCATGTCATTAATTTATCAACATTGTTCTGAAGATCACTGACCAAATTATTGGGGTTACCATTACAGGACTGCAAGTCTGCAAACATTTCAGAAGAGCATTGTAAATGCAGTGGCAAGTCGTTGATCTATAGGGAAAACAAGAGAGGTCCTAATACTGAGCCCTGAGGAACACCAAACTTAATTGGGAGTAGTGCTGATCTTTTTTATCCGACTTCGACAAGCTGATGACGATTGCTAAGAAAGGAGGTAAGGAATATTAGGGCTTGATCGGTCATTTTGTAAAGTTTGATTTTTCTTACTAAGAGGGAATGATTAATAACATCGAATGCCTTGGCAAAGTCAATGAAAAGAAGTCCAGTAAAATCATTATTGTTAATTTTGGAAAGACATCTATCAATAAGCTGAATGAGTGACGTGTGACACGAGTGATTTTCATGAAATCCTGACTGGTTTTCATGAAGTAGGTTATACCGGTTTAAATGCTTACACAAATGGAATTTTACGTGTTTTTCAAGTGGTTTGGACAAAAGTGATAACACAGATATTATAGGGCGATAGTTAGAGGGACTGGCACGATCACCTGATTTGTAGAAAGGTATAACTTTAGCTAGTTTGAAGTTTTTAGGAAACTGACCCTTATCTATGCACATATTATAAATATATGTAAGTGTGTCAGCAATAGCAGGTGCTGCTAGTTTTATAATGTTGCCATCGATTCCATATAAATCCCTGAATCATGATTGTTTTAAGCTCATTAGACTGTTCAGTGTCTCATTTACGGATATGGGAGGTATGTTAAAGGGTACGGAAATGTTCTTTAAACGACAGTAATCATTAAGACGTTGAAGGTCATTTTCATCAGTTTTGTCATCGGCAATCAGTTTCTCGGCAACACTTGCAAAGTGTGAGTTTAAGTCATCAGGTGACAGATCTTTAATAAGGTTATGGGCGTTATCACTGGGATTTTTATTAGTTAAAAGGTTAATAGCTTTCCATATTGTATTAGAGGTTTTAGATGAAGTTACCAAGTTTTCAAAATATTTTTGTATTGCCTTTCGTTTCATCGAGTTTACTTTGTTCCTTTGTTTTTGGAATGCTTGTTTGTCATTTGAATTTAGTAAATTGTCTCTTTTATATCCTTCTTGTCTATGTCGTTATCTATCCAAGGGGGTTTGGGAACGTGCTTAACTCTTTTTTTTTCACTAATGGGGCGTGTCTGTTGTAATTTTCTTGAAATCTATTAATCCACTCTATCGCTTCTTCGGGGTCCCTAATCTGATAGACATAATTTAAATCGGAGTTAACTAAATCTTCTAGAAACGAATTGTGATCAAAATGCATAAAACACCTGTAAAATATTTCTTTATGGCCGGACTTCGGGATTTGTATGCCTTTTTTCTTCCAAGTTAAACAAACAGAGGAATGGTCACTACAACAGGTTTGTACAGAGCATATTTCTGTTATATTCGCTTTAGAGTTTACATATATGTGGTCAATTAAAGTTTTAGAATGTTCAGTAATGCGTGTTGGAACATTAATTATTTGATCCAAGCCATACATTGTATACATTTGATTCCGTTTAGTTCACGGAATTGTTAGATCAATATTAAAATCGCCTAGTAGGATGACTTCCTTTGATTCTAAGATTGCTGCATCCATCATTGAATGGAATGAGTGTGTGTGTGTGTGTGTGTGTGTGTGTGTGTGTGTGTGTGTGTGTGTGTGTGTGTGTGTGTGTGTGTGTGTGTGTGCTTGTGCGTGCGTGCATGCGTGCGTGCGTGCATGCGTGCGTGCGTGCGTGCGTGCGTGTGTGTGTGTTTTGTGAGAGAGAGAGAGAGAGAGAGAGAGAGAGAGAGAGAGAGAGAGAGAAAGAGAGAGAGGGAGAGAGAGAGAGAGAGAGAGAGAGAGAGAGAGAGAGAGAGAGAGAGAGAGTTGTGTTGTGTGTGCGTGCGAGTTGTGTGTGTGTGTGTGAGTGAGGGTGTGACCCAGTATTTCTCACCACCACTATCAAGCACATTTTTGTCGCTTTTTTCATATCTGGAAGGACCGACGTCCTAGTTATGGATTTTGAAAAGGCCTTTGATAAGATTTACAACTCTCTCCTTATGCATAATTTCGCCTCTATGGGATCAGAAGTTCAGTCAATAGATTAATTGAGAGCTTCCTTGCAGGCAAGCAGGAAAGAATAGTTGTTGATGGAGCCACATCCGAAGCTATCCCTGTAGAATCAGGAGTCCCCCAAGGTTCTGTGCTTGGGCTGGCCCTTTTCCTGTTTGCATCAATTAATGATATTCCGAGGCAACTATCTTCCAACTTCCTTTCTCTTTGTGGACGACTCTGTCACCGAGCAGTGGACCCTCCCAAAGACCACGAGGATCTCCAACTGGACCTCAGTGAATTAGCATCCTGGGAAAACAAATGGATGATGTCCTTCCATCCCGACAAATGCACGAGCCTCCATGTGACCAGAAATAAAAAATCCCCTGATAAAGAACTACCAGCTCCATGGCCAGGGCCTGTATTCACGTTGAGATAGCATGAGACTTCCAAAGCTCTTCCAAAAGTCCTATTAAATCCTATAGGACATTGGAAGAGCTTCTAAGTTAGCATCATGCTAAGTCTCATGCTATCTCAACGTGAATACGATTCCAGGACCTGAAACGGGTAGAGATGAAATGTCTGGGTTTTACAATCTCGCAAGACCTTAGACACTTACATCTCAAATGTGAGCAGCAAAGTCAGTAAACGTCCTCCAGCGCAACTTAAAAGTAGAGTTAGTCAACATCAAGGAATAAGAGGAATAACTAAGGCAAGTAAAAGGCATATAATTATGTCGCTGGTTAGCCCATCCTAGAAAGGTGCCCGCTATGCCATAGCATTGCCTCTTACAACTGATGTAAAACTCTCTCTCTCTCTCTCTCTCTCTCTCTCTCTCTCTCTCTTCTCTCTCTCTCTCTCTCTCTCTCTCTCTCTGTACACGTGTGTGTGTGTGTGTGCGTGTGTGTGTGCGCGCGCGCGATGCCTGCCTGTCACTGTGAATGGGCTATTCTTGGTAGTAGGGGAAGACGGGGTAAAAAAGCCCATGGGCGGGTAAGAAGCCCATGCCAATTATATCATGAAAAAAAGCAAATTTCAGTGACATTTTGCCCATGAGACGAGTGTTAATGTGACATTTTGCCCATGAGACGAGTGTTAATGTTTAGCATTCGTCTCATGGGCAAATGTCACTGAAATTTGCTTTATTTCATGAGATAATTGGCATGGGCTTTTTTACCCCGTCTTAACCAAACTAAAAACGGAAAAAAAAGAAAACACTCACTGCTCATGTCCACGATGTACACAACATGATGAAATGCTTCATTTGAAACACTCGTGTTATATAGTGCAACGGGTGACGGTGTACAAGAATATCGCGGTTTTTGTAACTGAACCGGAACGTTTTCAACTCAGTCGAGACGGCATTCATTTATCTTGTCGTCTGCTCCTTGGAGGCGCGTCATAGCGGCTGTCAATGATTGGCCGATTTTGCGTGCTATGATAGTAAGAAATAGAACGGTGTTCTACTATTACGAAATAGTTGTCACACTAGCGCTGTGATATTGAACTATTTCGATGATAGTAGCATTAACATTGTGTTGTCATGGAGAAATAGCGAAATATGTTAACGTGTACGGAAGCCTTTGCATCCCCAAGTATGAAATGACACTGAACAACTTACTGACACCTCCCCCCCAAAAAAAAAAAAAAAAAAATAGAGAGAGAGAGAGAGAGAGAGAGAGAGAGAGAACACTATTTAATCGTTACCTTGTGTACTATGCTATCATTCATTTCTAATCAAGAACACAATTTAAAGTTCGAATATATTTTGATTAAATAATAATTGTGGATTTGTATATCAGTAAATGAAGCAATCAAGGATACGGGACGAAAGCTTAACGGCTATTATGTTTAGAACCTACACATCCTAACCTGAACCTAACCTAAACCCAATCTAAATAAACCCTTGAGTATGGACGCACGAGAGGATGGGGGCATTCACACACATTTACACACTCGCAGTATGTGGGGTTTTTTGTCTCCCCCCCCCCCCCCACCCCCCCCCCCCCCATTAATTCTGAACGGTTATACGATTCAACACGATGCGTTATTATACGCCCATCGGTGACTCGCGTTTAAAGCATAGCATATATACTCTATTTTGTTTGCTTTGGCTATGAGCACAGGCAATAAAGTCAACACCCCTTTTTTGGTTAATTATGCTTTTCGTCCTCTCGGCCGAAGCCATATGGGACATTACGTTCTACTTTTAGTTATTTGGAAATGGGGGGAAAGGGAAGAGAAAAAAGCTGTTTTTATTTTACTTTAGATATTTATTTTACTATTTATAATTGTTTATCTCTTGAATAAAGGTCAAGGTTTTTACATTTTATGAGCCATGGCCCGTACGAGACTACTGTCTAGTTAAAACTTGACTTTTTAGATAAAAGTGAGTGATTAAAATTATATTTTTTGAGCTGCACCCCTCCTGGCGAGAGCCTAATGATTAAAACTTCAGGACCACAATAATGTTTAAAAGAACGAGTATTTAATGAAAATGTTAAAAAATTCAATTTTAAGGTCGAAAAAATGATATTTACATGTTTTGTGTCTTAGAGACTTTATTTTTGAAAAATATTCATTGTTAAAAAGTTATCACTACAAGTGGACAACTATTTATACTATGTTGTTTAAAAAGAATAGGTCAATCAATTTCTCACATAGTGAGAAAAGATTGTATGAAAAAAATAAATAGACTGGGGTCTCAAGAAAAAATATTTACAAACTTAACTCTATCTCAGACTCAAAAAGAAAGGCACTAACAAATTTGGCCGAGCCCGGGCAGAAAAAGTTGCTTCTGGACCCCCAGTCTTCAATTGTTAAGATTTTTAAAGAAATTTTGTTATTTTAATAGTTTATTAAAAACCATCTATATTTAAGATATTTTTTAAAACCAAAGTTTAAAACTAGTACTTTATGACGGGGATAGTTAACGATTCCTACTTGTTTAGGTCGGAGGGAGGGAGGTAGAGGGACCCCTCCTCTCCGGCCAAAACAGTGGTAGGGCGCCGTTATATAAGTCCAGCATTAAGTGCGGGGGGACCTATTGGGATAACCCTGACCGTAATTTCACGTTCGCGACTACGAAGGCACCCCCCCGGAGGTCGGGCCGCGCACCCATCTACTAGGGGAGGGGGAGTAAAATGTACTCGGAATCAAAAGAATCCTACCGGTCATGTGTAATACATGCCGTAAGTTAAAAAAGGAAAAACTAAAAATTTGTATGGGTTTGGGAGTGGACTGTGGGTAGGTACGCGGCCCGCTGTCCGGAGGGACCCTATACCCGTCATTAAAATCATTTATTTAAAAGTTTACAGTTAAATCTTATTTTGGTTTTTGTCCCTTCTTGATCAGAAATGCTGACCAAAGGACGTAATGACTAAGGCTTCGGCCAGCCAGACCAACGGGGCCCATCCTTCTGTTGTATGTTTATGTATTATAAGTTTAGAATACGTTATGTTGTATAGTTTAAGTTTTTGAATAAGTGGAGTTAGTTCTTTTGTTATATTTATACATGGATTAAAAAGGTGTTCCATGTTGAGGGTTTTCCCACATTCACAGATTACTTCAATATAAGTACATGGATTTGAACTAGTTCTTAATCTAAAAATTAATGATTGTACGGTTGGTTTAATGGGCAGAAAAAGGCCGCCTTTTACTATTATATGGTCCCAAGAGTGGGCTTTGGCATAGCTTTCAAGCTCTCTGCTCCACTCTTGGAATGCTGCTCTTTTTAATTTGCTTTTGGCTTCTTTTATAGATAATTTGATGTTAATTAGGGTACCTGATCTTTCTTCAGCGGCACTTTTGGCCGCCCTATCGGCTCGGTCATTGCCCAATATCCCACAATGGGAGGGTATCCAGGTTATGACTATTGAGGTTCCCTTAAGTATAATTTGATGTATTAATATTCTGATTTCATTTATAATTTCTAGTCTGTTGTTTGTTTCTCCCTGAAGGGCCTGGATGGAGGATAGTGAATCTGTGTAGATAACTACATTTATTGGAGGATTGGTTAGGTTATTTAGGAAGGAGCATACTTCAAGTATTGCCCATAACTCGGCACTAAAAATTGAAAGATGGTCATTTAGTTGAAAGGATTTTGTTATATCTAAGGTGGGGATGGTAAACGCGCACCCCACCTTATGGTCAATTTTAGACCCATCAGTATAGATTTGTAAATGATATTTTGCTGCTTCAATTTTTTCTTTCGCTGCTATACTTATTAAATTAACCTCTTCTTTCGAAAATTTACTATTTAAGGTTGTATCATATTGAATTTCTTCTCTTTCCCATGGGGGAAAACACGCTGAAGGGTGTATTGAGACCTCCTGTAAGTCCAGGTTAGCCTCTTTAAACAGGTTATCTGATAAATGAATTATATTAGTGTTCTTATCACTTGCTGTGGGATTCTTTTTCTTTTTAATCTCATAGTTCAAAAAGGGGTCTATTATATTCATTTTGAATTCTTTAAATGAGTCCGTCTTGGCTGCATACCAGCGCACCAGAAAATTGGCACAGTTTACCCTCATCAAGTTTTCTAATGGCAACCACCCGATGTCCCTGTACACTAACTTGTTTACTGCGTACACAGGGACACCGAGTGCAATCTTAAGTGCCTTAGTCTCTATAGCTTGTAGTTTTGAAAACTGACTTTTGGTTAATGAGTGGAAAGCTTCCATTCCATAGGTCAATCGGCTGCGTACCAGGGCCCTAACCAGGTTAACCAAGAATTTTGGGTCCTTAGCCCATCTTTCTTTAGATATTACTTTAATAAAATTTAAGGCTTGCGAAGCCTTTTTTGCTGTATGTTCCATGTGTGGTGTCCAATTTAACGTAGGAGTAAGAATAACTCCCAAGAATTTAACTTTTGTGCTCTGGTTTTTTTCCGTACCTAGTATATCTATTGTAAAATCCATTTTGTCTCTTTTGTTAGAGAAAACCATAAACTCGCATTTGTCCTGTGACAATGAGAAGCCATTTTCCTGGAGGTATGTAGCTATGGCTGTTATATGGCGTTGATGTTCTTTATGCATTAATGAGTATTTTTTGGTATTTGGGGGTGTCCATATCGCGATATCGTCGGCATACATAGAAATTTTTGAATTGCCTAATGATACGTTCTGTATGTCGTGGAGCATGATGTTGAACAATGTTGGTGCGATCATGCTCCCTTGTGGGACGCCCATGTCCAAAGTGTAAACTCTGGACAGGGACTGTCCCACGTTGACTCTCATTTTTCTGTTTTCTAAAAAAGCTTTAATAAAATTGAATGTGTTGCCCGCAATACCGAGCCTGCTAATTTTTTGGAGTAACCTCCCATGCCAAACTGAGTCGTACGCCCCTTTGATATCGAAGAACGTGGCCAATATTATTCTTCGGCGATTAAACGCTCTTTTGACATGGGAGGTCAATTTAACTACTTGTTCCATACAGGATCTATTTTTTCGAAAACCTGCTTGGAAGGGGGGCAAGATGTTATTTTTTTGTAAAAAGTAATCTAATCGTGTTCTCACGATTCTTTCATAGACTTTACCCAGATGAGGGGTGAGGGAGATGGGCCGGTAACTTTTGGGATCCCTCTTCGGTTTTCCGGGTTTAGGGATCCCTATTACTTGGGCCTCTTTCCAAGCTTGTGGAATTTCCCCCCCCCTCCCAACATCTGGAATAAAATCCGTGTAAAATTTGTAAATAATTTAGGGGTAATTGTTTTATTATCTTGTAGGAGATGATATCACCTCCTGTTGCTTTATTTACCTTTTTTATACTGCGAAGGGCTCTAGCAAGCTCGGTATATTTGATTGGAGAATTTATAGGGTTTGAATTATCCGTAGATTTATTAAAAACAGGAATACTTTTTCTTCTTTCTTGTTCTTGTGGTGGCAAAGCATTGGTTTGGCTAGCTTTACTAAAGGTTTCAGCTAGCACGTTAGCTGTTTCGATATTTGATGTTGTTGATTTGTTGTTTACCGTTAACCTTGTCTTTCTTGAAAAACCACTAAGTTTTAACCTTTTTAGCCTCTTCCAGGCTTTCCCTATGTCTTTGAAATCAGTTATCTTTTCGTTAGTAAAATACTCCAGTTTGGATTTAGCTACAATTTGTTTAGTATGTTTCTCTTTAATTTTTTGGTCATTGAAATTTTCTTCTGTGGGGTATTTATTAAATCTGTTACTTGCCTTATGTTTATCTTTTACTACTTCGGCACAGTCCTCGTTCCACCAGGGATTATTTCTGGTCTGGTTGATCTTTTCCAAGGACTGTGCGCTCATGGGAATGGCTTGTGTACTAGCTTCTAAAATTTGTGTATGAATATTTGTATAGTAAATTTCTATGTTCTGATGTTCTACTTCGTTTGGGGTGTGTTTCTCTAAAATCGCTTTAAAAACTTCCCAGTTGGCTTTTTCGTATAGAAATTTCTTGGGGGGCAAATCTTCCGAATCATCTATGTCTGCCGCGATCTCTATTGAAATGGGCTTATGGTCTGAACCCAGGGAGTCTATTAGGGGGCACCAGTCCGTTTTTGTGAATAACTGTGGACTGATCAAGGTTAGGTCCACAGTTGTAGCTCTATTATTTAGTATGTGAGGGTATCTTGTATTCGTTCCATCGTTAAGCAGAACCAGATTTGATTCGTTAATTTCATTCATCAAAATCTGGTCTTCATTTTTTATACAATTATGCTCCCAGGCTATGTGGTGAGCGTTAAAATCCCCCAACACAGCCCAGGAGCAAGTTAGGGGCAAAGAACTAAGCCAGTTAGTTGTGGGAGCCTTTTTGTATCCCTGTGGGTAATATACGTTTACTATATGTAGGGGGTGATCTTTTAAATGAATTTGTATGGTGTTAGAATATTGAATTTTATCGATATTTGTGATTGGTGAGGCAATGTTGTTATAGCCTATGTTTTTCCTTACGTAGGTTGCTGTTTTTACTTTATCTAGTGAGTTACTAATTGAAGGGGGATGGCAAAAGCCATCTATTCTAGGTAGATTTATAACTGTGCAATTTAATGATTGGATACAGAGGATGTGGTATTGAGTTGTGTTTGTAGCAAGAAAGTTTATCAGAAAGTCTATGTTGGAGGACACTGCTCTGCAGTTCCACTGAAGAATATTAACAGAAGAAGAAGACAGGAGTATTTTGACTGGATTTTAATGAAACTGTATCATTCAAGATACTTACAGGGCTTTATGTGACACGTATCTGTACCGCCTGGAAGCCTCAGCCGGTTCGCAAACCAACTGAGCCAGACGATACAGACTACTGCCTTGTGTGGTAGGAATGGGGGACTGACCGTCTGTTGGGAGGAGGGCCACCAAACCGTCAAGGAGCAGTTTGGGCTTATTGCCATTTCTGGCCTTTACTAAAGAGATTAGAATTTTGGTTATTAGCTCCTCGCCTGGGGATTTATTTGTTTCCTGTTGTTCTGCTTGTTGTATTTGTTTTAAGTCAATGGGTGTGACTAGTGTGTTAGATTCACAGGGCGGACTCAGATCCAGTTTTTGTGTCATTTTGTCTTGGAAGTTTGTCATTAGTCTGTCCATATGTTTAGTTATACTCGTCATCATAGTTTCTGTCTGTTTTTGGATCTGGTCCGCCACAAGTACTTCAATGGTTTTTTCTGAGGCTTGTTTTTGTTGTTTAGTTAACAGAGTGGCTTTGGCTTTTAATAGTCTCTTTTTATTGCTGTTTAATCTTTGTCTTTTTGAAAGAATTCTTGTTCTTGTTCTTCTAATGGTAGGGGGTACATGTTCCGGGTCACCGGGGGGGTCCTGAACTGGATCCTCAACAGTCTCCCGGTCCACAACTCCCCTCACTTTATCTGCGAAAGTAGGTTTCAGTGCCCTCCCTGGGGGGCCTCTCTCTTCCGTTCTCCATGCCCTATCTGGTGGCAAATGTGGAGGTGGCCTTCTTTGTTCCCTGAGTGTTTTCTCTTCACTGAGCACGACCTTGGCCTTCTTAATGGCCTCTGAATAAGGCAAGAATGTTTCTGCTCTAATTCTGTTGGCTTTCAAGCGCAGTTGATATTGTGGGCAGCCCTGGTATGCAGCCGAATGCTCTCCCATACAGTT
>CM065685.1:22356297-22366297 GCA_017654935.2 Phymorhynchus buccinoides
TTTTAGTTTCACGACAATAACCCTAGGCTGACCCTAGCCCTATCCTATTCAATTTTATAGCTCTCGATCACTCAAAGTCTGGTTCTTTTCAGTTTCACAACAACCCTAGGCTGATCCTAACCATATCTTCTTCATGTTTATATGACCTCGATCTCAAAGTCTGGTTTCTTTCAATTTCATGACAACCCTAGGCTGATCCTATCCTTGTCATGTTTATGACTCCCGATCTCAAAGTCTGATTCTTTTCTGTTTCACAACTAAACTTTCATTTGCAGCAATATGATCTCACTTTACTGTGTTGAACTTCTTTTTTGTTCTTGTCTGAGCGGTGGATGACGAACGTATTTTATGACACGTTCATATTTTATGTAACTTTTTTCTTCTTCTCTAAAGTAGCCAACTGCATCACGTTGAAGATATTTTGAAAAGACATATATGTTCATACACTTTTGAAGTGCAATACACTCTTCTACATAATGTTAACACTGTTTTGCCTCCTTTAGTTGATATCTATCAACTGAATTTCTTGTCTGAAATTGTAAATAGGCCTAGACAATCTACGAGCCAGACACGGTGACGCTCAAACTCAGAAGGTGGCATGGACAAGGGGAGGGGGGTTGGGTGGATGGGAGGTGTGGTGTGGGACTGGAAGAAGGGGGTGGGTGGGGTGGGGGGATAGTAGAAAAGCAGATGAGAGGAAAAAAAAAGGGGTGTTGACTTTATTGCCTGTGCTCATAGCCAAAGCAAACAAAATAGAGTATATATGCTATGCTTTAAACGCGAGTCACCGATGGGCGTATAATAACGCATCGTGTTGAATCGTATAACCGTTCAGAATTAATGGGGGGGGGGGGGGGGGGGGGGGGAGACAAAAAAAAACCATATACTGCGAGTGTGTAAATGTGTGTGAATGCCCCAATCCTCTCGTGCGTCCATACTCAAGGGTTTATTTAGATTGGGTTTAGGTTAGGTTCAGGTTAGGATGTGTAGGTTCTAAACATAATAGCCGTTAAGCTTTCGTCCCGTATCCTTGATTGCTTCATTTACTGATATACAAATCCACAATTATTATTTAATCAAAATATATTCGAACTTTAAATTGTGTTCTTGATTAGAAATGAATGATAGCATAGTACACAAGGTAACGATTAAATAGTGCTCTCTCTCTCTCTCTCTATTTTTTTTTTTTTTGGGGGGGAGGTGTCAGTAAGTTGTTCAATGTCATTTCATACTTGGGGATGCAAAGGCTTCCGTACACGTTAACATATTTCGCTATTTCTCCATGACAACACAATGTTAATGCTACTATCATCGAAATAGTTCAATATCACAGCGCTAGTGTGACAACTATTTCGTAATAGTAGAACACCGTTCTATTTCTTACTATCATAGCACGCAAAATCGGCCAATCATTGACAGCCGCTATGACGCGCCTCCAAGGAGCAGACGACAAGATAAATGAATGCCGTCTCGACTGAGTTGAAAACGTTCCGGTTCAGTTACAAAAACCGCGATATTCTTGTACACCGTCACCCGTTGCACTATATAACACGAGTGTTTCAAATGAAGCATTTCATCATGTTGTGTACATCGTGGACATGAGCAGTGAGTGTTTTCCTTTTTTTTCCGTTTTTAGTTTGGTTAAGACGGGGTAAAAAGCCCATGCCAATTATCTCATGAAATAAAGCAAATTTCAGTGACATTTGCCCATGAGACGAATGCTAAACATTAACACTCGTCTCATGGGCAAAATGTCACATTAACACTCGTCTCATGGGCAAAATGTCACTGAAATTTGCTTTATTTCATGATATAATTGGCATGGGCTTCTTACCCGCCCATGGGCTTTTTACCCCGTCTTCCCCTACTACCAAGAATAGCCCATTCACAGTGACAGGCAGGCATCGCGCGCGCGCACACACACGCACACACACACACACACGTGTACAGAGAGAGAGAGAGAGAGAGAGAGAGAGAGAGAGAGAGAGCGAGAGAGAGAGAGAGAGAGAGAGAGAGTTTTACATCAGTTGTAAGAGGCAATGCTATGGCATAGCGGGCACCTTTCTAGGATGGGCTAACCAGCGACATAATTATATGCCTTTTACTTGCCTTAGTTATTCCTCTTATTCCTTGATGTTGACTAACTCTACTTTTAAGTTGCGCTGGAGGCCTTTTACTGACTTTGCTGCTCACATTTGAGATGTAAGTGTCTAAGGTCTTGCGAGATTGTAAAACCCAGACATTTCATCTCTACCCGTTTCAGGTCCTGGAATCGTATTCACGTTGAGATAGCATGAGACTTAGCATGATGCTAACTTAGAAGCTCTTCCAATGTCCTATAGGATTTAATAGGACTTTTGGAAGAGCTTCTAAGTTAGCATAATGCTAAGTCTCATGCTATCTCAACGTGAATACAGGCCCACTGGCCATGAAGCTGGTAGTTCTTTATCAGGGGATTTTTTTTATTTCTGGTCACATGGAGGCTCTTGCATTTGTCGGGATGGAAGGACATCATCCATTTGTTTTCCCAGGATGCTAATTCATTGAGGTCCAGTTGGAGATCCTCGTGGTCTTTGGGAGGGTCCACTGCTCGGTGACAGAGTCGTCCACAAAGAGAAAGGAAGTTGGAAGATAGTTGCCTCGGAATATCATTAATTGATGCAAACAGGAAAAGGGCCAGCCCAAGCACAGAACCTTGGGGGACTCCTGATTCTACAGGGATAGCTTCGGATGTGGCTCCATCAACAACTATTCTTTCCTGCCTGCCTGTAAGGAAGCTCTCAATTAATCTATTGACTGAACTTCTGATCCATAGAGGCGAAATTATGCATAAGGAGAGAGTTGTAAATCTTATCAAAGGCCTTTTCAAAATCCATAACTAGGACGTCGGTCCTTCCAGATATGAAAAAAGCGACAAAAATGTGCTTGATAGTGGTGGTGAGAAATACTGGGTCACACCCTCACTCACACACACACCACAACTCGCACACACACACAACACAACTCTCTCTCTCTCTCTCTCTCTCTCTCTCTCTCTCTCTCTCTCTCTCTCTCTCTCTCTCTCTCCCCCCCCTCTCTCTCTCTCTCTCTCTCTCTCTCTCCCCCCCCTCTCTCTCTCTCTCTCTCTCTCTCTCTCTCTCTCTCTCTCTCTCTCTCTCTCACACAAACACACACACACACACGCACGCACGCACGCACGCACGCACGCACGCATGCACGCACGCACGCACGCACGCATGCACACACACACACACACACACACACACACACACACACACACACACACACACACACACACACACACACACACACACACACACACACTCATTCCATTCAATGATGGATGCAGCAATCTTAGAATCAAAGGAAGTCATCCTACTAGGCGATTTTAATATTGATCTAACAATTCCGGGAACTAAATGGAATCAAATGTATACAATGTATGGCTTGGATCAAATAATTAATGTTCCAACACGCATTACTGAACATTATAAAACTTTAATTGACCACATCTATGTAAACTCTAAAGCGAATATAACAGAAATATGCTCTGTACAAACCTGTTGTAGTGACCCATTCCTCTGTTTGTTTAACTTGGGGAAAAAAGGGCATAAAAATCCCGAAGTCCGGCCATAAAGAAATATTTTACAGGTGTTTTATGCATTTTGATCACAATTCGTTTCTAGAAGATTTAGTTAACTCCGATTTAAATTATGTCTATCAGATTAATTTACCCCGAAGAAGCGATAGAGTGGATTAATAGATTTCAAGAAAATTACAACAGACACGTCCCATTAGTGAAAAAAAAGAGTTAAGCACGTTCCCAAACCCCCTTGGATAGATAACGACATAGACATAGAAGGATATAAAAGAGACAATTTACTAAATTCAAATGACAAACAAGCATTCCAAAAACAAAGGAACAAAGTAAACTCGATGAAACGAAAGGCAATACAATTTGTTTTTCAAAACTTGGTAACTTCATCTAAAACCTCTAATACAATATGGAAAGCTATTAACCTTTTAACTAATAAAAATCCCAGTGATAACGCCCATAACCTTATTAAAGATCTGTCACCTGAGGGCTTAAACTCACACTTTGCAAGTGTTGCCGAGAAGCTGATTGCCGATGACAAAACTGATGAAAATGACCTTCAACTTCTTAATGATTACTGTCGTTTAAAGAACATTTCCGTACCCTTTAACATACCTCCCATATCCGTAAATGAGACACTGAACAGTCTAATGAGCTTAAAACAATCAGGATCCAGGGATTTAGATGGAATCGATGGCAACATTATAAAACTAGCAGCACCTGCTATTGCTGACACACTTACATATATTTATAATATGTGCATAGATAAGGGTCAGTTTCCTAAAAACTTCAAACTAGCTAAAGTTATACCTTTCTACAAATCAGGTGATCGTGCCAGTCCCTCTAACTATCGCCCTATAATATCTGTGTTATCACTTTTGTCCAAACCACTTGAAAAACACGTAAAATTCCATTTGTGTAAGCATTTAAACCGGTATAACCTACTTCATGAAAACCAGTCAGGATTTCATGAAAATCACTCGTGTCACACGTCCCTCATTCAGCTTATTGATAGATGTCTTTCCAAAATTAACAATAATGATTTTACTGGAATTCTTTTCATTGACTTTGCCAAGGCATTCGATGTTATTAATCATTCCTTCTTAGTAAGAAAAATCAAACTTTACAAAATGACCGATCAAGCCCTAATATTCCTTACCTCCTTTCTTAGCAATCGTCATCAGCTTGTCGAAGTCGGATAAAAAAGATCAGCACTACTCCCAATTAAGTTTGGTGTTCCTCAGGGCTCAGTATTAGGACCTCTCTTGTTTTCCCTATAGATCAATGACTTGCCACTGCATTTACAATGCTCTTCTGAAATGTTTGCAGACTTGCAGTCCTGTAATGGTAACCCCAATAATTTGGTCAGTGATCTTCAGAACAATGTTGATAAATTAATGATATGGACTAAAAAGAACCATATGGCATTAAATGCTACTAAAACAAAATGCATGTATGTCGCTACACGACAAAAAAGACAGAAAATGAGCTATCCATTCCCACCTTTATACATTCAAGATCAAAAGATAGAAGAAGTGACATAACATAACGTCTTAGGCGTTACTGATTTATTATGGTCTGATCATATTTCTTATCTTGGCAAACGAATTTCAAAAAGAGGATATATCAGCTTGCAAAAATAAAAAAGTTTTTGAATCTCCACTCGCGAAAGTTGTTCTTCTATGCTCACATCTTATATCTTATAAATTATGCATCTACTCTTTGGGACAGTACCAGTGAAACCAGCCTGAAACACATAAGTCGTTTGCATAAACGAGCTATAAAATTAGTTCTGTTAAAATCCAACACCTTGACGGCTAATGAATACAAAACATTAAATATTTTACCACTAAAAGACAGGCTACATTTTAACAAATGCCTTTGCATGTACAACATGGTGAATGGAGTTGCTCCTACAAAAATTATTGACAGTTTTACCATCAACCCAAATCAACATACTCATTCACTCTCCTTTCCCAGACCCCGAAATAATTTATACAAGTCTAATTTTGTTTACTCAGGGGGTACAGCATGGGATAATCTATCTTCTTCTCTAAAATTGTGTCCTTCAAGACAAGCTTTTAAAAAGGCACTTAAAAAGACTATGATTGAAGCCTTGTAAAATAACCAACGCTACTTGTCAAAATAAAGGCTTTGTGGGTCGTATTTACATAATATATTCCATTAATTTGTTATGTTCGTTACTGACACCCTGTAAACTAATCAGTGATGTTTATCAACATGAGGGCTTTGTGGGTCAATGCTATGTGTTTTATATGTGTTATTTTCCATTTGAAGGGGGGGGGGGGGATTCTAGTGATCTGTCTCATTTATTTTTTTCGCTTTACACCTGAGTGGTTTTACGGGTTCTCTCTGCATTTGTAAGTTAGATTTTTTGCACGTCCGCGATCTCTCTCTCTCTCTCTCTCTCTCTCTCTCTCTCTCTCTCTCTCTCTCTCTCTCTCTCTCTCTCTCTCTCTCTCTCTCTCTCTCTCTCTCTCTCTCTCTCTCTCTCTCTCTCTCTCTCTCTACACACTCTATCAGGCTCCTTTTTTAAAAAAAATTCTCGTCTTTACGATGTCTCTATCAGCGTCTATGTCTCAATCTTTTTTTCTTGTCCCACCTGTTGCTCTCTCCCTTTCAAAGAATGATTGCATTTCTATTTATATTTTGTACATAATGCATTTGCTAGTCATGATTTATGTATGATTTGTTTTTTATATTTGTTCATCGTGCTTTGGTTCCGTACACCAATTTTCATTGTTGATCTTTACATTTTATTGATTCAGTATGTTTTTTCTTTTCATGACGACAGGATGAAAAAAAGCTTGTATCTTACTCTTTTATCGTCATTAAAGATAATTTTGACTTGACTTGACTTGACTTGACACACACACACACACACACACACACAGAGGTCGAGAGGGTATGCAGTCATGTATTGTAAAGACAAACAATTTATCGTGTGTGTGTGCGTGCGTGGGTGCGTGTCACCACAACTCGCATGTACACACACACACACACACACACACACACACACACACACACACACACACGAAGGTCGAGAGGGTATGCAGTCATGTATTGTAAAGACAAACAATTTATCGTGTGTGTGTACGTGCGTAGGTGCGTGTGTGTGTCACTGACTGAGCCAGTTGTGTTTGACTATGACCTTCACATAGCAGATAAAGCGACTGCTATTCTACTTCTACAGGGCTGGACTAAAATTTGTTTTCAGTGGTGGTAGGTGATAGAAGCTGTGAAGCAGCGACAGGCACCTAGGCATTTATTAAAAAAAAGAGGACCTAGAATACTACCTTGAGGAACACTACTGCTAACATGTGCAGCCTACAGACTGATTTCACATCTTTACCATTACAATATTGACTTATGTTACTTGAAAAGTCTTCTATCCATTTAAGTAAATTGTTGTGGATTCCATAACCATGTAATTTTATTTTATGTTGTACTTACAACAGTTATGTTGTAATGGAAAGAGTGACCCGAGTTTCGTTGGGCTTAAAAGCTGATTAAGTCCTTTTAAAACATTTGTTTATTATTTATTTTATTTTATTGTTTGTTTTTAAATAAATAGATCTAGTGCAGGTCAACCAATGTCTTAGCATGTACTATTTGCCTTCTGAGTACTGGGTGCACTATCCCAGGTTGCTGGGGTGATGGCTTATGTACACTTTCTTATTTCAAGCACTGGGAGAGGGGTGGAAGTAAAGTACATTTTCGTACTACACATTTCATAATTTGCACACCATTTCAACGCCCCAGAAGAAACACCAGTATGCAGTACTTTTTCTTGTTACAAACTTGCTGTTTGTATACACTTTGAAAATCCAAAATAAACCACTCTTTTTTTTAAAGCGTGAATAGCAAATTTCTCCTTTACATCAAAGACTGTACAGGGGAAGATAAACATCCGGTCTCTTTTCCCTATATGAGTAGTGAGGACAGAAACACTGGTTATGTCCCTTTGAAACGTGACACACTTTACACATCGATAGGCCAGTTGAAATCTCCGTTCAAGTTCCAGTCTGAGTTTTTGGATAGCCTCCACTGTGAATAGTGCACATGTCCGCACTAACGATAACTCTATCAGCCCGGTTCGCCGAGCTTTTAAGTAATCCATCTGACCCTTTTAGAATATCTTTGTTTACATCCTGCAGTCCTAAAGATTGCAGGCACATGGGAGGGATCATGAGGCTGGGGCTGTGCCGGTCGGGGTACGTCCCTGGGGGCCGCTACGGTAGCTGGATTGGCCTGACATGAGACATGAAACGCTGGGGAGACTTCTATTTTTTAGTTCTTTTGTTTTTGTGTTGATTTTTAGTTTGATTGATTTTTCTTTCTGTCGCAACGCACAGCGCTGTATAAGTGTCCAGTGGGACAGAGCAGGGTAGCCAGATTAAGATCAGATGAGAATCAGTGAATATTGTACACCATTGGTAGTGCAGCATACTGGGAATGAGATTGAATCATAGGGTAAGACGGGGTAAAAAGCGCATGGGCGGGTAAGAAGCCCACCCCAATTATCTCATGAAATGAAGCAAATTTCAGTCTCATTTTGCCCATGAGACGAGCGTTAATGTCTAGCATTCGTCTCATGGGCAAATTTGACTGAAATTTTCTTTATTTCATGAGATAATTGGGGTGGGCTTCTTACCCGCCCATGCGCTTTTTACCCCGTCTTCCCCTACACATTATTTTTAAATATATATTATTATTTATTTTTATGTCTGTGAGTGTATTTGTATTTAATGCTGTTATAAAGTAAAGTACACCTGTGCATGCGCATTAATTTTGAATAAAATCATACCAGCCCCGAAAGTCTCCAAAAGTTTTTTTATGAACCTGCCCCCTTCCTCACTTAAAAAAAAAAATTGAAGCGTTTACTAGGCAAACATGTTTTGAATAGGCAAACATGTACCGCCGGGTATGTAATTCTTTTGGGGTGGTTTATCACAATATCAGGCGAATGTATTTCACTTTTACCAAAACCGTTTTGAGAAAAAAAATGTAACGAAGCCTACCTAACTGCCCCCTTCCCTCCCACTTTTGGGGGGAAGATTTACTAAACTATCCTGGGATAAGCACTGATTTGAAGCACCGAGAGAGAGAGAGAGAGAGAGAGAGAGAGAGAGAGAGAGAGAGAGAGAGAGAGAGAGAGAGAGAGAGAGAGAGAGAGAGAGAGAGAGAGAGAGAGAGAGCACCATCACCCTAAGCTAAGTGACCCAGCCAGTCAGGACCCTTTCAGCGGAAACCCAACCTGATGCTGAATGGAGCAGGAACCACCATAGCTACCTTCACTCTAAGCTAAGTGACCCAGCCAGTCAGGTCCCGATCAGCGGACACCCAACATGATGAAACATACTCGAACAGGAACCGCCTAAGCTAATGAAAAAAAGTTATGTTTTGTGGCTTTTACGTGCAAGACAGTATGAGTTTGCTCAGTTGCAGTGTTTGTGATCGAACAATCACAACTGAGCCAAGCAAATAAGAAGATCGGGATCTGTGATGAGAAACACACAGTGTTGTATAAAAGTAGAATTGATTAATTTTTAAAAAAATCAGAGACAAAATTGTGTGTCAGATTCAGTGCGAGATCTGCATGCTGCACGCACATCTTTGGTTGTTCCTTGCCCATTACTTGTTGTCAACCAAACATTCAGCCCCATCGGCTCGGAAATGAGTAGGCCTAGATCACTTTTCGCGACTCCGCGCGCTAGAGATAAACAAGCGCATTCACTCTTGCAAACAGGCTTCGATAAAGCGGCCAATATTTCTCTGCGGAATAGGGTTAGGGATGGGATTAGGGCTAAGGCCAGTTTTGGGGTTAGGGGTAGGGTAAGGATAAACAGAGAGGCGGAAATATTAGACTGGAACACATTGAGGTAGGGACACATAGAGACAAAAGTGGGAACACACAGAGACGGGGACACAATGACAGGGACATATAATATATAGAGACAACATTGTGGACAAACAGAGACGGGACATAGAGACAGAGACACATAGAGATTAACATATAGAGACGGGGACACGTAGAGACACAGACATATTGAGACGGGGACGGATAGAAATGGGGACTTATAAAGACGGGGACACAGAGACAAAATATGGTACACATAGAGGCAGGGACACAATGACGGGGACACACAGAGCACGGAACATAATGCAGACGGGGACACATAGAGACAACAATGGGCAACAACGGGATGTAACCGTCTTAATGCAGACTGGGAACTCAAATATTGTTGAAATGAGTAAGGGGAAGGAACTTCTCGTAAATTAACTCCCTTTTTTATACCAAAGTTATTTATGGCACCGATTCGCCTGCAAAGTGAAAGTAGTTGCCACAACAATACAGACCCAAGTTCATTAAATATTGTTGGT
>CM065685.1:22371297-22377762 GCA_017654935.2 Phymorhynchus buccinoides
GCAAATGGACTGGGGGGCAAATGGTCTGGGGGGCAAATGGTCTGGGGGGCAAATGGCCAGTGGGGAAATGGCAGGGGTGAAGTGTCCGGGGGCAAGTGACCAGGGGGCAAATGGCCAGGGGGGCAAATGGACAGGGGGCAAGTGGTCCGGGGGGCAAATGTCCGGGGGGCAAATGGTCTGGGGGGCAATGGCCAGGGGGGAAAATGGCATGGGGGAAGTGTCCAGGGGCAAATGTCCCAGGGGGCAAATGGTCTGGGGGGCAAATGGCCAGTGGGGAAATGCAGGGGTGAAGTGTCCGGGGGGCAAATGTCCAGGGGGCAAATGGTCTGGGGGGCAAATGGCCAGTGGGGGAAATGGCAGGGGTGAAGTGTTCCGGGGGCAAATATCCGGGGGGGGGGGGGGAGTGGCCTGGCCTAGACCCATTCTAAAGACCTGTGCCTGGGGAAAAGCAGCTGCGAAGCGACGCGAGCGCGGGGCGTTGCTGCTAGTACATAATATATGCAGTATGCATACACTTAAGGTGCTGGTAGACCAGGGTGACAGATTTGGAAGTGCTTATCATTCTTCTCCTGAGCACGACTCCCTACTTGCGAATGAAATTGCTGTATTGTGTGCAGTGTGTGTTCATTGCAAATAATGTAAACCTATTTTGTTCTTTGTATCTATTATGATCTGTGTTTCTATCTTTTCATATATAAATCAGTGTTTATGTACAATGCTTTGTTGGGTTTTTGTGTGTGTGTGCGTGTAGGCATTACTCATTGTTTGTAGTGTTTTTATAGCTCAGTGTTAATGTACAACGCTCTGAGGCTCCCTGCAAAGGCAGTAGAGCGCTTTATAAATGTCCAGAATTATTATTATTATTATTATGATAATGCCTCAAATGACATTTTTTTGTCCAGAAGGCGTTAAATCTCTATTTTTCTCTCTTCTTCTTCTTTCTTCTTCTTCTTCTTTTTTTCTTTTTTTCTTATTATTATATTATTATTATGATTATTATTATTATATTATTATATTATTATTAATTTTTATTATTATTATTATATTATTATTTTATTACATTATATCATTCTTCTTCTTCTTCTTCTTCGTCTCTTCTTCTTCTTCTTCTTATTATTATTATTCTTATTTATTATTATTATTATTATCATCATCATCATCATCATCATCATCATCACATCATCATCATCATATCATCATCATCATATGCATTATTATTATTATGTATTCATTACTTATGCATTATTATTATTAATATTATTGTTGTGGTATTATTATTATCTCATTATTATATTATTATTATTATTATTATATATTATTATTGTATTTTTAAAAATTATTCTTATCATCATTCGTTCTTTATTTTAATGTCTATCACCTTACAGTGATCTTAGAGACAAAAAAAAAGTGTATGTTTATGTGTTAGTGCATGTGTTATTTTGAATGTACATCTGGGGAAGGGATAGGTACGAGTGTATGAGGATTATGCTAGTCTGTGGGCCTGCCTATACATCCCGACAAAATAAAATGGGGGGGGGGGGGGTATTGGTTGTTTGTAAATATATAATTTATATAGAATGTCATTTAAAGTGTTAGTGAAAACGGTTAAACTTACTTAAAATTGAATGGAAACATTAAAAGAAAAGTCAACCAAATTAATGAGTAACATCAAAGTAAAAATAATAACAAAACGCATCATAATAAAATGTCCAATAGGGGGTAGGGCTCTCTAAGAAACTGCTAAGAGGTCCCCGAACGACCGCCAACATTTTTTTTTTAATTCATTTGAAAGAATGTTCTCATATGTCGACATTGCGATGGCTTGGAGTCAAAAAAGGGACTAGCTTTAATAGGTAGTCCATTGACGTATTATTGAAATTTTTACAAAAACTAATAACTTGCATCAAACTATGACTGCAGAAATATAAAAAATGGGGTTTTGCTGTTTATAATTTCAGCGCAGATCTCTTTTTTTTTTTTTTATGCAAATGATTAGTTTTGGTAATAAGTTCAATAATGTGTCGATGGACAATCTAAAGATAGTCCGCTTTGACTCCAAGACATCGATTGCTGGTTCAGTGTCCAACAACCAAGAAGGAAAATATGTTTTTTTTCATATTTTCACACAGAAAAAGGCACGTGGGAATGGTGTAATATGCGATGTCCACAAGCAAGCACCCCCCCCACACCCAAAAAAACGGCTTTCACAATTTGGTTTTCAAAGCATCAACCCGAAATCTAAAAACTAATCTTTTTAAATCGACCCTGTTGAAGGACCCCTTAATCCTGGTTGGCCAATATAGAACTTGAAAGATTTTAGCCTTTTTTGTCTTTTTAAAATATTTTTTTTAAAAACGAGATTGAAGTTATTTTTGTCTCTTTATAAAAACGGGAGTCCCAGGGATGAATTTATAAAAGACTAAAACATTCTCAGTGTAGGGATTAAAGGAATATCTGTCTTGTATAAACTGTTTCCAGTGGTTGCAAACATTTTGGGCTCACGAGGGTAACCTTTTCATTGCAGGTATTCCGCAAGTGTGGTGGAAACCAAAACATAAACAATAGAGGAACCACGTTAAAGACAAAAAATGAATTAAATGGTTAAAATTTCTATATGAGTTAACCTCTCACTCTGGTATAAGAAAATTGTAAAGTATTGTAAGATGATTTTGAGAATCAACACAGAATAGCATTTGAAATACAGAAAATGGAAAATTCAGCAAGAAAAATTTAAAAATATAATGGCAACAAGTTCGGCAGTAAATAATTATGGAAACATTTTACAAGCTCGGTAGCTTCCCTAATTTTTAAGGATGGATATATAAATGCGGCACCTGACAAATGATTGACAAGTACAGAGGTCTGTGATATTTTAAGGTGATTTACATACGTTTCATTTTATATGTACTTAAATCTTGTTTGGCAGCAAATTCCATCACATTTCTAAACTGTAATATTCTATATCATAGTTAGCCCGACGAGTTAACATATGGATAGACCGACAACACACCTGAGGGGCACGTGGTTGCCTGTTTCAACCACGATTTATAATAACCAGAACGTATATGAGGCTATTGTGTTGAAAAGAACCAAATGTGGTGTGTGTGTGTGTGGTGTGTGCGTGTGCGTGAGTGTAGTGTGCGTGCGTGTGCGTGCTGACGTGCGTGCGCGCTCGCTTCTCTCTCTCTCCCTCTATCTCTCTCTCTTCTCTCTCTCTCTGTCTACTCCTCTCTCTCTCTCTCTCTCTCTCCTCTCTCTCTCTCTCTCTCTCTCTCTCTCTCTCTATCTTCTCTCTCTCTTCACTCTCTCTGGTCTTAATTGGAATAATTACTGTCTGTTTCTGGTTGTGGAGAATAGATTAAAAAAAACCCTAGCGAACAACTTGTCTTCTCTTTCTAGATTTTTAGATTTTGTTTCATTTTGCTGATGCTTTTTGTTTCGTTTTGTTATGCACGCGTGTGTGTGTATATACGTGTGTATACGTGCGAGTATTTGTGTGTGTGTGTATGTGTGTGTATGGTGTGTGTGTGTGTGTGTGTGTGTGTGTGTGTGTGTGTGTGTGTGTGTGTGTGTTCCGCCTAGGTAGTCATCTTTTTCATATCACTGTCTGTTGTTTGCTCGTGAACACTTCAACTACAAAAAAATGTTATGAAATGAATTTAATGACAAATGTGTAGGGGGGGCACTACTAAACGAATATTCACACACACACACACACACACTCACACACACACAACACACACACAACACACAACACATACCCACACACACACAAACACATACACGCACGCACGCACGCACGCACACACGCAACACGCACGCACACGCACACACAACACACCCAAACACACTACCATCACATATCACACACACAGACACTGCGTGTACGCAGGCACAAAGTAAGAATCGGACACACACAACACGAAGAACATTGTGTTTAACGGGATCCTCCCGGTCTGGAATCAGAACATAAGTAGGAACATTATAGATTATACAATGTCTATGGTCAAATAGCGAAGTGCAAACGCCCCCGGGAGGACACAGATGCACGAATACAGAGAACACACAAACACTCACACACGTTACACAACCACATGCACGCGTACATACGCACGTCGCACGACACAACACGCAAAACAGCACACTACCACAATATAAACACACGATACACGCAAACCTACAAACACACACACAACACGCACGCACGCACACATCGAACCAGCGTCGCACACACGCACAAAAACAATAGCTGACAACACACGCAGCGCGCGCACTTATTGTGCCACAGTAAGTCACACACAGTCAGCACACAAAGTCACTCCCACAGAACACACAGCGCGGTTTCTTTACTGAATATGACAGCCGTGTTTGTAGTTCGAAGCCCCATACAGATCGCTTACCTGAGCAACGGGGACACTAACCATCGCCACATTTTATTAATTATTGTCTCCGGTTCCCCCTCTCACTCATTGCCCAGCTGTACGGACGGGGCATGTTTATCCCACTAGTGCGCCCCCGTCAAGTCAGCCGCAAATTCTGAACGATTCAGCTCCGACCGTTGACTAAATACCGCACCCCATTATACATTATGCTCAGACCTATGAGTATATGTGGTCGTGTCATAAACCAGAACAGTACCCCTCACCATGCGCCACACCACGTGCACCTGTGCGGGTACGTGAAGATAGGGCGTGCGTGCTTCCAACGCCGTGGTGTCGTGTGCGCAAGATCTTGCGTACTTGTCACGTTCGCACACCACGAGAGCACTCAGTCCGAAATCTCTTTGGCAGTCTCCCTGTCCGTATTTATCTATGTCGTCATGTGTGTATACACGAGCGTGAGAGAGAGACCCAGAGGAGTGTGGAGGAAAGATGAAACCTGTTTAAGGAGATAAGAGAAGAGCTGAGTCTTTCAGAGACGGAGAGAACAGAGGTGAGTGGAGAGAGAGAGAGAGGGCGGCGCTATCGAATGTCCCGCGCAGCTCCGCACAAAACCTAGATATCTCTATTTTGTAAGCTTTCTATTAAACAAAAAAACTACAAACACACCGAGCTTCATTTTAAAGCGAAATGCGAGGATAGTTCAGGTGGGCCAGGGGTTTATTGTGGTGCAACGTTTTGTCTGTAGCTTGTATCTAACACTAACTATATGTCTACGATCACATGGCACCCTTGATTCAGTTGTCCAGAGGTCCTTATTTGTGTTTCCATTTTTAGGATATACAATCTAGTCCCTTCCGAGTCCGTATAATGATTGTACAAGACATCCTCTTTGTCGATCTCACCTAACGTGATAGGCAAGCATGTTTTAGCTTTGACAACAATTTTGACTTTGACTTACACAAAAACTTGGTATGTGTTGTTTGTCTCATTGTTGTTAACGCATGGTTGTGACGCTTTAAGTTGAGTAGGAGGTTCTTTATTTCTCACTCGCTCTCTCTTATACATGTCCGTTTTGTCATGGACACTTGTTTAGCATTCCTTTATCGTCAATACGATAATTTGAGACTGACACACACACGCATACCACCACACACACATTCACACAGACACAAACACACACACACACAAAACACACACACAACACAGCACGCACACACACACAAACCGCAACACCCCACACACACACCACAACCACACACACGCACACACAAATACAACACACACACACACACAACACCACACACACACACACAAACACACACAAAACACACAACACACACCACACACACACAACAACAAACGCATACACTCACAAACAAACATTCACCCCTCACACATTAAACAAACACAGGGTTCTAGAATAATGGACTTAAAAGACCACAGATCACGTGCAAAATCTCGTGTTTAAAGGCTCTATATTAGTGGAAAGAATCTTGCTATGAACGGTCTCACAAATGACCACAAAACCAAAGGCGAAACATCGTTTAAAGATGCAGCCTCAATTCTGAACTTGGGGACATTTCTACGTGGTCACATGCTACCAAGGGACCAATCGCTGGCGCTTCAGCTATGACACAACATTGTTCAATTACGTTTAGAAAAATTAGAAAAACTTCCATTTCTTCTACATCTATTCTCAACCACACAATTCCTCTTCCTTTCTAAATCATTATTTTCCATATAATTTCAAACACTTTATTATCATTAAAATTATTATAACATCTAATATTTTTGATATTATTCTTAACTCCTATCACTTCTTTCTTTCACCTTTATAATCTTCTAAAATACTTATATTGGACTACTTACATTTTCCTACTTGACTTGTATGCTACTTAACATCTCTTTCTCTCTCCTCTCTCTCCTCCCCTCTCTCCTTCCTTCCCCCCTGATCTCCCCCCTACTCCTCTCTCTCCCTTCCATCTCTCCCTCCCCTCTCCTCTCTCTTTCCTTCCTCCTCTTTTCTCTCTTCCTCCCTCTCCTCTCCTCTCCCTTCTCCCCTTCTTCTCTCCCCCTCCCCTCC
>CM065685.1:22378262-22380762 GCA_017654935.2 Phymorhynchus buccinoides
CGAAAGACAGAGACAAAAAGAGATAGTATGTGGAAAAAAAATTGGAAGCCGTGCAAGGCAGAGAAAAAGAAACAAGAGAAGAACGAACGAACGAACGAAAAATTTTTTATTGAGGGAAAAAGAGTAAGCACACAATGGGCTTTTTTACATCTTGCCCTCAAACAAACATGCAAGAAAATCAATATATTCAACACAAAAATAATGAAGAAGCATGCAAAAAATAATCATCGAAGAATTATCCATGAAGAAGAAAAAATAGATACAACAAAACCGTCTATCTATCCCCCCCCATCCCCCCTCCCCCCCCCCCACTCACAGGCGACTGAGAGAGAGAGAGAGTGAGAGAGAGAGAGAGAGAGAGAGAGAGGGGGGAGAGAGAGAGAGAGACGGAGAGAGAGAGAGAGAGAGAGAGAGAGAGAGAGAGAGAGAGACGCAGTCACAGCCTAACTCTGTAGGCTAACATGTTCTGGTCACCAGTCTGTTAGGCTGATGCATATTCATGAAGTTCTCAATGATCCACCAGCGCGTCGCACCCACGGACCTACATTACATGTAAGAGTCGCACGCTCAATTAAAAAGGGCAGACAACAACTTCCATGACAAAGGGAAGACAACTCTGATGCGCCCAGCAGGTCACGTGCTCATCCATGGACTATGGAGCTGGCCCAAATCAGGTGACCTTCACAGGCAAAAGTCATGTGATACCCTATAGTCATCCCACTTATTGTAAAATATTAAATGTAAATTTCACTTAGGGTTTAAGCAAAATCCTTTGGCACACATGTACCCTAGACCCTCCCCTAACATAAAATGATGGGAAACACCTTCGCAGCTGGTGGTTTCTGTGAGAAACAGGCCCCTTTGTGACGTCACTATATACCGCTATAATACCGCTATTACCACTTGCGAATCCAACTACAATTTAGCTTTTATTGGTTATCTAATGTACAATTATGTCTTGCTACATGCAATGTTATGTGCCTGTCATAAAAAACAGACCAAGCTCTAAGCTCATTACAATAACGAGTCACACAATGGGCTAGTCTGCTAATGTAGAACCAAAATCACCGTTACTGGCAAGGGTGCAACTATTTATTTCCAGCACAGTAAATCCTAAGCATCTTATGGACTACATTGCATTGACATGTGACAGAAAAAAATATAGCTTGTGCTCTAATTCTACATGAAGTAGCGTGCTTTAAAATTGTGACGAGGGCCTGCCCATTTGTCTGTGCATCTTGAATGAATAAAACTGTATTACAACTGCCATAGCCTCAGTCAACTGATCGACATGACAACTATCATATCTTGTTCTGTTTCTTAAGTTCTTTTATTAATGCTCTTTATTTTTTTAATTAATAGGTGCATATTTAATGAGGAATAAGCCAGCATATTGTGTTTTTCACTTCTTTTACTTATACTTATGCAGTCTTGTTATTTGTAATTAAAAAAAAGAAGGAAAGAAAGAAGAAAGACAATTCGACTTTAGAAAGGTACAAATGAAATTTGAATATTGATGCAACGTTGACTCAAGATGCAGTCAGTTTGATGCAGTTCAGTCATCTGTGTTTTCTTTAGAACTCGTTTACCGTCAGGGAGAACGTTTGCATGATTTCCAGCATATTTTTCATGCAAACTTTACCAATTCCCAAACCTTTTACCTACCAAAATATCAATGAGAGAGAGAGAGACAGAGGGGGGGAGCGAAACAGAGGCAGACAGACACAAAGAGCGAGCAAGAGAGAGGGGGGGGGGGGAGAAACAAAAACAGAGAGAGAGACAGAGAGAGAGAGACAGAGAACGAGACATAGAGAACACTGAACATGAAACTATTTTCAAGGGTAAAGATTAGGTGAAGCCTATTTTTACAAAATGTGTGTGAGAGAGAGAGAGAGAGAGAGAGAGAGAGAGGAGGAGAGAGAGAGAGAGAGAGAGAGAGAGAGAGAGAGAGAGAGAGAGAGAGAGAGAGAGAGAGAGACAGAGACAGAGACAGACACAGATGGTGAGAGACAGAGAATTACAGAGAACCAATAGTCTAATGTAAAGAACAGAAATCCACCAATATCGTTCCACCATTATTGCCAAACCTGTTTAATAGGCTAATGGACATGCAGTGAGAGGGGTTCACCCTTGGAGTTGGGGTCAGATAGTGAAGGACCAGAGACTATCTTTCAAACATACACGTTGTATGAACATGTTTCATTCGATCAGCTTAAGTTTCGCTTTACATGCATAACTAATGGCAAACAAGTAGCATTATACCCATCTCCTTCCGTTTTACACCGTCAGACACTATTCAATCTAATCTCACTGAGGCTTGATGCACGACTGTAGCGAATATATATTTCAGAAGGAAACAAAGGGTAGGATAATGTTGTAGACGAGAGAAAATATTTACTTGGTGAGTGATTCTGTTAGGGAGGCTCTTCCTTATGCACTTTGAAAGGGAGTTGCATGGAATAGGCACCATGTTATGAACATAAACAATTGATGTCAGGCA
>CM065685.1:22385762-22388262 GCA_017654935.2 Phymorhynchus buccinoides
CTGTTGTCTTCTCCTGTATCTATCGCCCTCCCCCTAGCAGAACTAACAATCTCACTGATTCAATGTTTCATCCCGAATTTGAAGCCCTCATTGACTCCTATTCTCTGAACCGCAGTCCTCTTATTGTGCTAGGTGATTTTAATTTTCACTTTGCCCCACATGGCCGAAAGGCCGAAGAAGGCGTAAAGCCTTATTTCGTCAGAATTTTCACTTCGATAACCAACAGTCCTCTCACACAAATCGTCTCTGCCTCTCACTTGCTAATCACTCCCTCTCTCAGCTTGTAACAAAGCTATGTGTCTGATCACGTGACATGTGTTTCCAATCATGCAACCTGTGTTTCTGTTCAGGTGACGTCATATTCGGTCATGGGCTGGCTCAAACTACTTCTGGTCACGTGACTTTTGTTTCAATAGTACAACGACATCCAGCACCTTTTTTCACACTGAGGAGTCTGAGGGGCTTTCTGATGACGTCGGGGTGTGTTTTTTTACATTAAGTTGACATTTTGTTCCTACGTCACTGTGCTTGGCAACGTTTGTGATACATCTGCCGTACACAAATTTCCCAATAATTCCATGGTGTCCGTGGTGATGGAGTCGCCTGTGGCCAGGTCCTCCTGACGTCGGGCATCATCAATTTTTTCCCGAAAGCCTGGAAGCATGCCCGAGGACGATATTCCACTACTTGTTGAATGTCGGTGATCTCCAACTCCCTGTCCAAGTACCATTTGAGTAGAGGCGTCGCTAGCAGAATGCCCTTGCCTTAGTAGCTGCCAATCAAGGTT
Source organism: Phymorhynchus buccinoides (assembly GCA_017654935.2). Lineage (NCBI taxonomy): Eukaryota > Metazoa > Mollusca > Gastropoda > Neogastropoda > Raphitomidae > Phymorhynchus > Phymorhynchus buccinoides. The sequence goes on from CM065685.1 coordinate 22,386,550, forward strand.
CTCCTCGGGGTCTTCAGAAGCTGTTGTTGAAAGGTGTACTTTTGCATGTACGAGCCAATGTCCTTGATACTGACGTCTGTGTTCTTGAAGATGGGGGTCATCTCTTCAAAGAATTTTCGGAGATGAGAAGGAACGTGGACGTCGCACTGGACCAGGCCGAACAGTCGCCCATCACGGATGGCTTTCATGGGGCTGGGCACGGTGATGGGGCTCTTGCGGAAAGGGGTGAAAGGGAATTGTTGTTTTAGGAAATCCTGGAGTTCCTTGTTATTTGCTTTTCCCTCCAGCCATTGGCATTCCCACTTTTCCTCAAGGTGGATGCCCACATTTTGCCGCAGGTGATCTCCTCCATCTTGGCCCGAAGCTTACTCAGGGGTTTGCCAGTGATGGGGTGGACCATTAGATGACTCGTTAGGTGGCAGGTATGTCCGTTGGCGTCGTAGCCCTCCAGGGTTTGGGCCAGATGCCCATCAGGGTTTCGCAGGGACGTCTGCCCTCCCTCAAACATCCTGTGAAACACAACGCTGGGTCTGCCGCATTGATGAGCTTGGATCAGCTGGTGAAGATCCTTATGCTTCTCGTGGATCAGGCTGAAGTAGACGTCCTCTGGGAGCGTTTTAAAAAGGTAATGCAGCATGTGTCCGGGGACACCTTTGGCATCTTTCAGCATTTCCAAGCCCAAAAGGCTGCCTGTTTCTCTAGAGCTCTGAGGAAGGGCAGAACATCTCTGTTGTTGTACCACTTCAGGAAGTCCTCGAGCATAGACATGCCTTCTTCTTTCCATACTCGTTGGCAGTAGGCATAATCTTCTGAGGCTATGTCCTGTTTCTTTACGGAGCTGTGGAAAACCGATGGAAGTGGTAAATGAGTCATCTGCAGCTTGTCTAGGTTGTCAATAAACTCGTACGGAAAGAAGCCTTTCTTCTCTGGGATGTCAAATGCCTCCAAGTATTTAGAATAAGAGAACCCCGGGGCCAAAAAGTGGGTGATGTCGACGAACTTGAGTTTGTTGTTGCTGATGCATTTGAAGTTGTTGTTTTTGATGATGAAAGGAAGACTTGCCTGTCCATCCTGATGAATGAGTCGATGGAAAAAGTCAGGCTTGATGATGTTGATGTTGTATTTGCCGCTGTTAAACCCTATGATGGGGAGTTGTTGGAGGTAGCCGTCCAGGATTTTGGTGAGTTGGTTTGAGGATAGGGAGGCAACGCTTTCTTTTCCTTCTGCTTCTTTCTTTGCTATGTCTTCCAGCTCAATGTAGAAGTCAGCGAAATCCTCGTGGTCATCATCTGCTCCAGCCAATACACCATCTTATTGACCAGCTCTTGGGGATCACCCTGGGTGATGAAGCAGACAGCCTCTTCAAAGGTAGGGATATTGCTGGCCACGCTGACTGAGAGAGTCTCGTGTTTGGCCGTGTATGTCTTGTTCTTGCCATTGGGGATATTAGAAGGGACGAAGTAATTAAGCCTATTAGTCAAACGTGGCTCTGTAGGGGTAGATGTCTTTGTCTGCAGGAACAGTCACACCATTCTCACGGAGACATTCCAGAGGCGTGGAAGGTGGACGGCACACCCTGCCAGGGTAGACTTCTGTTGAACCTTGACCATCACATGTCTCTACATGGGGTTTAAGATGTCAATACAGCTTCCACCGTTTCTGGCATTTGGGGCACTTGAAGGTTCGAGTAGCCTTGTTGAGGTTAGCGATGTA
>CM065685.1:22395762-22398262 GCA_017654935.2 Phymorhynchus buccinoides
GACTGTCATCTAGAGAAACTAGACCCTGGTATAGGCTACCAATAATGGATTGATTGATAGACTGGTGGCAGATCAATACAAGGATCTCTATTATTGAACATTGTTCCGTTCTAATGTATGCCAGTCAGTCGTGTCCGACCATAACAGCCAGATAACAGAGGGGGGGGGTAGATGCTATTTCGGCGGGCTGGGCTAGAATTTGTTTTATAGTGGAGATGCTTTGCCTAGTTAGGCTACATCCCCACGCTCTCGGCCCAAAGGGACTTGAGGACACAGCTGGCGTTGGGGAAGGTCCCCAAAGGCCAACCCATCCCTTTGGCCGCGAGCACCAGAGCCGGCGCCAAGTGCCGCGCCTCGTTTGAGAGTCACAGTCTACCACGAGAGACTAAAACTGTGCCATGATTTATTTTTCTCCCCATTACATTAGAACATCATCTATTGTACGGCTCTCTATATCATGTTACTGTTGGCCCTCTCCTACCGCAGGTTAATGTCAACCGATGATAAAAAAGGCATTTTGATCAAAAGGCCAATCCTTCTCCTTCTTCTTCTTCTTCTTCTTCTTCTTCTTCTTCTTCTTCTTCTTCTTCTTCTTCTTCTTCTTCGATCGCTCAGACAGTTTCCTGGTCAATTATGTGCGCAGATGCGTCGTGCTGCCGTTATGCGTCTAACTAAGAAATAATTAGGCCCAGCATGTCCGACTTTGGTTGGAGGAATCTATTTGAAAGCGTTTCTTGAAGTAGAAAAAAAGGGCAGGAGAACGGACCGGTGGTAAGGCAGAAAGATAGCAGATGACAGCAAGCAAAAGGGAAAAGGCAAGAGTCAAAGAGAGTGACAGATTAGAGGACGTTACAAGCACAGAACTTCCAGAAGGTGGGGAAACTATTTATGCAAGGCCAATCCGTTCTAATACATTTTCAGATCTTCGCCATTGGCTCGGGGGCTCAGTACGTGCTGAGCAGAGGGGAGCTGAGCAACTACCTCACAGTGAACTTCGCTGGGGGGATGGGCCTCACTCTGGGCATCTACTGGGCCGGTGGGGTCTCTGGTAAGATGTGTGTGTGTGTGTGTGTGTGTGTGTGTGTGTGTGTGTGTGTGTGTGTGTGTGTGTGTGTGTGTGCGTGCGTGTGCGTGTGTGTGCGTGCGTGCGTGCGTGCGTGTGCGTGCGCGTGCGTGTGCGTGCGCGTATGCGTGCGTGCGTGCGTGCGTGTGTGTGTGTGAGTGCGTGCGTGTGTGAGGAGCAAAGAGAACGTTGTGTGCAAGCATCGTGTTTATTTTTTTCCCTTCTAATGATTCATTATTAAATGTTCTTGCTATAAATGTAAAGCGCACTGAACTCGTGGTAGAAAGAGCGCTATATAAAGTCATATTATCATGGCGACCAACTTGAAAGTCTGACGCTGCCAGCTACATCGATATATTTTTTTGCTATTATTATCATTATTATTATTATTATTATTATTATCATCATCATCATCATCATCATCATCATCATCATTATTATTATTATTATTATTATTACTATTATTATTATTATTATTTATTATTATTATTATTACTATTATTATTATTATATTATTACTAGGGCGTCGCCGAGCGGCAGACATGTCCGTCACCAGCAATGCCACGCACTTGCGACACCCCGTAGAGTGTCACATCCTGACACAAAATTGGAAGGGATTCTGTCTTCTAGTTCACGAGATACAGCTTGAAGAAGAAATATATAGCGCAAAGAAGGAAATTTCGGTTTTCAAGGTCAAACTGCAAGGTCAAGGTCAGCATGGCGATAATTTATGCTCGGATGTTTTCTACTCTAGGGTATACAGTACCACACACAATCTGAAGCACTTCTGTCAAGTACAAATGTGGAAAATAAAGCTTAAAACCCCGTTTGTAGACCCTTACCATTTTCAAGGCTTACCGATCTCCCGGATCATGACCTTGACCTTAATCAGTATGCCATCATCAGAAAGGGCATAAGCCAAAGTGCCTCCATGCCAAATGTGAAGACTCTAAGACCAACGGTGTAAACGTAATGGCCCCTTAAAGAGTTTCGGTTTTCAAGGTCGTACGCCAAGGTCATGACCTTGATAATTCATGTTCGGATCTCTTCCTATTAAGGTGGCACACCTCCACACCACACAAAATTTGAAGCGATTGTGCCAACCCGTTCGGAAGATATCCTTGGGACAGACAGAAAAACAAACAAATAAACATACAACAACAAAAACAAAAATACAAACCAGCCGACCGCAAAGTCTTTCACCTATGGTGACGGACAATTATTATTATTATCATCATCATCTATGAGACTGACGATGGTCGTTTTCACAAGGTGCATGCCTGAACCCAGCGGTCACCCTGGGGCTGTGTCTCCACGGGGCGGTGGCCTGGTACAAGCTGCCCTTCTACAGCGTGGCCCAATTCGCTGGGGCCTTCATCGCTGCCGCTGTCCAGTTCGGACTCTACTACGGTCAGTTCCATGGCAATAATTGTCCAG
>CM065685.1:22400762-22415762 GCA_017654935.2 Phymorhynchus buccinoides
TTTTGTGTGTGCAATTCATATTATGTTGAACCTTTTTATGATTTGTAATGCCTTTATACTGTTGTAAAGCGCTATGTAAGTATCCCCTATTATTATTATTTATGATGATGATGATGATGATGATGATGATGATGATGAAGATGATGGATTAACACTGACCTGCTTCGTTGACCAGATGATGATGATGATGATTGTGGTGATGATGGTCGTGGTGGTGATGATGATGATGATGATGATGATGATGATGATGGTGGTGATGGTGAGGAGGAGGAGGTGGAAGATGTGTCCACTCTGACCTGCTTCTTTGACCAGGTGATGATGATGATGATGGTGGTGATGATGATGACGATGATGGTGGTGGTGATGGTGAGGAGGAGGAGGTGGAAGATGTGTCCACTCTGACCTGCTTCTTTGACCAGGTGATGATGATGATGATGGTGGTGATGATGACGATGATGGTGGTGGTGGTGTATTTCTATCCTATGTCAATTGGTCTGACACAGCCTTAAAGGGACATGATCGTAAATAAACTCTGCCTTTTCACTTCATTTATAGCCATTTTTCATGTTCATCTATAAAATGCAACACAGTCAAATTCAAGTGGTGTATCTGCGCACGTTTGCAACTCTGGTTTTTTATAACCTTTAAAGGTGGACACTGGCGGATTAGTTTCTTGCAAGAAACACGTCGAGATCACCAGAAAGACAGCCTCTTTGAAGGATCGGAACACTCACTTTGCTCTGTTTTCCTATAAATCAAACCGTCAAAACGGCGATTCCTCCTTGGAGATGCCGGAGACAGTAGCCATTTTGGATGGGGTGGGTGGAGACCAATCCCATTGTGGTTGAAGCTTTTTCTTTTTTTGTAGTGCAGAAAATAAAGGAGCTATTTCCTTTGTTGTGAGCGAAACTCCTTTAGATAAACTGTATAAAATATAAAATAATTAAATAAAAACGCGTGTAATGCGACCATTTCGTGCAAACGATTTGGTCTAAACTCAGGCGGCCATAAAAAAAAGAAGAGACGGCACACTCACTTGTGAAATAATTTGACTTACAGCACATCCGCCAAGGAGGAATCGTCGATTTGACGGTTTGATTTCCAGGAATCCAGAGCAAAGTGAGTGTTGCGATCTCTGTACAGGGTGTTTTCCTGGTGATCTCGACGTGTTTCTTACCAAAAAAAACCTCATCCGTCAGGGTGGCCCTTTAAAGATCCACCAGATCACGTGTCAAAATCACGGGTTTCACGGGTTTTCCCTCTTATAACTGGAAATAAATCTTGTTTTGACCAAGTCTGACTCCCATATAAATGGCCCCAAATTCAAACCGAAACATCAGTTTAAAGAGCAGCCTCAATTTCAAGTTGGGGAAATTTGGATGTGGGTCACAGCTACCCAGACAAAAACAAGGTGGTGCGTCACTGGGTCTTTAAGCCCTAAAGACGACTTCAAGCTTTTAATTAACCCTCGATCGATCCAAAAACAAACAAATCTGTCAGGTTTTGGGCGGGTTCATCCTGATCGGCCGCATCCTGGCCATCACTGACCGGCGCAACATGCGGCCCGCGGACAGCGGCCTGCTGCTGTTTCTTTTTTCTTTCTGCAAAAATGAAATGGGTATTAAAAAAAAAGTAAGATTAGGAAAATAACCTTCAAGCATTTAAAGGAACACCCTGACGGGTGAGGTTGGGTTGTTTTATTCAAGAAACACGTCGAGATCACCAGAAAGACAGCCTCTTTCAAGGATCGGAACACTCACTTTGCTCTGGTTTCCTAGAAATTAAACCGGCAAAACGGCGATTCCTCCTTTGGTGGAGTTGCCGGAGAGAGAAGCAATTTTGGACGGGGTGGGTGGAGGCCACTCAAGAGTGGTTGAAGCCTTTTCTTCTTTGTATTGCAGTAAAACAAATTAGAGCTATTTCCTTTGTTGTGAGCGAAACTCCTGTTTGGTAAACTGTGTAAAATAGCTATATAAAAAAATTAAGGCTTGTATTGTGTATATTTCGTGCAAACGATTTGATCTGGCTTCCAGCACCTCCACCAAGGAGGAATCGCCAATTTATAACTTTGATTTCTAGGAAACCCGAGCAAAGGTGAGTGAACGTTGCAATCTCTGTAAAGGGTGTTTTCTTGGTGATCTCGACGTGTTTCTTACAAAAACGCATCCGTCAGGGCCCACCTTGAAAGGACATGTAAACAACTCATGTTCATCTGTATATACACAACACAATCAAATTCCAGTAGCGTATATGAGCACGTTTGCAACTCTGGTTTTTGTAACCTTTAAGGCCCTAAAAGGCGACTTCAAGCATTTAGTCAACCCTCGAAAAAAGAAAAAAGAAACATTGTCAGGTTTTCGGTGGGTTCATCCTGATCGGCTGCATCCTGGCCATCACTGACCGGCGCAACATGCGGCCCGTGGACAGCGGCCTGCTGCCCCTGGCCCTGGGCTCCATCGTGTTCGCCATCGGCACCTGCTGGGCCCTCAACTGCGGCTACGCCCTCAACCCAGCCCGGGACCTGGCCCCCCGCCTCTTCCTGGCGGCGGCTGGCTGGGGCTGGGACCCCTTCAGGTATTGGGTTAAACAATTTTATTAGGTCCACAGTATTATGAACAAACGTAGATAATAAGCGTATCCGCAGCAACAAGCTAGAAGCTTATATTGTGCCATATAATGCCCTTCATGTATTCTTCTTCTTCGTCGTCGTCGTCTTCGTCGTCGTCTTCTTCTTCTTCTTCTTCTTCTTCTTCTTCTTTTTCATCTTCTTTTTCTTCTTCTTCTTCTTCTGCGTTCCCAGGCCATATGGCCATAATGTGGGTGGGACCTCTTCAGGTATTCTTCTTCGTCTTCTTCTTCTTCTTCTTCTTCTTCTTCTTCTTCTTCTTCTTCTTCTTCTTCTGTAGTGGTGACCAACTTCTTTATATAGAAGTAATTGTAACGAATCAGAGAGAGAGAGAGAGAGAGAGAGAGAGAGAGAGAGAGAGAGAGAGAGAGAGCGAGAGAGAGAGAGATAAAACTACAAACTATCAGATTGGCTTAGAAATAGAATCAATAGAAAAAGTCAAGTGAAGGAAACAGAATGTTTTTACAAAAACTAGTTATGGGCTGGGCTGGGGAAAACTACAGGGAGATGACGGCAGCTACTAATTTTCACGTTCGCCCCTCAGCAAGCTGGGAACTAGCCGACCCTAGACACTCCATAAGGCAATGCCCAAGCCCCAACCAAAAAGACAAAGACAGAACAAACAGATCCCGAACTACTGGGGTAGAAATAATTGGGGATGAAGATGGAGGGACTGGGGTAGTTGAAGGTTTCGGTGCTGGGTTGTGGCTGAGAGCTCAGCTGACGCCGGCTCCCTTCCAGGGTCTGGGATGTTGGGCCAGTTCAGGTGGCGTTGAAGCCTGGATTCAAAGACTGTGTGTGTGTGTGTGTGTGTGTGTGTGTGTGTGTGTGTGTGTGTGTGTGTGTGTGTGTGTGTGTGTGTGTGTGTGTGTGTGTGTGTGTGTGTGTGTGTGTGTCAAGTCAAGTCAAGTCAAAATTTTATTTCCAGATGGGAACATTGTATAAGCAAAAGATGCTTTTTTTCAACAAGCCATCCATAAAAAATGATGTAAAGAAAAAATAAAGAATTAAACATTCCAAGTGTGTGTGTGTGTGTGTGTGTGTGTGTGTGTGTGTGTGTGTGTGTGTGTGTGTGTGTGTGTGTGTGTGTGTGTGTGTGTGTGCTCAGCTACAGAGAGTACTACTGGTTCTGGGTTCCCGTCTTCGGGCCGCTGTGTGGTGCCATTGTTGCCTGGTTTCTCTACAACCTCTTCATCTGGGTAAGTCATGCCAATGTCAATTAAGAACAGCCTCCCTCCTCTGCCACTTCCATTCATTTCAGACGGTTTCAGTTAGGGTTAGGGTTAGGAATTTGGATTCGAGTTAGTGTTAGGGATAGGTTTAGGGTCAGTTAAGTGTGAATCTCATAACATATCATCATATTTTCCTTTTTTTGTGTGTGGATTCGACGGTTTCGGGTTAGGGTTAGGAATAGGGTTAGGGATAGGCTTAGGGTCAATTTAGTGTCAAATACACACAAAAATAAAAGTTGATAACTAATCTGACACTAAACCTGCCCCTGCCCCTAACCCGAACCCCATTTATAATCCTAACCTGAAACCGTCTGAAATGAATGGAAGGGGCAAGGGAGGGGGCTATGTTAAGAAAGGCTCCCTCCTCTGCCCCTACCATTCAGTTCAGACGGTTTCAGTTAGGGTTATGAATAAGGTTCGGGATAGGGTTAGGGATAGGTTTAGGGTCAGCTAAGTGTCATTGTATTTGTGTACGTACTGTGTGTTGGGGCCCTTTAAATCTGGGCTTTGAAGACCTCCACCGAGGCAGATGTTATTGCCTCAGGTGGAAGGCTGTTCCACTCACAGACAGCCCTGGGGAAGAAAGGAAACTTCCTGTAGATCAGAACACAGTTGTGGGTTTTTTTTCTCTAAACTACAGTAATAAATATAACGCTGTCTGTTATATGCCGATAATCAATTTGAAACGATTTTTGTTTTTACCAACAACAGGGTGTAATGACCCTTTAAAATCGTACTTGTTCAAAATAAAATGTGTCACAGCTTCATTGGCCGGAAGAGGAGCCAGTCGTGAGCGAGGCGGTGACGTCAACATCCGGGACACACAACGGAAAGATGGCGGAGGCGGGTGTTCACAATCCTGCTTACGTTCATGGTGAGGAAACAATATTGAAAGAATAAATTACTAGATTATACCACAACATAAGCACAAAAACACAAAAGGGCCAGCCACACGTTCACTAAAATCGCACGACTGTACGATACGATTCCATCACGTGATCTCAATGCGCCAATCACATTTGTTCTTGGAGCCCACGTGATGGAATCGTATCGTACAGTCGTACGTGCGATTTTATTGGACGTGTGGCTGGCACTTAAGCTCGAAAACACTCATTTCTACAAAAATGGATTAAAAATTAAGATTTCACATGGAACATGTACACTGAGAAGCGACAATATGCCATGCTCGGGGAAAAGGGATAGGGATAGGATCAGCCTAGGATTATTTTCATAAAACTGAAAGAAGCAGATTTTTTTTCTTTTTTTTTTCTTTTTTTGGTTGTTGAAAGAAGCAGACTTTGAGAATAAGGCCGAGTTCACATTAGACGCGTAAGTTCCGTACGGAAAACCATAGATAAGTGGAAGAAAGAAGGATAAAAGTGTACGCATATAGGGGGAAATTCGGATACGTGCGCAAATCTTGTCCCTTCTTTGTTTCACTTACTTATGGATTGCGCACGGGTTTCCGCATGGAATATCCGCTTATGTGTGTACACGGCCTTAGGGTCGTACATAATTATGAGAGGGGTGTATACAGTACAACTTTGCCAAGGATTCTCATGTTCCTTTTCTGTTGGCAGATCCCAATGATGTATCAACCCACCTGTGATGTTCCAGTCATCTCCTGCGCAAGGATCGGTCTTTCAATCCACAATAATGAACTTGTACTCGGTGATGCTTTAGACCCTGCTGACTCATTGGCTATGCATAGACATATTTATTATGTATACTTCTTTTTGTGCATTGCCTTGTTTTGTATCTGATATTGGGACAAGCACTCTTTGACTCATTGGCTATGCATAGACATATTTATTATGTATACTTCTTTTTGTGCATGGCCTTGTTTTGTATCTGATATCGGGACAAGTAATCTTTGCTCTCTCTGTCTCTGTCTGTCTCTGTCTCTCTCTCTCTCTCTCTCTCTCTCTCTCTCTCTCTCTCTCTCTCTCTCTCTCTCTCTCTCTCTCTCTCTCTCTCTCTCTCTCTCTCTCTCTCTCTCTCTCTCTTTTGTATTCGTCTCTGATTTGTGTTCACTTTTGTGATATGGGTCTATAAGTCATAAGTCATAAGAGTCTTTATTGTCCATTGGCATTATGCAACGCACCTGGAAACCTGTCTTCCACCATGTAAAATAAGATGAGATATATCAAAATAAAAATATTAAATACAAATATGAAACATAACTCTACATTAAAACAAATATGTAACTCTTACACCACACCCAATCATTCATCCGCTCTCCGCTATCTTGCTCACTCATCATGCAACCCACCCCCACTTCTGCCTTCATTTTTAACCCTTTCTTTTTTTCTATGGCCTAATCAATAAAACATTGTCAAGTCTCTCTCTCTCTCTCTCTCTCTCTCTCTCTCTCTCTCTCTCTCTCTCTCTCTCTCTCTCTCTCTCTCTCTCTCTCTCTCTCTCTCTCTCTCTCTCTCTCTCTCTCTCTCTCTCTCTCTCTCTCCCTCCCTCCGTATGTATGTACGTACGTATGCTTGAGTGAGTGAAGTAATGTTGAAAGTATATATTAATGGTATTCACGTCTAGTTCCAATAATTTCATATTTCATTTAATTTCATCTAAAGACAGTTAGACACAAAAGTTTTAATACATTTTAGTTTTTACATCTGTTGTATTTCAAATGCACTAAGCATTTAGGATCAGGGAAAACACGCTAGCAATACACACAGATTTGTTTCATAATTCGTCTACAGACATTTGGAGAAAAGAGTTTTAATACATGTTTTGCTCACTCGTGTTAACGAAGTTAACACGAAGTGAGTCTATATAGTATAACAGTTGTTCGGTTGTGTGTGTGTGTGTGTGTGTGTGTGTGTGTGTGTGTGTGTGTGTGTGTGTGTGTGTGTGTGTGTGTGTGTGTGTGTGTGTGTGTGTGTGTGTGTGTGTGTGTGTGTGTGTGTGTGTGTGTGTTGCGTCCGTGGTCTAATCTCCAAACTTTAACATTGGCATTTTATCTGGAAATAGAAGGCGTACATTGTTCAAACTTTGCATACACATAGATGTTTATGCAAGCTTTCAAACAACAATGATTTGAATAATGAATTCCTTAAAACAACACTGTAAACAGAGAACAAACAGATAACATTTTAGATTAGTGGGTTAGAGAGCATTCAACAGGCAACATGAGTTAAGAAACTCATCAACAGTGAATAGCCTCAATAGTGTCTGTTTGTCATGCCAATAGTTCCGGGCTCAATTCTCGGCAAAGGCACTTTTTTTTTTCTTTTTTAGTTGTATCCATTAACGATGGTTTCATTTGTACCCCCTTCATGTTTACTACCCTCCATCTCAAAGTCATTATTTTTTGCAGCCCCCCCCCCCCCCCCCCCCCCGAGTGAGCCTTGAAGGCTTTGCCTCTTGTTATTTACTATTATTGCATTTCAAATGCACTAACGTGTGAGTCCTATAGATACGGGGCACGGAGCTAGCAAGACACTGGTTTTTTTTTTATATCATAACTATTGATAATAATCACGATACAGTCATACACGAACTCCACCACCACAAGAAGACGATGATTACCGTTGTTTGAAATTCATCAAAGTATGTTGGATTTTTTGTCATAACTATTGATAATAATCACGATACAAACACAAACTCAACCACCACAAGAAGACGGTGATTACCGTTGTTTGAAATTCATCAAAGTTTGTTGGATTTTTTGTCATAACCATTGATAATGATCACGATACAGTCATACACGAACTCAACCACCACAAGAAGACGATGATTACCGTTGTTTGAAATTCATCAAAGTATGCTGGATTTGTTTTGATATACTTGTGTGTTTACCTGTATTTGTTTTATTTTATAAACATCGAGGAATTTCTATTGTGTTTTCAATACATATAGACTTAGCATTGCATAATACATGCTGTTTGCGATTTGTTAGCCTGTACCATCATAAGTGTTTTAAAAAACAAAACTGTTATCAACCAGAATTGCAGATATTACGCTTAATCATGTTAATGTATGTTATTGTTATGCATAATAATAAACTAAAAAGGATTTTAAAAGTTACTATTTGCTTTTCATGTGTGTGTGTGTGTGTGTGTGTGTGTGTGTGTGTGTGTGTGTGTGTGTGTGTGTGTGTGTGTGTGTGTGTGTGTGTGTGTGTGTGTGTGTGTGTGTGTGTGTGTGTGTGTGTGTGTGTGTGTGTGAGTGCGGGCATGCGTGCGTGCGTGCGTGCGGTGTGTGTGTGAGTGAGTGAGTCAAGTCAAGTCATGTCAAAATGATCTTTATTGGGGGTTAAAGAATAAACTGGCAATTCTTTTTTTTCCATCCTGCCCTCATAAAAAAAAGTACAAACATCAATTGGAGAAAAAAAACATATAACCACAGGAACACGAAACATAGAGAATATTCATTAATGAGTACACATTTAAAAAAAAAATCAAAACACTAGAGAGATACAGAGACACACAGAGAGTCAGAGAGAGAGACAGAGACAGAGAGAGACAGAGATAATTTCAGTGACAGAGACAGACATAGAGAAGGAGAGTCAAAGACTCTAAAAGGATAAGATGGACTACTTAAGAGTTACGGCGAGCCGGGCTGATAGAGTTATTGTTAGTGGGGTAGTTATCCAAAGTATAACTGACTCATGAAAAGATAACTCTCTCAGGTTTGAAAAAAAGAGTTAATGTAACTTGAATGTGTCACGTTTAAAAGACACATAAGGTGCATGCTCAAGTGATAACCATACTGGTTTGTGATATTGTTACTGTTTTCAATTCTGTGGTACGTGTTATCATATATATTACTGTGATGTCATTATTATCTGTGATTATTACTTGCAGCCTCTAAAGGGAATCGATCATTGGATGCTCAGTGTACTTGTTCAGAGGTGTGTGTGTGTGTGTGTGTGTGTGTGTGTGTGTGTGTGTGTGTGTGTGTGTGTGTGTGTGTGTGTGTGTGTGTGTGTGTGTCTCTTTGATAACTGTGTTTTATGTCAATTACATGTGCTTTTATGTTATTTTACAAATTGTCTCTTCTGTTAGTTTATAACAATGTCGTATTTTGTCTTAATTTGTATGTGCATGTCGAAAATCAAATTTCTTCACTTGTTTGGAGACAATGACATTATTGAATTGAATTGTATCGCGTTACCAACAGAGAATAATTATCTGCGAAATTCCGACTGGACTCCTATGCAAAGCTTGCCGTCACTAGGTGTTTTTTTCTTCATTGTTTGGAACAGTGTTAAGGTGGGGGGGGGGGGGGGGGAGCATATTGTTAACACCAATCATAAAAGGCAGACGCAAAGCGTGAAATACAATTCAAGAAGCAGTAAAGGAAGCATTCAAACGACAACGAAGAGTGGTCAAAGAAATAATATTCAAAGAACAACACCTTCAACGAACCGGAAGTGCTCCAGTTTTCATTTGGCTCACAGATTAGCCAAAACCGGAAGTGACGTCACAAAACTAACTACTCGATATTGTAGCCTTAATGTTGGCCCAGGTCTGAAAGGAGCTTGGTGATGATAATTATGTTAAATAGTTTGGAAGTTATTCAAATTTAGGCAAATTGGGTTGTGTCACTTTCACTTATTTCCATTTATCATCCGATATGGTGACATTTGCAGGAACATCGAAGGACACTATTCTAATGCAACGTTTCCAATATTAAACCGATTGACCAATTTGGCCGACATATGGCCCCCCCAAAAAAGGCCAATTTTGGCCAAACTTCAATCTTGAATAACTCAAAAACGGCCGCATGGAATTCTTTCATATTTTCAGTATTTGTTAAAGAGTAACATTGCAATACTGTTGGTATAAATTCGAACCGAAACAGCCAACCAAAAGTGGGGGACGAAAATGATGAATGTTTGCCAAATTTTAATATTGAATAACTTGCAAGTATGGCTGTTTGAGGGGAGAATCCTGTCATGTTAGCTCTCAAAGGCAAGCATAAGCTATTCTATTTTAGTAATTTGCTAAATGGGGAAGAGGAGAGGACGAAACTATGATCGAATGATGACTGGGTTTTTTCCACAACATGTGTATATTACGGGGGCAAATGCGTGAGCCCACAGAAAACCTGGATTTTTGTGGTCTCTTCCCAAAACAACTTCATATTATTCAGACCCTAAGGTCTCGGAGAGCAAAGAAAGAAAAGAAAAGAAACTTATTTGATCGAGTGGATTGTTTATCGCCAGCCATATTCAGCCAAAAAAATACCATTAAACTTAACTGGGTAAAGAAAAAGAAAATCTGCGATATTGCCAATTCCTCTGTGACGTAATATAACATTAGGCCTATCCTTACCTCCAAATATTAAGAAAATAGGGTCTTTGGAAAACAGGCCCTGATTTGATGCATTTTAGTGACTTAGGTATTAAACCACTGTGGTGCTAAAATGCGACATTGGCGGTGAAAGGGTTAATTAACCTACATCGCTGACCTACCTAGCACCCTGACAACAAATTGACGTAGCTCATGTTCACGAACCCGTCGACGGACATGACCTTGGACCGATTGAGGTCAACTCCGTCGTTGCCACGGTGACTGAGGAGGGGAACGCGATACACGTGCTCTGCATTGAGGGTCACGTTCAACGCGTCAGACGACAGAAGGAGGGTCAAGCTGAAGGGGTCGTTCGGGGTCAAGGGCATCTCTCCCAGCGGTCGGAGCTCGTTGGTCCATGTGCCGTTTTCCCTAGTGGTCCAACTCACTTTCGTTCCCAGCAGGCCATCGAAATTGTATCTGGAGTTTCGTGGGGAGAAAAACAAAACATGGAAAAAAAAAGACTTTCAGAAAGAGTATACTTTAAAGACACACTGACGCACCACGATTAAGTCCCTTGTATGTTTCTGGGTAGCTGTGACCCACATACAAATGTCCCCCACTTCAAATTGAGGCTGCTCTTTAAAGTGATTTTTCGTTTTTAATTTGGGGACATTTGTATGGGAGTCAAACCTGATCAAAACAAGATTTCTTACCAGATACAGTGGAACCTCCCTTATAAGACCTTTAAAAATCATCCAAAATGAGGGAGGTTCTACTGTATAAGAGGGAAAACACGTGTATTTGTAAGTTAAGCCTAGGTCGTTTATCTTTTATCGTAAGGTCAGATTTCAGCTGGACTTACTGAAACAGATATAACACTGGGAGAACAATTCAGACATATTAACTTCAAAAGCTTAGTGTTTCTTCTTTCTTTCTTTCTTTCTTTCTTTCTTCCCTCTTCTCTTTTCTTCTTCTTCTTCTTCTTCTTCTTCTTCTTCTTCTTCTTCTTCTTCTTCTTCTTCTCCTTCTTCTTCTTCTTCTTCTTCTTCTTCTTCTTCTTTCTTCTTCTTCTTCTTCTTCTTCTTCTTCTTCTTCTTCTTCTCCTTCTTCTTCTTCTTCTTCTTCTTCTTCTTCTTCTTCTTCTTCTTCTTCTTCTTCTCTTCTTCTCTTCTTCTTCTTCTTCTTCTTCTTCTTCTTCTTCTTCTTCTTCTTCTTCTTCTTCTTCTTCTCCTTCTTCTTCTTCTTCTTCTTCTTCTTCTCTTCTTCTCTTCTTCTTCTTCTTCTTCTTCTTCTTCTTCTTCTTCTTCTTCTTCTTCTTCTTCTTCTTCTTCTTCTTTTTCTTCTTCTTCTTCTTCTTCTTCTCTTCTTCTTCTTCTTCTTCTTCTTCTTCTTCTTCTTCTTCTTCTTCTTCTTCTTCTTCTTCTTCTTCTTCTTCTTTCTTCTTCTTCTTCTTCTTCTTCTTCTTCTTCTTCTCTTCTTCTTCTTCTTCTTCTTCTTCTTCTTCTTCTTCTTCTTCTCTTCTTCTTCTTCTTCTTCTTCTTCTTCTTCTTCTTCTTCTTCTTCTTCTTCTTCCTTCTTCTTCTTCTTCTTCTTCTTCTTCTTCTTCTTCTTCTTCTTTCTCCTTCTTCTTCTCCTTCTTCTTCTTCTTCTTCTTCTTCTTCTTCTTCTTCTTCTTCTTCTTCTTCTTCTTCTTCTTCTTCTTCTTCTCCTTCTTCTTCTCCTTCTTCTTCTTCTTCTTCTTCTTCTTCTTCTTCTTCTTCTTCTTCTTCTTCTTCTTCTTCTTCTTCTTCTTCTTCTTCTTCTTCTTCTTCTTCTTCTTCTTCTTCTTCTTCTTCTTCTTCTTCTTCTTCTTCTTCTTCTTCTTCTTCTTCTTCTTCTTCTTCTTCTTCTTCTTCTTCTTCTTCTTCTTCTTCTTCTTCTTCTTCTTCTTCTTCTTCTTCTTCTTCTTCTTCTTCTTCTTCTTCTTCTTCTTCTTCTTCTTCTTCTTCTTCTTCTTCTTCTTCTCTTCTTCTTCTTCTTCTTCTTCTTCTTCTTCTTCTTCTTCTTCTTCTTCTTCTTCTTCTTCTTCTTCTTCTTCTTCTTCTTCTTCTTCTTCTTCTTCTTCTTCTTCTTCTTCTTCTTCTTCTTCTTCTTCTTCTCTTCTTCTTCTTCTTCTTCTTCTTCTTCTTCTTCTTCTTCTTCTTCTTCTTCTTCTTCTTCTTCTTCTTCTTCTTCTTCTTCTTCTTCTTCTTCTTCTTCTTCTCCTTCTTCTTCTTCTTCTTCTTCTTCTTCTTCTTCTTCTTCTTCTCTTCTTCTTCTTCTTCTTCTTCTTCTTCTTCTTCTTCTTCTTTTTCTTCTTCTCGTACGTCTCAGACGGACACCCCAGTATTCAACGTGAAGGCAGCAGCACGTTGCAGATCTTCCAGGCTTCCGTAGAGTCTCCGGGTCACCAGAACAGGGCCAGGTCAGGTTCACTTTCTTTGATGTTGGAAGAGTGGTCACGACTGCAGCAGTATGCTGTCACTTGTGTGGTTGTAAGACCCACATGGGCACTTTTCGCTCAACGTTTTGAAATCAATATTTTCTTTTAAAAGATCGTTCTAAGTAAACCAAAATGTGATTATGTTTTGTTTGGTATCTGTATATATCCGTACACATGTTAAAACCGAAATTAAATGTCCTTTATAAGATCTGATGACATGCCTATTGTTGCATCCCTTTGTGTTAACTTAACCCTTTCACTGCCAGCCATCTTGAAGCCAAAAATGTCCATTAAACTTACTTGGCTACGGAAAAGATTCTGTCTGCAATATCGTGGGATTTCTCTGTACTACATTTAGAATGGGGTCAATCCTTACTACCTATATTGAGGAACACAATATCATCGACTAATAGACCCTGATTTCAAGAGTGTTAACGACATGGGTGTGAAATCATTGTGGTGCAAAAATGTGACATTGGCGGTGAAAGGGTTAATATGGAATAACTCTAGCGAAACGTAAGGTACTATAATAACTCTGGGTGGAAACTCTAGGCAAAACGCGAAGATAGCAAATTACTCTGGAGGTTGCGTTTCAGATCAGCCCTTGCCCCTGCTCACCTGAACATGATATGGACGTCGTAGGTCTCATTGGTCATCTCAGGGTGAAGGTTGACGGTCATCTGGCCTTCTTGTTGTGCGGTAAAGACGCCTTTCACGCACAGCGCGGAGTCCAGCAGTGGCCGGGGCAGCCTTTCCATGAAGTGGTGTCTCCCTCCTGGGTGAAACTCGTACTGGGTGCACGTTCCATTCCCGAACGGTGCCCACGTGCCTGTCACCTGTGTGGGACAAAAACAGAAGAAGAAGAAGAGGAGGAGGAGGAAAGTCAAAATCAAAAATATTTTAATCGTTAGGCCTCTGGCCCATAACAATGGAGTTCATAAAAAGCATTATATATTTATATATACTAGCGCAACGCCGAGTACCGGTAATACCTAGTAACGGTAACGCCAAGTACTGGTAACGCTGAGTACAGCAAATTTCAAGCGATTCGGTTAAGAAACTGCGGAGTTATAAGGTCCCGTTTCCCGTTCGCGCTGCTCTGAGAGTGACGCTCTCTCCCTAGTAACGGTAACGCCTAGTAACGGTAACGCCATGTACTGGTAACACTGAGTACAGCAAATTTGAAGCGATTCTGTCAAGAAAAGGCAAAGTTATAAGGCCCCGTTTCCCATTGGCGCTGCTCTGAGAGTGATGCGCTCTCCTTAGTAACGGTAACGCCTATTAACGGTAACACCAAGTACTGGTAACGCTGAGTACAGCAAATTTGAAGCGATTCGGTTAAGAAACAGCAGAGTTATAAGGCCCCGTTTCCCGTTGGCGCTGCTCCGAGAGTGACGCGCTCTCCCGATTGTTTTTATATTTGCTGCCAGGCTTTGCCACGGCCACAGCAAGCCTGACGGCAAATTTGAAGCGATTCGGTTGAGAAACGGCGGAGTTATTTGTGAAAAGGTTAAGCGCGCGTTTCTTAATCGATTCGCTTTCGGTTTAGCACATCGATAGGCACCGTCCTCGGCCATCTACCTGCCAAATTCGAAGGCAATCCAGAGATACGGGCACCGAGAGGCTGGCGGATACGCGTTTCGCGCATTTGCCAAACCGCGCAAATGACACGGCCGCCTCAGTTGCCGTTGCCATCGCCCCGTTAGGGCTCACAGCAAATTTGAAGCGATTCGGTCGAAAAACGGCGGAGTTATAAGGCCCGTTTTGTGTTTCACACACACACACTTACACACACACACACACACACACACACACACACACACACACACACACACACGCTTGGCGTTTTATTATATGATGAGCAATAACGGGACAAAAAGAATGAAGACACACCAAAAACGTATTATATGCAAACACAACATAGATACAGACATTCATCATGCATGTATATATTCTTTTCGCAAGGCAAGAGCTTTGTAAACAAGCAAGCGCGGATTCGCAATCGTTTGTGGCGTGCGACAATTTTGCCACAAACGTGCAACAATTTTGGACCGACCGACAGACCGACCGGCCGACCGACCGACCGACAGACCGACAGACCGACAAAGTGAGTTATAGGTTTGTGGCTTGTGCCACAAACAATAATGACATCTTAATACTAATGCTAGGGTTATGATTACATAAAATCAATGCGAGTCTGAAAGATGAAGGATGGAGGAGGAGGAAAGTGAGAGAGAGAGAGAGAGAGAGAGAGAGAGAGAGAGAGAGAGAGAGAGAGAGAGAGAGAGAGAGAGAGAGAGAGAGAGAGAGAGAGAGAGAGAGAGAGAGAGAGAGGGGGGGGGGATTGACTGATGGATGGATTAATTTGGGTTGAGAAATAGGCACAGTGAAGGCCTATTTACGTTTCTGAAACACACATACACACAC
>CM065685.1:22418262-22428262 GCA_017654935.2 Phymorhynchus buccinoides
GTGTGCGCGTGCGCCCGCGCCCGCGTATGTGTGTGTGTCTCAAATCACATCACATCACATCACAAAACATCATATCACTTTAAAAATACACCATGATGCCAACAATAAAAAATAAAAGGACGGAACGGCACTTCCATGATTGCCGCGTTACAAATAATAATAATAATAATAATAATAATAATAATAATCATTTCTATAGCGCCTAATCTCCCGTGGGGGCTCCAGGCGCTTCACAAAAATAAAATATCTTACATGAACGGGACATTGTAACAACAAAAACAACAACAATGACAACACACACAAGCGCACGCACACACACACACGCGCGCGCACACACACACACACGCACGCACACGCACACACTCGCACGCACACCCATAACGCGCGAAATGGGAACAGGCAACGTGGGAAAGGGCAAAGTGGGACGTTCCCGTTATTCCAATGCTCAAATGACGTGATGATGCTGATAGTGGACAAAGAACAGGCGTAACTCTTCCCGCGTGCTAAGTGGCTTGCAAATCCAACGGGGTTGTTTTTTTCCCCCGGTGTAGCATTCTCAAATTGGATTTTATTCCCAACATGTCTGCGCATGCGCGAAATCGATCATGACGTACCATCAAATTTTTTATTTTGTGTATCTGACACTAAATTGACCCTAAGCCTATCCCTAACCCTAACCCTAACCCTAACCCTATCCCTAACCCTATTCCTAACCCTAACCCTAACCCTAAACCTATCCCTAATCCTAACCCTAAACCTATCCCTAACTCTTCGCACATGCGCAGACGGTTTGAGAAGAAATCCACTTTGAGAATACCACACCGGTCTGGCGTTATCCTGTTCACATAATGCTACTGCCTCCCCAGTGATTGAATACAGCAACCCGTCCATCATCGTGTAACCTACGTAGCGTGTATTGGGGAATTTGATGCGCGTTAGTTCACTTTACATTACACAAAGGCCTGCATGGATATCGGTGTTGTTGGAACGGAACAAGACACTGCAGACAGCAAAAATGACTTGCCAGTATTTTTGTTTTTGTCGCTGTTGTTGTTGTTGTTGTTGTTGTTGTTGTTGTCAGTTGTTGGGCATAGTTTGACGAAAAGCACACCCTACTCACGTTTTACTTTTATTTTAATCTACGGCTAGCCTATCATACTCTAAGGCGAATGATACAAATTACTATTATCCGATCACAGTTCGTTCTGAATCAAAGCGGATGACTATCACCATTCCGTGTCAGAACTGGTATTGCAGTATACATGTACCACCAGGATCTGCTCGGAGCTTTGAATGATGGTTCGTTGATGATTCGCCACATGTGCTGTTTGCATGTTCTGAGTTTCAGATTGTCAGCGGGCCCGGGTAATTGACCTGCATTGACAGTTATTTGACCCCTCATTTTGTGCAGCCAGGGATCATCTAACCCATGAAGTCTGCAATAACATTCAATTGTAATACTACAGTGACACACTACTGGCTCATTAGTATGGAAAGTCTGACAGTCTGACATGCTGTTGAGTAAGACAAACGCATCACCCAGTTAGTACACCATTTAATTTTCTGAAAGTTACAAAACCAAGTCTTACGGAGCTTCGCCGGCCTTATATATCTTCTCTCAAACTGCTCGGGGCAGAGACTTGGGATTTGGGGTGTCCTCGTGTGGATGGCTGTTGGAGTCCTTACCAGATTCTGCTCTGGGTAACATGAAATTTACATTTCCAGTGGGAGGCAAATAGAACAGCCGCCGTGTCAACACGTGCGGAGCACGGGTATCGCTAGCTTTATTGGATTACGATAATGAGCTATCCGCCTTCTCCCTTCTCGATCTTATAGAGTACGTTATTTGTGTGTTATTTTAACAAGGGAAACAGCGGGGAACAGCGTGTGCCATCCTCTAAATTAAAAGGACATTTCACAAAACATTCGCCTTCAAGTTTTCAAAACGTCGTACCAAAAGGGAAGTATGACTGCATATTCGCTCTACACTAATTTAGGTCCAAAGATAAGAACTCGAGACGTCTGAGTAGACCACAAACGGTAAGAAACAAAATGTCATTTTAAAAGCTTCTATCATATTCTATGATTGACAACATCTTTCAAGCAAGATTCTTTGTGTGCACACACACACCATATAATTATATTATATTTCATATAATAATTGCTCTTACCTGGCACACGGTATGATTCTGCGCCCCTTTAGGGGACCACACAAACCCAGTGTCGCAGGCGACGTGGGCAGTGTCCCCCTGTCGCGCGCCCCCCGACACGCGCACCGAGCCGTGGGGCACATGAGGAGCAGCAGAAGAAGAATGGGCACATTGGGCGGGCACGGGCAGGCAGCGGAAGGAGGAGGAGGAGTGGGGGGAGGGGAGGGATAGGGAGGGCACACACACAGAGCGGTCGTCGCAGGGCCGGGGTTGACAGGCGTTGTGGATGGTGGCGGGGGAGGCTGGGGTCTCGGTCCAGTCGTCTCCTGGGGATGGCGTGGGTCCAGCGAGAAGGCCTCCTGAAGCTTTGTCAGTGGTTTTTGGAAACACAGAAGAAGAAAAGTGCACATGTTGCACTAAGTTTGTCAAATTGCCTGTTTCACGAAATGAGCAAGAGTTTGCTTGTTTCGTGAAATAAGCAACAGATTTGCGTTTGTCATGAGAGAGAGAGAGAGAGAGAGAGAGAGAGAGAGAGAGAGAGAGAGAGAGAGAGAGAGAGAGAGAGAGAGAGAGAGAACGCTGGAACGCTGAACTCTGAACATTTATTGTCATTACCATTTAAGGGTCTGATGACAGGGGGGGCGGGTGGGGGGGGGGGGGGGAGTAATATGAATAACGAACTTTGTTCTCCTTTCAGTGTTAACGAACAATGGTGAATAAAACAATTAAGGATACAACAATGAGTACCTTCAGAATGAAACAACATCCATTGAAGGAAATCATATAATAAAAAGGCAAGTGTGTGTCTGTCTGTCTCTGTGTGTGTGTGTCTGTCTGAAGAGAAACACAAAACGGGCCTTATAACTCCGCCGTTTTTTGAACCGAATCGCTTCTAATAAATTTGCTGTCAGGCTTGCTGTGAGCCGGGGCAAAGCCTGGCAGCAAATTTGAAGAGAATCGGGAGAGAACGCGTCACTCTCAGAGCAGCGCCAACGGGAAACGGGACCTTATAACTCCGCCGTTTCTTAACCGAATCGCTTCAAATTTGCTGTACTCAGCGTTACCGGTACTTGGCATTACCGTTGCTAGGCGTTACCGTTACTAGGCGTTACCGGTACTCGGCGTTGCGCTAGTAACTTATAAAACAACACATCAAAGAGGAGAGAGAGAGAGAGAGAGAGAGCTAGGCGTTAGTTAGTAGAGAGAGATAAAAACGAGAGAGAGAGAGAGAGAGAGAGAGAGAGCGAGGAGAGAGAGAGAGGGGGGGGAGGGGGTAACGGCATCACGGTGTTT
Source organism: Phymorhynchus buccinoides (assembly GCA_017654935.2). Lineage (NCBI taxonomy): Eukaryota > Metazoa > Mollusca > Gastropoda > Neogastropoda > Raphitomidae > Phymorhynchus > Phymorhynchus buccinoides. Next base: position 22,421,706 of record CM065685.1, read on the forward strand.
TCATGTAAGCCCTGGTGATTATAGCATTAAACGTTGGATGTGTTGCCTGGTTCACGAAGCAAGCAAAAACATTGGCTTGCACAGTTCAACAGGCAAAACATTATTCGAAGGCTGAACATTCGAATGCAAACAAAGAATCGTTGCTAACTTTGATTTGTACAATCATACAATGAATGTTTTGTTCTGACGGGGTTGTGCGCGTACAAAAATCATAAGCGAGCACAATGTTAACCCTTTCACCGCCAGCCATATTTCAGCCAACAATTTCCATCAAAATTACCTGGGCAGAATGCCTTGGCATGAGGCTGTGTCAGACCAGTTGACATAAGCTAGAACGACCAAGGCTACATCAAAATGTTGTTATGCTCTGAATGGTTGTGCGGGGATTGTCTTAAGCCATGACAAGCTCCCAGCATAACATCATCAGTCTAAAATCCCCCGAAGACGGAGTGTGGCTGCCCACATGGCGGGGTAATCAAACACGGTCACACACGTAATGTTCTCATCTCTAGCTGATGCACTTGTACCTTAGTGTTCAAGTGCTTCTCGCTGTTGGGATGATCCCTGGAGGTTTTTTTAGCCAGGCTAGGCCAACCAACCAACCAACCAACCAACCAACCAACCAACCAACCAACCAACCAACCAACCAACCAGCCTGGGCAGAGAACAAAATCCATCTGCAGTTGTTGGGGGGTCTTCTGTGGCATACATACAAAATTAATCAGGTCTATCCTTACTTCCCAAAACAAAGACAATAGGTTCTTCGGATAATAGACCCCAATTGGATGCCTTTTAGTGACATGGGTGTGCTAAATGTTTGTGGTGCTAAAATGTCACTTTGGCGGTGAAAGGGTTAACAAACGATAAGTTTGATTTGTACAGTCATACAATGAGATTGTCTTTGTGTTGTCGGGTTTTTTTTTGGGGGGGACGGGTGTACAAAATCATAATCAAGCACATATTAACAATAGAAAGTACCGACAAAGTGATATTGCGTACGAGAGAGACATCATGCTCTTACTATTAATCAACCACAATAATGATCTTACCTACCATGTACGTCATGCAAACCTATTTATCTGAAAGCAGCTTCTCAAACATATATAAGGTGGTTCATCTATTTTAATTAATCTGCGAAAATCAAGAAAGAGTTGCACTTACCCTTCCTTAAAAGGTTTCGCATGATGGCTTGGTCGAGGAGGACCCCATGCTCGCCGACATAAGCTAGAACGAGAAGGCTACATAGAAATGTTGTTATGTTCTGCATAGCTGTGCGGGGTTTGTCTTTAGCCAATGGCAAGCTCCTAGTCTTAAGGGGGTAACGGCATCACGGTGTTTTCATGTAAGCCCTGGTGATTATAGCATTAAACGTTGGATGTGTTGCCTGGTTCACGAAGCAAGCAAAAACATTGGCTTGCACAGTTCAACAGGCAAAACATTATTCGAAGGCTGAACATTCGAATGCAAACAAAGAATCGTTGCTAACTTTGATTTGTACAATCATACAATGAATGTTTTGTTCTGACGGGGTTGTGCGCGTACAAAAATCATAAGCGAGCACAATGTTAACCCTTTCACCGCCAGCCATATTTCAGCCAACAATTTCCATCAAAATTACCTGGGCAGAATGCCTTGGCATGAGGCTGTGTCAGACCAGTGCGACATAAGCTAGAACGCCAAGGCTACATCAAAATGTTGTTATGCTCTGAATGGTTGTGCGGGGATTGTCTTAAGCCATGACAAGCTCCCAGCATAACATCATCAGTCTAAAATCCCCCGAAGACGGAGTGTGGCTGCTCACATGGCGGGGTAATCAAAAACGGTCACACACGTAATGTTCTCATCTCTAGCTGATGCACTTGTACCTTAGTGTTCAAGTGCTTCTCGCTGTTGGGATGATCCCTGGAGGTTTTTTTAGCCAGGCTAGGCCAACCAACCAACCAACCAACCAACCAACCAACCAACCAACCAACCAACCAACCAACCAACCAGCCTGGGCAGAGAACAAAATCCATCTGCAGTGTTGGGGGTTCTTCTGTGGCATACATACAAATTAATCAGGTCTATCCTTACTTCCCAAAACAAAGACAATAGGTTCTTCGGATAATAGACCCCAATTGGATGCCTTTTAGTGACATGGGTGTTAAATGTCTGTGGTGCTAAAATGTCACTTTGGCGGTGAAAGGGTTAACAAACGATAAGTTTGATTTGTACAGTCATACAATGAGATTGTCTTTGTGTTGTCGGGTTTTTTTTTTTGGGGGGGACGAGTGTACAAAATCATAATCAAGCACATATTAACAATAGAAAGTACCGACAAAGTGATATTGCGTACGAGAGAGACATCATGCTCTTACTATTAATCAACCACAATAATGATCTTACCTACCATGTACGTCATGCAAACCTGTTTATCTGAAAGCAGCTTCTCAAACATATATAAGGTGGTTCATCTATTTTAATTAATCTGCGAAAATCAAGAAAGAGTTGCACTTACCCTTCCTTAAAAGGTTTCGGTAAAGGTAAAGATGTGCCCCCCCCCCCCCCCCCCCCCCCCCCCCCTGCATTTCTCGGTTAATTGTATTTTTCCGTTTTTGCCTTTCTTACCATACATAAAGCTGTATTTTAGGAACATTTTCAGCTAATTATCTTTTTGGAATACTAACCCTAACCCTAACCCTCGCCCTAAGCCTAACCCTACCCCCCACTATGTACTGCAGTACACCGCGATTTGTCACAGTTCTGGTTCGTTGCGTGTTTCCGTCTTATAGGATGGGGGGTAGGGTTAGGGTTAGGGCTAGGGTTAGGGATAGGGTTAGTATTCCAAAAAGATAATTTGGTGAAAATGTTCCTAAAATACAGCTTTATGTATGGTGTGACGTAAGTGTCCCGCGCAACCCCTCTTTCTTATCTACACCCCCCCCCCCCCTCCTCTCCTTTTCATTTCTCTGTCCGGCTGCCACTTTAATTGCCATCCACCATCAAAAGAACGCCGATTAAGGCATTTGTCTCTTTGAAGCCCGATTTACCTCCCCTGTCAGCATGTACCACCTACAGAGGTTATCTCCCTTTACCCCCCCCCCCCCTTATCTCCGTTCCCCATCACGAGAAAGTGATAGCAACAGTCGGTGTCCTTTGAAGACAACTCGTCCTTTCCAATCACGAGAAGGATAGGAATGTCGGCATGTGATAAGGATGTAACCGGCGCGTGATTGTTCGGTACTAGTATGCATAAAATTATAGCATCATCTTGTGACGTGTCAATTGCTATAAACCAACCACAGGCTTTCATTGTTTGAAAGTGAAGGCTATAATTGGAGTAGTGAGAAAAAGTTTTCACACAAGACGCTGAAACCTAGCTAGAGCAACATTGCAGACTCAACCTCTCCCAGCCAGTCATAATAGCCCAACTAGTGAGTATTATTGATGGCTGGTGATTGAGACTTGTTTGTTTGATCCTATTTTTGATCTAGATCCTATGTTCAATGATGAATAAGGAGTAGATAGATATGTTATTGAAAAGAAGTGGTAAACATTCTGTTCTATTTATGTGCACTGATTATTTGTGTGTGTGTGTTTTTGACTTTAACACTTTTGGTACCAGAACCGGATTTTATGCCTACTAACCCTTTTGTCTATTTTTAGTAGGAAACCTATGGGTCGCAATCTTGCACTTTATGATACCATTCCTTTCCAGGTGTTGGATGGAGAGTGATGTTGGCTTGATCACCTTTTATGTTTTACTGATCTCAGTTTGTTAACTGAAATTCAGATTATGTATTTCTTAGTGCTATTGTACAAGGGAAGCCTTCTAGCCGGTTGGGATTCACTAATTCCCTGCCGACTGAAGCCCCTTGTCTCTAAGCCATAGAGACCTACATCCACCTTCTCCTGTGATTATCAGCAGGGCATCGTGGGCCGGACGATCATCCCGGACTCACAAGCACCAAGATGGGAACGCCGCCAAGAATCCGCGAGGAGACCACGCTTGAACCGTGCCATCCCGCGAAGCCGTAACCGGAACGACTGGGAGCTACTCTCACCTGACGAGCAAGCCCAGCCAAACCAGCACTCGCCGATCACTACAGAGGAACTTGACAACAGCTAAGTCCAGCGGACCGCGCCAATCATTTGAACTTTCCTCCGGACACTGAAAATAATTAGTAACCCTTCTCGCTTGGGGCTAACCTTCTAGAAAGACAAAAGTCTTGTAAATCCTTTCGGATTTCATTGTTTTTCATTCATATTTTGTTTTGGCGCCATTGAGCTGCTTTATTATTATTGTTGCATAATCTTATGCAGATTTTATGAGTAAATAAAATACAAGTGTCAAATAATCCTGAACCCTTTGGTCAGATTGATGAGAGTGGGAGTCTTGTAATTTCATGTAAAACCCTACTTCTCTCTGTCTGCCATTTAGAGCAATTCAACCACTTGTATTTCTTACAACCATACGAGCCAGAACCCGGGCACAAATATAAATTTATTAGATGAAAAGGGGCCGGGAAAGTTGCTCATCTCCCATACCCTAGAGAAGTGGGTTAAAGGCAAATTTTCTACTTGAAAATTTAACACACTAAAAGTCTTCCCTAGAGGCTTAGCCTTTTAACCCATTACCTCGTCACATATGGCAAGAAAGGCAAAAACGGAAAAATAGAATTAACCGAGAAATGTAGGGGGTGGCACAACGTGACCTTTGCAAAGATTTCTTACTGAATTAGGTGAAACCAAAGCTTATGGGATTATTTCCAGAGGTATCAACAACAGACTGTTGTCATAAATCAGTTCATAAATGTAACAGCAGTCCTCAAAAAGATAATGGCAAATATAGAATGGATTAGTAATCCCTTACTTAAACAACATTCCCGATTGATGCAAGAGTTTCAGTGCTTTTTGGTTAATATCGTAGTATTCTACCAAAATGTTATCGACTCCGTTTGTAACTTTTTTGTATAAACTTCAGACAAACAGACAGACAATTAACGAAAAGCTAAGCAATAGATATGTCAAAGTCATCAATAACAACAAAACAATTAAAAGCTATACTAATTATTGTTTCTTCTTCTTCTTCTTCTTCTTCTTCTTCTTCTTCTTCTTCTTCTGCGTTCCCAGGCTACATGGCCATAATGGGTAAGGTACGCATGTGTCCGGTTTTTAGTTTTCACTGGTCTCCCCGCTGCGTACAGCCGACACATTCCGATTTCGGAGGAGTTCAATGGAGAAAAGTTATTTGGAAGATTTTTTTTCAAAAAGAACAGGAGAATGGGCCAATAAATCAGAAGGATAGTAGATGACAGAAAGCAAAGGGAAAAGGCAGAGTCAAAGAGAGTGGCAGATTAGAGGAAGTTACAAGCACAGAACTTCCAGAAGGTGGGGGAACCATTTTTACGAAAGACCCCCCACCCCCTCGGTATCCCCACGGGGAGATAATATTGTTTCAAAATAATTCGCAACACAACAAATCGTGGTCACTCACCAGACTCTGCGTGTAGAACGCAATTTGAAATATCGTTCAAACATCTGTTCGAACCATGACTTCTGAAACATTTGTTCTTCCAGCTGTAGCTGGTACATAGAGCACGGTACCAACACAACCTCTGACACTGCATCTCGTTAGCCGTCAGATACTGACCCATCACATCCTGTCTGAGAAAGGGATGAACCGAGATTGTTCTCATCGGACACAGTAGTAAAAGTATTAAAAGAACGTTCTTCATTGTTAAAGACCCACCAGATCACGTGTCAAAATCACGGGTTTCACGTGTCTTCTCTCTTATAGCTGGAAATAAATCTTGTTTTGACCAGGTCTCACTACCATGCAAATGCCCCCAAATTCAGAGCCATACTTCGTTTTAAAGAGCAGCCTCAATTTGAACATGGGGGCATTTCTATATGGGTCACAGCTACCCAGAAAAAGAATCGTGGCGCGTCTGTGTCACAGTAGCTTTTCTCAGCTCCTTTCAGTTCATGCCTTTTGTTAACATTCATCAACAGCATAAACCAGTTTAAAGTGGTTTATCCATTAGGCTAACATTGTTTTATGGTGGTATGCCACTTGTAAGGTCTTTTCCTATCCCTAACCAAAATCAATGATAAGAATATTTGCCTCTGTTAAAGAAAATATCTTGAAACAAATAGCTCTCTGTTGAAAACTGAAAGGAGCCAGAATGAGGGGAATGGGTGTACTGTGGTGTATCTTTAAGGAAGAAAAGGCTACAAACGAATCACAGTGTGTAACCGAAATACACAGATATGCATAACTAATATCGATGGCTTGGAGTCAAAACTGACTATGATTAGATAGTCCATTGACGTATTATTGAACCTATTACAAAAACTAATAACTTGTAACAAACAATGACTGCAGAAATATACAAAAGGGGTTTTGCTTTTTATATTTCTGCAGTCTTTTTTTGATACAAGTTATTAGTTTTCGTATTAAGTTCAATAACATGTTAATGGACTATCGTTTTGACTCCAAGCCATCGCTGATTGTATTTGCTTTTTCCATCTTGTTTTGTTGTCGCTTTTGTCTGCATTCTTGTGTAGGGTTTGTT
>CM065685.1:22445762-22450762 GCA_017654935.2 Phymorhynchus buccinoides
TTACCACGCTAAGTTGTTCTATTGAATGCGAGATCCGGAGTGTAGATTTTTGCTAAGATGCAGGATATTGCTTTGCTCGGCAGTTTTGATGCTTAGGTCAAATAAACAGTACGTATCGGTATGTCTGCCCCTATTAACGGTGATTTCATGCTCAGCGGAGGGGAGAGGTTGTGTTTAACCCTTCCCGTACCCCGTGGGTGTATTTGCACCCATACTTTTACTTTTTGCATCATATTTTCAAAACCGTTCATAGAATCTTGCTGAAAGTTTATGACGTTGACAATGAAAGGTTTGAGTATTATGTGCCCTCCAAACCTCAAGCATTTGTGTTGATCAACAAGCGAGTAAATAAACAGCAAAATCGATAGAACAGCCTGGTTGAATGACAAAGGGACGGAGCTGTCCTCTACGTTACTGAATGAATAACCCGTGTCTGGGTGCGTGGAGAAGCAGAGGTCTGAAGTTTACATTTGCCGAATGGTGGTTAGAAAAAGTAGAGAGAGAGAGAGAGAGAGAGAGAGGTACAACAAATTTTAACTTCAGAGACTTGTGATAGGCATCAGGTCCTCGACGTCGTTTGTTAGTCACATGCTTGAAATTCCTTTGCTTGTTCATAACAGTTTTCCCTTAGCTGCTTAATGTTGTAGTCTGGTGCTGACATTTTTGCTGTGTTAAAGGCTCGGTGTACATCTTGTGTCCTGGCTAATACAAAGCGTCTGTTGTGTTTCATTCTGTGTTTTTCTCACACCTGCTGCCGTGGCCGTGTCATTCGCACCTACTGGCGTGCGTTGTGTACGCATTTGCTCCGCTGTTGCCCATGTTGTTTGGGTCTTGGGGAAGGGGAAGCCAAAACAAAAGAAGCAGACCTGCTTGTGTGCATAACCTGTCAGCGAGTCAAAAGCAACAAGGCGTGTGCTACCTGTCCCACGATTGTCAAACATGCTGGGTCCTCGGTAGAACACAGATGGACACCGAGCATGGGGGTGCACTTCCGGTGACTGGAGGGGATGGGAGCAGTGTGTGTGTGTGTGTGTGCGTGTGCGCGCGCGCGCGTGTGTGCCTGTCTGTCTGTGTGTGTTTCTGTGTGTCTGTGTATGCATTAGTGCGCACGTGAGCATAAAGTCGCTTGCTCTTCATCGATGTTAAAGAAGCTAAATAAACCTACTGTATATGCACACATACACACACGCGCGCACACGTACACACACACACACACACACACACACACACACACACACACACACACACACACACACACACACACACACACACACACACACACACACACACACACACACACACACACACACACACACACACACACACACACACACACACACACACATACATACATAACTAGAATGGTGTCACACAGAAATGATGATATTCTTTGTATTTGTATTTTTTTAACGTCAGCTATTTTTGTCTATACTGTGCCATAACTGATGCTGCTTTGATTTATATGAAGCCACCCCCATGTCAATCGAGTAGGCCTTATTACTCGTCTAGACCCGTGCTTTAAGCTTGTATTATTTGCATACATTGTTACAGGTTCCTCGCACTCTGTGATGTTATACTTGGTAACAAACTCGGTCCTTGTTGTTGCCGCTTTTGTTGTCTGTGTTTGCACACACACACACACACACACCACACACACACACACACACACACACACACACACACACACACACACACACACACACACACACACACACACACACACACACACACACACACACACACACACACACACACACACACACACACACACACACACACACACACACACACACACACACACACAACACAACATACACAACTAGAATGGTGTCACATAAATTATGATATTCTTGTTGTTTCAGTGTCAGCTATTTCTGTCTGTAACTGTGCCATAACTGATGCTGCTTTGATTTCAATGAAGCCCCCCCACCCCACCCCCACCCCTACCCCCCACCTCATGTCAATCGAGTAAGCCTAATTACTCGTCTAGACATATGCTTTAAGCTTGTATTATATGCATGAATTGTTACAGGTTCATCGCACTCTGTGATGCTATTCTTGGTAACAAACTCGGTCCTTTTCCTTGTGGTTGTTTCCTGTAACATTATCCAAAGTACGGACACAATGGTCTGCAACTTATTTGTATACAACTTCCATTTATTGATAATAATAATAATGGCGCTCTTTCTCACATGAGCTCAGTGCGCTTTACATTGATAACAAGAACATTAAAGGCAAACAAATAATTAATCATTAGAAAGTAAAATAAGCACGATGCTTGCACGCAACGTTCTCTTACTTACACACACACACACACGCACACGCACACGCACGCACGCACGCACACGCACACACACACACACACACACACACACACACACACACACACACACACACACACACACACACACACACACACACACACACACACACACACACACGCACGCACACACACACACACACACACACACACACACGCACACGCACACACACACACACACATATATACATGCGCGCGCACACACACACTCACACACAATTAATTATACAAGAGTAAAATAGTTACAATATGAACATTTTAAGAAGAAACATAGAGATCACATTCAGTTATTGACTGAGAAACACTGGTGTCGTTACATTATATGGAGGGTATGTATGTAAAGGGGGATAGAAAGAGGGTGAAATAGACGATTTTCTTGGGGGGAAACAATAAGGGAGAGCATTTCGTAAACATTATCATTGTTTACCTCCATTACTCGATCAAATACCATAGCAACAATGCAACAATGGCGTCGAAGCTTGCAAACCGCAGGATGCGAGTCACCGACTTGCAAACATTGTGTTAGAAATATTAGGGGTGGCCAGTGGCCACAAACTGATAGAACTTGCAAACTGTGACGCAAAAAAATGTAAATGACATCAATTTTAGAATGACGCACGGTGTTCTAAGTACTGTATGTCTGTTCAAACACACGAGGCGAGAGCTGGGGATTTACCTGATGGTAGAGTAACTTCCCCTGTTTGACCGATTGAATTAGGCAAGATCACTCCCACACACCATGAAATTACTCCCCTTAATTATTTCCGAACGATTCCTATTAGCAGAGCGTTACAGTACGTATAAAAGACGGGGTGGGAGTGTGTGTGTGTGTGTGGGGGGGGGGGGGGGGGGTGTATAAAAAGATGTTGATAGAAAGAAAATCCTTGGAATCCATCACTGTAAATATTTGCACTAAACAATCAATGCTATTACAATATTCTAGCTGTAACAGTAAAGGGCCAGCCACACGCCCACTAAAAACGCACGACTGTACGATACGATTCCATCGCTTGGTCTCGAAGAACAAAATTAATGTGATTCGCGCTAAGTCGAGACCACGTGTTCGAATCGTATTGTACAGTCGTTGCGATTTTAGTGGACGTGCAGCTGGCCCTTAAGCCTACTTGATTTGACCAAGTAAGCTTATTGTCGGTGCTATCCAATACTAATAATATTGGCCATTTACTCAAATGACTTTTATCATTGGTTTACTTTAGCCTGTAGTAGCGGACAATAGTGTAAATTGAGAGCTGTACAATAAACGATTTTATACATACAGGGATTATCATGGTACACAGTTCGGACCAGTGCTTAATTTTATGAAGTTCTACCAGAGATATAAGCTTTCTGGTTCTCTACTAAAGCTTAAGTGGGAAACTAAACGTTGTTACTTTCTAAGTTAAGTAAATCGGTTGACTGATTTTAGAAAGTAGCAACGTTTAGTTTCCCACTTAAGCTTCAGTAGAACTTCATAAAAGTAAGGGCAGGTGATTATTATATCCCTTTTAGTAGTTTAGACTCAACACGGATTATCTCTAGATAGTCCATTGACTTATTGTTGACTTTATTGCAAAAACTAAGAGCGTGTTTTTGTTTTTTAAAGTCTGCAACAAAAAAATGGGATTATGCTTTTTATATATCTGCAGTCTTTTGTTTGGGGTACAAGTTATTAGTTTTCGCTATACAGTGGAACCTCCCTTATAAGACCTCTAAAAATGATCCCAAATGAGGTCTGATAAAGGAGGGGTCTTATAAGGGAGGTACTTTAATACTTACAAAGAAGGGCAATGTCTCGGAGAAGTAGGTCTTATGTGGGAGGGAGTCTTATAATGGGAGGTCTTATAAGGGAGGCTCCACTGTAGTACGTCAATGGTCTATCAACAGATAGTCCGTTTTGACTCTAAACCATCGCTGATGATGTACTAGTGTGTTACTGTGATGTTTTGTGGGGGATAACTGTTTGTAGATCAACTGTGATCGATTATGATTCTGTGATACTGTGAGTGATTGCTTTGCCGACCATTATTGAACCTATCATTTACGCCTGTGATTGTTTTTATTGTAGCGGAAATGATTGAAATTCGATGTCTTGTTTTGGGTATGTGCTGCTCAGCTCAATTTCCATAGGGCAGAATGTTTCCTTCTCATATTAAGCGTTTCTTTATAGTTCAATCTCATTATCGCGATTGCATGTGTGTATGCAAGTTATGTGTGTGTGTGTGTGTGTGTGTGTGTGTGTGTGTGTGTGTGTGTGTGTGTGTGTGTGTGTGTGTGTGTGTGTGTGTGTGTGTGTGCATGTGTGTATGAGATATGCATGCGCGCGAAAGTGTGTGCGTGCGAAAGTGTGTGTGCGTGTGTGCGTGTGCGTGCGCGTGCGTGTGTGTGTGTGTGCGCGCGCGCGCGCGCGCGCGTGTGTGTAAAAAGAAATAGTCACACAGACGCACACACACACGTACACACACAAGTCATGCTCACACATACGCAGAGAGAGAGAGAGAGAGAGAGAGAGAGAGAGAGAGAGAGAGAGAGAGAGAGAGAGAGAGAGAGAGAGAGAGAGAGAGAGAGAGAGAGAGAGAGAGAGAGAGAGAGAGAGAGAGAGAGAGAGAGAGAGAGAGAGAGAGAGAGAGAGAGAGAGAGAGAGAGAGAGAGAGAGAGAGAGAGAGAGAGAGAGAGAGAGAGT
>CM065685.1:22455762-22465762 GCA_017654935.2 Phymorhynchus buccinoides
AATGTAAATGTCAAGGTCATATTTAACTTTAAAAAAGTCATTATAACGAGTTTTATAGACAACGCAGATTTTTTTATATGAATGAAAATCCGTTTCACGTCCTCCGGTCTAAAACAGACACATATAGGACATTAGTAGATATAAAGATGGTGGGAACGATCCTGGAGGCAATGCCCGGAGGCAGTGCAACCCCAGGAAAGTCCCGATTTTTTTAACGATGCAGATGTTAACGATAAACGTAAAAATATTTTTTATATAGGCCTATAGAAAACATATGATGATAATTAACACTATTCTCATTAATAAGCGATGTGCTGTATTCATGTGCTTCATAATGTATAATATATTTGGTCTAATAAGCTTAGTGCATTCAAAGTGAACTTACGATGAACACTACAAAAGCAGTTAAGGCATACGCATAGTAACATTTATATATACTGTTGTTTCTATAGGCTAAAATATAAAATTAGCTTTAACCCCATCACCGCCAATGTCGCATTTTTGCACCACATTGACTTAACCCTTTCACCGCCAAAGTCGCATTTTAGCACCACAGTGATTTACCACCTATGTCACTAAAAGGCATCAAATTGGGGTCTATTATCCAAAGACCCTGTTGTCTTAGTTTTGGGAAGTAAGGATAGACCTTGTTTCATATATGTCACAGAAGATTCACCAATACTGCAGATGGATTTTGTTCTCTACCCAGGTACATTTAATGGAAATGTTTGGCTGAAATATGGCTGGCGGTGAAAGGGTTAACACCCTTGAAGTTAGGGTCTGTTATTCAATGACATTATGTTCCTAAATTTGGGCAATGAGGATTGACCCTATTCTAAATGTGTCACAGAGAAATCCCACAATATTGCAGACAAAATCTTTTTTGGTATCCAAGTAAGTTTAATGGACATTTTTGGCTCAAAGATGGCTGGCGGTAAAAGGGTTAAGAATAAATAAGCCTATAAATAAAAAGTAGGACAACATCATTTTACTAGTATGTACATCTGTATCGTTAAAAACAATTCGGGATTTCCTGGAGTTGCACTGCCTGGGAATTGCCTCCAGGATCGTTCCCACCATCTTTATATATATGTCCCATATGTGTCTGTTTTAGACTGGAGGACATTAAACGGATTTTCATTCAATCATTTTACGTTTACACCCATTATAACAAGTTCGGAGTCAAACAATGGAGATTTTGAAGGGGGTGCTACTATTAACATTTTCACCGTCAGTTTTCTTACGTAACGGTTACGCCAGTGGGGCTTATGCTAAGTTATAGTAGTAGTAGGGTGGAGGTGGTTTCTTCTCAAAGTTTTAGTCACAACACTACACGTTCTCTTCGTCGAAGAAACACGCATAAAATCTACAAAGACGCCTGTGCCTCTACTGTCCAACACACGTTGTGTTGCTGCGTATTCCTTTGCCCACGCCTGTTTGAAAGTACACCAACGACACTCTCTATAGTCTGAGTACACAGAAAACACGGCAAAATGCCGAAAATGCCACCACCTGCCACCTTCTATCATTCGTAAGTAGCCAAGTCGTATTCTTTGTTTTCAGAAGAAAAAAAACTATACAGTCAAGCTTGTTTGTGTGGTAGTGATCATGTTACTTGAACTTTTAATCGGTTTATGTGTGATGCTGAGATGTGTACTATAGATGTTAAACGTTAAACGGATCCATCATGAAAGCAAAGGTGTAGTTTAGAATTAGCTACCCCTTAGCATACGTTAAACCCAGTGGCAACGAAAAAGTTGTCATTTGGTCAAAATTTACACCCCCCCCCCCCCCTCCCTCATCAGTGACAAAAATCGCATGCAAAAAAAAGGGTGGCGCGCCTCTGGCTGCGACGCGCTCTCCAGGTGGGAGCAACCCGAATTTCACAGAGACGCCTCTGTGATTATAAAGTACCTAATAGCCTTAAGATTATGGTGAATGAATGAAAATTCATTTAACGTCCTCCGGTCTGGAACAGACACATATAATTATGGGACATTTATAGAGATAAAGATGGTGAAAACGATCCTGGAGGCAATGCCCTAAGGCAGTGTAACACCATGGAAAAAGACTTGCATGCCTCCAGGATCGTTCCCACCATCTTACTAGAAGGTTTCGTTCCTCCTTTCGTGAAAACTACCTTTACCGTACCCCTGTGGCATTCTCAAAATGGATTATTCTCAACATATGTAGCCTACACATGTGCGAAGAGTTAGGGATAGGCTTAGGAATAGGATTAGGAGAGGTTTAGGGTCAATTTAGTGTCGAATACACAAAAGATAAAATTTGATGGTACATCGTGATCGATTTCGCACGTGCGCAGACATGTTGAGAACAAATCCATTTTGAGAATGCCACACCCTATCCCTATCCCGAGCTTGGCCAGAATCAGTGTTGTTGCTTCTCTGTGAAATTTTCAATGAGGAAAACACAGTAGGTCTAGTGGCTACAGTTGAGTTAGCCTACTATACACGCACGGCTACTCGCAGACCGTCAACATGAACATGGTTCGCTGTGTGTAGGCTAAATAGACCTACACCCGTGGGGTTTAAACTAAGGATTAATCCTCTTTTTAGTCCGTCACCAAGACGGACTATTGCGATGGGCTGGTTTGTATTTTTGTTTGTTTGTTTGGGGGTTTTTTTGTTTTTTTTTGTTTTTTTTCTGTCTGTCCCAAGGATATCTCCCGAACCGCTTGACCGAATCGCGTCAAATTTTGTGTGAAGGTGTGCCTCCTTAATAGGAAGAGATCGGCGCAAACCATTTTGCCGTCGTGACCTTGACCTTGACGTACGACCTTGAAAACCGAAAATCTATTTTTAGCCATATCTCGGGCACCAATCAACATAGGATGTTGAAACTTAGTATGAAGGTGGTTTGGCTTATGCCCGTTCTGATGATGGCATACCGATCAAGGTCAAGGTCAAGGTCAAAAAGATCGCTGGAGCCTGAAAATCGGAGGGTCATTTTTTTCTCCTTCTGTCTGTCCCAAGGATATCTTTCGAACGGGTTGACAGAATCACGTCAAATTTTGTGTGCAGGTGTGTCACCATGAGAGGAAGGCATCCGCGCAAACCATATTGCCGTCGTGACCTTGACCTTGGCGTACGACCTTGAAAACCGAAAATCTTTCAGGGGTCATAACTCCCACACCGTTAGTGTTAGAGTCTTCCAATTTGGCATGAAGGTACTTTGGCTTATGCCCGTTCTGATGGTGGCATACCGATCAAGGTCAAGGTCACGTTCCGGGCGATCCGTAGGCCTTGAAAGTGGTAGGGGTCTACACATTGGGTTTTAAGCCATATTTTCCACATTGGTACTTGACAGAAGCGCTTCAGATTGTGTGTGGTACTGTATACCCTAGAGAAGAAAACATCCGAGCATAAATTATCACCATGCTGACCTTGACCTTGAAGTGTGACCTTGAAAACCGAAATTTCCTTCTTTGCGCTATATGTTTCTTCTTCAAGCTGTATCTCGTGAACTAGAAGACAGAATCCCTTCCAATTTTGTGTCAGGATGTGACACTCTACGGGGTGTCGCAAGTGCGTGGCATTGCTGGTGACGGACATGTCTGCCGCTCGGCGACGCCCTTGTTTGTTTTTGCATACGTTTTGTCAGTGTGACTGTTTTATTCTGTCAAACTGATGTATCTGAGCATCAATTTTTGGATTATGGTTTACAACATTAGTTGATTTACTTCCCTTGAATTTGACTGTGACTATCGGCTGATTTAGACAATTTTTAGCTATCTACCTCATGTTCTCGCCTTCCAATGTCAACGTATCGTTCTTTCTGTTTCATGACAATAACCATAGCCTAATCCTAACCCTATCCTTTTCCTGAGCAAGGCAGAATGCTGCTTCAGAATGAGCAGATTGCGTTCATGTTGACGGTCTGCGAGTAGCCAGGCGTGAAAACTGATGGGTAGCCAAACGGTTACGTACCGTTTCACCCTTTTTTAGTTCGCACTGTCAGGGAGAAATGGAACTTCATCAACCCTGCAGTGGCAGTGCCGTTTCGTCCTGTCGCTTTTCACCCTGTCCCTATTGTGCCCTGTCTCTCACGTTCACTATGAAATGGCCATCTGTCTCTCGTAGTTGTCTTTGCGAGAAGACAGCTCAGTCTTCAAGGAGAACGTCCATAAGGATCTGCGATAATCTCACCCTCTCCTCGTAGTTGAGTCTAAACAGAGGTCGTTCGCCAGGTCGGCGAATACGGAATAGGGTCAGGGATAGGGTTAGAATAGATCGGCCAAAAAGGGGATTGCGTTAGGACTGGGGTAAGGGTTAGGGTTAAGCATTGAAAACAAACAAAACAAATGAAGGAAACACTCCGCATGCAAGAACAAAAGTAAAAGTTCATTGTTTATCCGACTTTGATGTGCTTAGGGTTAGAACTTACGGTCGGGTTAGGGCTAGGGCAATGGGAATGGGCTAGGATTAGGAATATAATTTATCTCATAAACAAGAGCAAAACGAAGAGCAAACTTCGATTGTGCACAAAAATATTGACAATTAGACCTTCATCAGGCAAAGTTAAATAAAAAGAGGGCTTCTGCGGGTCTATCTGATCTCTGGCGAACGGCCTCTGTTTAGTCGCATGTGTCTCTCGTGCGTGTGACTAACCGAAAGAGTTTGATTTGACATTCCGGTGTTGCGTAAAATATAGGTGAAGAATGCTAAAGAACACTCATGAATGCTAAGCAACACTCATGAATGCTAGACAACACTCGTCTCATGGGCAAAATGTGACTGAAATTTGCTTCATTTCATGACATAATTGGCATGGGCTACTTACCCGCCCATGGGCGTTTTACCCCGCCTTCCCCTATATTTCGTGAAATACGTCCCCTTTCCCCTTTCGAATTGTTTGCTGTTTGGGAGAGTTCGCCCCCTGAATACATTCAGAGGCGTCTTGTGGCGTGCAGAAAGAGCAGAGGATTCCTCACCAAATTATTGAGAAATCAATTATATTATTTTCTGAAATCTATTGTTAATGGTCAACCTATGGCGATATTTTTCACGCCAGAGGGCAGTCAATGCACTAGGGGCTTATCACGCGATTTTCTTACTTGGGCGTAGTGAGAGAGAGAGTGATGGTAGGACCACTCACTGTCTCTCTCTCTTTCTTTATCCCCAACTAATAATATAGAGAGGATTAACCCCACACGAGCGTCATGCCCTCTGGCGTGAGAAACATCGCACTAAGTCTCTCATTGTGTTTGTCTGAATGTGCGTTCGTTGACATCGTCCTCCGCCATTTTGGAAAATGGCGAAGGCATATGGGTCATATATGGCGTATGGGTCTGTACATCGATTTATCGGCAAAGGTGTAGATTAAACACCCTCCCGATCTCAATATTTTTATTTTTTTTAAACAGTTATCGTTACGGTTGTGTCGCGGCATGCATTTTACAATGACGGGGATTTATTTCGAAGGAGGATTTATTTCTCATGACACCGGCCTTTTTCGTGTGTTTCAGGTTCATTTCTTAAAAAGATACTCGGTAAAGGTCAAGATGTGCCGCCACCCCTACATTTCTCGGTTAATTCCATATTTCCGTTTTTGCCTTTCTTGCCAAACATCAAGCTGTATTTTATGAACATTTTCGGCTAATTATCTTTGTTCAATAATTAATTAAAGGCCATTATCTAATAGGACCCCCCTATGTACTGCAGTACACCGCGGCATTTGTCACAGTCGTGGTTCATTGCGTTTTTCCGTGTTATAGGGGGGGGTAGGGTTAGGGTTATTATTCCAAAAAGATAATTAGCTGAAAAGGTTCATAAAATACAGCTCTATGTTTGGTAAGAAAGGCAAAAACAGAAAAAATAGAATTAGGTATGTTGCAGTTGTTGGCTTACCCTGGCTTAAAGACTCCAGGGATCATCCCAACAGCCGAAGCACTTGAACACTATGGTACAAAAGCACCAGCTAGGGATGAGAACGTTACGTGTGTGACCGTTTTTGAATACCCCGCCACGTGGGCAGCCACACTCCCGACTTCGGAGGAGAATAGGTGTAAGATGTTAAGAAGAATATAAGCGTTACTAGTCTGTTTTCCATGTGTTCATTAAGTTCCCAATACACGTTAACCTTTTTCACCCTTTCCCCATGGCAACACAATGATAGCCACTCATAAGCTTACTTGCATATAATAATGACTGTGTTAACGTGGGGAAAGAGTGAAAAATGTTAACGTGTACAGAGAGCCCTTTAAGAATGTTAGCTCCTTTTGTGAAAACCCATCTCAATTTATGCAAAAGTTGTATTATCAGTGCGATAATAAAATGATGAGAGAAAAATAATGGCTTGGCTTATAGGGACACCCTGACGGACGAGTTTTTGCAAGAAACACGTCGAGGTCACCAGAAAGACAGCCTTTTCAAGGATCGGAACACTCACTTTGCTCTGGTTTCCTAGAAATCAAACCGTCAAAACGGCAATTCTTCCTTGGCGGAGTTGCCGGAGAGAGAATCCATTTTGGACGGGATGGGTGGAGGATACTCAGAGTGGTTGAAGCTTTTTCTTCTTTGTAGTGCGGTAAAAAAAAAAGGAGCTATTTCCTTTGTTGTGAGCGAAACTCCTTTTGGTAAACTGTAAATAAAAAAGCCTTGTATTGTGGAAATTTCGTGATTTGGTCTAAGCAACTAGAGGCGGCCATTAGAAAAGAGAAGCCGCGTGCCTTCTCTTTCACTGAAAGAATTTGACTTCCAGCACCTCCGCCAAGGAGGAATCGCCGATTTCACGGTTTGATTTATAGGAAACCAGAGCAAAGTGAGTGTTGCGATCTCTGTAAAGGGTGTTTTCCTGGTGATCTCGACGTGTTTCTTGCAACAACTCATCCATCAGGGTGCCCTTTTAAGGCTGTGAAATACCAATTGACATAAGCTAGAACACCAAGACTGCATCAAAATATTGATATGCTCTGCATAGCTGTGCGGCCATTGTCTTTAGCCATGGCAAGCTCCTAGCATAACATCATCAGTCCCAAATCCTCCGAAGTCAGAGTGTGGCTGCTCACGTGGCGGGGTAATCAAAAGCAGTCATGCAGGTAATGTTCTCATCATTAGCCGGTGCATTTGT
Organism: Phymorhynchus buccinoides; assembly: GCA_017654935.2. Lineage (NCBI taxonomy): Eukaryota > Metazoa > Mollusca > Gastropoda > Neogastropoda > Raphitomidae > Phymorhynchus > Phymorhynchus buccinoides. The sequence continues at coordinate 22,462,852 of CM065685.1, forward strand.
ACCATAGTGTTCAAGTGTTTCGGCTGTTGGGATGATGCCTGGAGTCTTTAAGCCAGGGTATGACAACAAGAACAAAAATGCAGAATTTTCAAGATGTTCAAACAAAGATGCTCCTGATTCACTTCTCCCATATCCCCCGAAGACGGAGTGTGGCTGCCCACATGGCGGGGTAATCAAAAACGGTCACACACGTAATGTTCTCATCCCTAGCTGGTGCATTTGCACTGAATTGTTCAAGTGCTCTGGCTGTTGGGATGATCCCTGGAGTCGTTAAGCCAGGGAACAACAACAACAACAACACTTCTCCCATATGACAAACAGTATAAGTCAAGGATCTTCGGGAATTTTTTTTTTTTTTTTAAAGAAACAAATACCCCAGGATGTCATGCTAACTTATCACGGGCAATCAACGGGCACATATGAATCAGAACCTGTGGACAGAAAAACTAAAATGAGGCAACAAAGGAATGAAATAACTGACGCTAATAATAGTAATATATTCTGATGAAAATCATCTTCTGTCTAGACCTGATTATAAAAATTGTTATGTAATTTCAAAAATCATAAAAAATATAACATAATTGATAGTAAATGCGTTATCAAGCATAATCATCTAAATATGACTTTTTGTGTCCAATTTCAGAACGTTGAGCCCTCAGCTTCTTTGTGAACTGTTGGTGAGGAAAATTCTAGAGCTAGAAAAACTGCTACGAAAGTACACAAATGGCCGGTCCTTGGATGCAAACGGAAACCGGAGGCTCATTATCCATGTCAACAATTGGATGCTAAATCCAATCCTACCCAGGGTACCGGTGTACGATTGCAACGTTGAGAGGATGGTCAACATTTGCGTTCAGCGGGGTTCATACACGGCAGCCATCTTGGTAGGTGCGCGCTACGGTTATTATTATGTTGACATGGTGCTCGAAAACCCCCAGATCTTGTATCGCGCGAAGCATTTAGGCCAACACTTCTGGGATGACCTCTTCATGGTCCTGATGGAGGACACAGAATGGTTAAGTATCCAGAGGTTCATAACGGAATTTCGTTGCATGCCCCGACAACTCTTTCTGTGGCTAGTCAGCAATGAGCTCAGACCGGACCAGTTGATCTTTCTTGACACTTTGATGGAGCACAGATTTTTACAGTTTTGCCCTATGCCCTTGCTTGAAGAATTCATTGGTAAAGTGATCACCCGTGGGCTCCTACCTCAGTTCAAATCACTGCTCTACTCAGACAACAGGATGTTGCGCAACATTCTTTCTAGAAGTCGTGACCTGCGCCTAGAAAGACTTGTGAACCAGACATGCGTGTTCAGACTGAAAGGTCCAAACTCAACGGTTCAGAAATCCGACTACCACGGCTGTCTGGCTGAGGCCTGTCAGAGCGGTCTGCTGACCATGTATCCGTCGAATGTCCCTGTCAGTACCACCGCCATGGGCACTGCAGTCAGACACAACCAGCCTGACGTCGTGAGACTTCTCTTGGTTGCCGGGGCAGTCGACAGGAAGACTATCGTCACGCATACACGAAATATAAACCTCATTGCAAAGTCCAAAGGGAATGGAGCGAATGGACAAGGCCAGGCACAACCCCCACCCATTGAAGGCTACCCTTCCGCGACGGACATGGATGCTGCCAAGGACATCCTAGGCCTTCTGACCAGGGTAGCTTCACAGCCAAACTCTCTATACAGCCTGAGCTTCAGGAAGATTTCCAACCGTGTTGGGTGGGGTCACGGGAGGGGGAACAGGGTGAGAGAGCTGGACATCCCGGTTGTGCTGAAGAACAAGCTGATGTTTAAAGGCATCGAAAGCTTGATGAAACCCAAACCGAAAGAAAAGGCTGCGTGTTAATAACAACGACTGTGAGAGGTCAGCAGACTCTGGAGACAATGGACCGCCTTGTTGTTGGATACTGTGTCAGTTTTCAAAAAGACAAACTTGTCAATCGTCGATTTGAACGGTTATTAGCAGCAAAAGAAGCGGAAACGGACCTAGCAGGGGGGAAAGGGAGAGGGGTTATCAAGTAGATGAATATTTGCTTTTGCTACAGTATAACGCTCAGGAGGTTTAGTCTTGAAAGAGGTTTATCATAATTATAGGCAGGAAGATGATTATCTATAATGGCTAAAAATGTTATTGAATCGGTTCAATGATAAAGAGCTCTATTTGTTTAAAGGATGTGTGAGAACAGAGGTGTGTGTGTGTGTGTGTGTGTGTGTGTGTGTGTGTGTGTGTGTGTGTGTGTCTGTCTGTCTGTCTGTCTGTCTGTGCCTCTGTGTGTGTGTGTGTGTGTGTGTGTGTGTGTGTGTGTGTGTGTGTGTGTGTGTATAAAGGTAAACATGTATGAGAGGCTTTGTTTGCAGTTGTCAACTTGCAGCTACAGCTGTGTTGTTTTTGTTTTTCAGGAAAGGGAAGGAGGGTAGAAACAGGGTTTTTTTTACTTTGAATTTGGAATTCCATTATCCAATGATTATAATGATGCTGCATCACACACGTTACTGTTATTATTCATTCGAGAGAGAGAGATACGAGAGAGAGAGAGAGAGAGAGAGAGAGAGAGAGAGAGAGAGAGAGAGAGAGAGAGAGAGAGAGAGAGAGAGAGAGAGAGAGAGAGAGAGAGAGAGAGAGAGAGAGAGAGAGAGAGAGAGAGAGAGAGAGAGGTAGGTTTGTGTGCTTGTTTATATTTCTACTTAAATCTTTTCTCTTTTTTTGAGAGAGAGAGAGAGAGAGAGAGAGAGAGAGATTTATGTGCTTGCTTATTTTTCTACTTAAATCTTTTTATCTGTGTGGGAGAAAAAACACTAATATGGATGTATGCTCAACAGTTGGGAATCATGGCTGAATGCCTAAATAAATCTTATGGACGGTTAGTTAATGTTAAATCTCTTTCAGGTGTCATAAACAAA
>CM065685.1:22473262-22490762 GCA_017654935.2 Phymorhynchus buccinoides
CTCCACTCTCAGTCCCCCCCCCCCCCCCTTGACTTAGATGATAAAACATGACTTTGGATAATATAGGCCTTACAGTTTTGTGTTGTGTTGTGAATGCACCGGTGCATGTGTTTATAGCGCAACGTGTGTGTCTGTGTCTGAGGCTGTGTGTTGGTGCATGCATGTGTGCATAAGTCTCAGTCTGTGTGTGTGCATGTGTGCGTCCGTGCACTCATATGATATATATATATATATATATATATATATATATATATATATATATTGTGTGTGTGTGTGTGTGTGTGTGTGTGTGTGTGTGTAGTGTTTGTGCATGAGCTTGCATCAATGCCTGGTTGTATGTATGCACGCGCCCACTGTACTGCTGTGTGTGTGTGTTTGTGTGTTGCGCTCACTGTGTGTGTGTGTGTGTGCGTGTGCGCGTGTGTGTGCGTGTGGTGTATGCGTGTGCGTGCGTGCCCCGGTACGCGTGAAAATTGCACGTGCTTCCCGAATGTGACTAAAACCATGTTGATCCCGTGTAATGACACGTTTATCAAGGGAAACAAAACATGACTGAAAACATTACTCAGCTCTGTGCTGCAGCCTCGTGGACTAGTTTGCCATTGGGGACCATCCATTCTCTCCTATCCTGGGGGGGGGGGGGGGGGGGTCTTTTGTATAAGTAGTTCCCCCACCTTCTGGAAGTTCTGTGTTTGTAACTTGTGACGTCTTCTAATCTGTCACTCTCTGCCAGTCTGCCTTTGATGATGAAAATGATGTTTTACGTCCTCTCGGTCGTAGACACAGTCTGCCTTTTCCCTTTGTTTACTCAGTTACTGTCATTTACTACTACGTTAAATAAAAAATAAAACATAACAATAAATAAATTAATGGCTTGGAGTCAAAACGGACTATCTTTAGATAGTCCATTGACGTATTATTGAACATATTGTGAAAACTAATAATTTGTTTCAAAAAGAGACTGCAGAAATATAAAAAGCATAATCCCCATTTTACATTAATTGCAGTCTTTTTATTAATACAAGTTCTTACTTTTTGAAATAACATCAATAATATGTCAATGGCTCGAAGCCATCGTGAATTTCTGCCTTACTGGTCCATTCTCCTGCATTTTTTCTATAAAGAAAATTTAAAACAATTCTTGCAAAGATTTTCTCCAGCCGAAGACATGGACGTGCTGGGTCTAACTATTACTTTTTCTTAGTTAGGCACATAGCTAACGGCAGCATGATGCCTCTGCGCTCATTATGATGGGAAACTATCTGAGCGATCGAAGAAGAAGAAGAAGAATTTAGGATAATCCTTTCTCCAGTTCCTATCGTCCTAAAGTTCTCTTCAACGAGAGAGTCAGTACTGATGTATGTTGGACAAAGGCAAGGCATCTTTACTTACAAACAAAAAAGTTTTTTTCTTACCAGGTTTACAGACTATAACAGTGGCCTTCTCTGTATGATTTTGGGAGCTATAGTCGGATACGACTGACTTAGGAACTCACATTTAATTTCTCTACTTTGAAGCGTATTAACACACACTGGTTAATTTCTCTGCATTAACACGTATTAATTAACACACACTGATTAATTTCTCTACATTAACCCGCCTTTCACCGCCAAAGTCGCATTTTAGCAACACAGTGATTTAAAATCTATGTCACTAAAAGGCATCAAATTGGGGTCTATTATCCAAAGACCCTATTGTCTTAGTTTAAGGAAGTAAGGACAGACCTTATTTTACATGTGTCACAGAAGAATCCCCAATACTGCAACTGGGTTTTGTTCTCTACCCAGGTGATTATTGGCTGAAATGTGGCTGGCGGTTAAAGGGTTAACACACATTTAACACACATTGATTAATTTTTCTACAGATTCTGGTCCCCAGGCCCGTCAACCTGATGGTGGCCTTACCCAACGACCTGGGAGAGACCGAAGTGACGTCATCCAGCCTGGACAAGATCAGTGACGTCATTGCCAACATTGCTGACCTCATCAAAGAGGAGGCGTCTCGCGTGGTGCTCAAAGTGGGTGTAATGATTTGTCATTGACCGATAATTAATTTTGTGTTTGTGTGCTTTCTTTGAATTGCCTGTTCATTGATGTAGGTCTATGTGAAACTGAGTAGGGCCTACCTTGATGAAGAATAATCTAATCATAATCAAAAAGATGTGTGTACTTGTATTTTGTGCAAAGTATGTGAGGTCGTGTGTGTGTGTGTGTGGTGGGGGGGGGGGGGGGGGGGGGGGTTGAAGTTGGAATGAGGGAGTGAGAACAGAATGGCGTATGTACAGTACGCATAATATTTTGTTAACTATTCGACTATTCCTTTATGTATATATAGAACTTGATGTGTATGTATGCATTGTATGTGTGTGGGGGTGCGCATTATTTATAGGCTACTTGTGCTGTTATGTGTTGTGCAGCATGTGTAATTTGTACCCCCCCCCCCCCCCCCCCCCCCCACAAATGAAATAAACACACACACATACAGACACACACACACACACACACACACACACACACACACACACACACACACACACACACACACACACACACCGCATTAGTTCGCGTAACTGTTTTTAAGCCCTTAAATAATATATTGTGTTCTATTTTTGTGTAACTCTCTGTTTGCACCCGAATGCAATTTCTCTGTATAGAGATAATAATAAAGATTTCTTGACTTGACTTGACTTGACTTGACACACACAAACACAAAATGTGTGCCTATCGTTGTTGCAGTATGACGGCAGACAGATACGTGGCACCACCCTGATGGACGCTGGTCTGGTGGACGGCTCTGCCATACAGGTGGAACTGGCAGCGCCAAAGACCAGCACCACCAAATCTGCAGGTATAGTAGGATGAAGGCATCTTTACAGGGCTCCCAGGGACCCCCATTTGAGGGTCTATGAAGCACTAAATTTCTAAAGGACCCTCTAAACGAATGTGCAGGGGGTCCCAGGGATGCACTAGAAAATGGGTTTTTTAGCGTTCGCAATGCCACTGGGACCCTCTATCCCGCCTCTAGGACCCTCTATTCTGTCAGTGAAGGAGTCCCTGGGACCCCTTGTATCGCGGGACGATTGGGAGCCCTGTCTTTAGATCTTTTTGTTTGTTTGTTTGTTTGCTGTCCCAATTCCATGGCTTGGAGTCAAAAACGGACTATCTTTAGATAGTCCATTGACGTATTATTGGACTTGTTACACTGGAAACTAATAACTTGTATCAAACAATGACTGCAGAAATATATAAAGGGAGTTATGCTTTTTATATTTCTGCAGGTTTTTTTTAATACAAGTTATTAGTTTTCGTAATAATTTCAATAATATGTCAATGGACTATCTAAAGATGGTCCGTTTTGACTCCAAGCCATCGCCATCTTCTAGTCAGTACATTGGCGTTTCTGCCACGCCGCTCATTCCGAATCCCAATTCGCAGCCACTGTCCTGGCTTATCAGGTCGCAGAATACGAAACCAGCAGTCCAAGGGGAGCCGGAATCTATGTTAGGCCGTCAGGAGGCAACCAAACCGAGGAGACACTGCACTAGCTGCTGAGTCACTTTCGGTGGAGTTCCGTGCAACCCTTTCTGAACAGGACACTATGCGGAGATGATGCTTCTTCTTTTGCGTTCCCGGGCCATACTTGAATCTCTTGAAGCACCATCCATTCCGGCCAGGTTAGATAAGTGGATGTTATGGTATGTTGGGCCATCTTGAAGGATGTGCTCTGGGGTCTGTATTCCAGTGCCACAGGGGGGGGGGGGGGGGGGCACTCAGTGTTGTGATAGACTACAGGTTAAGCCTAAGGAGTTGCCTTAGCTCAAGGCTACATCAAAATGTTGTTATGCTATGCATGGTTATGCAGTGGTTGTCTTTAGCCATGACAAGCTCCTAGCATAACACCATCAGTCTCCAAAATCCTCCGAAGTCGGAATGTGGCTGCTCACGTTGCGGGGTCATCAAAAACGGTCAACACACGTAACAGTTCTCATTGAGAGACTTAGTGGGATTTTTTTCACGCCAGAGGGCATGACGCTTGTGTGGGGCTAATCCTCTCTATATTCTTAATTGGGGATAAAGAGAGAGAGAGGGAGATGTCCCACCATCTCTCTCTCTCTCACTACACCCAACTAAGAAAATCGCGTGATAAGCCCCTAGTGCATTGGCTGCCCTTTCTGGCGTGAAAAAAATCGCCGTAAGTCGACCACCCAGTACTAGCATATATTTATTTATTCACTTTGTAAAGCGCTTGATCTTGAAGCTCTGATACAAAATGGTGGTTAGCAGGCCTAGGTATAAACATGCACACACACACATTCTTCAAGCATGAAAGCATGCAGAGAGAGAGAGAGAGAGAGAGAGAGAGAGAGAGAGAGAGAGAGAGAGAGAGAAGGGGGAGGGGTAAGTGGTTCAGTTGAAAAATGCATAATGAGTGTTAAAGACCCACCACGTCACGTGTCAAAATCACGGTTTTCGCGTGCTTTCCCTCTTATAGCTGGTAAGGAACCTTAACAAATCTTCCAAGCGTAAGAGGGAACGTGACACGTGGCGTGGGGGGGTCTTTAAGGATAATAAGGATTCTGCAGTCACCATCTTCTTCTTTCTTCCTCTTCTTCGTCGACCGCTCAGACAGGTTCCTTTCATAATGAGCGCAGATGCGTCATGCTGCCGTTGTGTGCCTAACTTAATTATTTGAACTAAGAAATAGTCAGGCCCAGCATGTCCGACTTCGGCCGAAGAAAATCAGGCAGGAGAACAGACCAGTAAAGACAGAATACTTAGATGACAGCACTAAGCAAAGCCAAAGGAAAACGGCAGAGTCGCAGAGAGTGACAGATTAGAGGAAGTTACAAGCACAGAACTTCCAGAAGGTGATGGAACTATTTGTACAAAAGGTACCTCCCTCCCCCCCCCCCCCCCCCCCAAGGGGGAATAATGAGTAATATTTTGTTTTCTTTATGTCTTTCAAGTCAAGTCAAAATCATCTTTATTGAGGGTTAAAGAATAAGCTAACAAAGCTTTTTTTCATCCTGCCCTCCGTGTGTGTGTGTGTGTGTGTGTGTGTGTGTGTGTGTGTGTGTGTGTGTGTGTGTGTGTGTGTGTGTGTGTGTGTGTGTGTGTGTGTGTGTGTGTGTGTGTGTGTGTGTGTGTCTGTGTGTGTGTGTGTGTGTGTGTGTGTGTCCGTGTGTGTGTGTGTGTGTGTGTGTGTGTGTTCTGTGTGTGTGTGTGTGTGTGTGTGTGTGTGTGTGTGTGTGTGTGTCTGTGTGTGTGTGTGTGTGTGTGTGTGTGTGTGCATTGTATATGCGTTGTTCCTGGTTTCTGTCATTCGTAAATACTAGTTTTGTTGTCTACCTGTTGATGACCATTTTGATTGCAAAGCGCTTTGGGCTCATTTGAGATAAAGCGCTATATATGATGTATTATTATTATTATTATTATTGTTATTATTTATTATTATTATTATTATTATTACTAATATTATTATTATTATTATTATTATTATTCTGTTATGTTTTGCTGGTTTCGCAGGTGCCACCCCATCGCCTGATTCTGTGCCTCTGAACAAAGACGACAAACAGGTAAAGTTAGGCCTAATAACAAAAATAATGTCCACTGTTCTTCGGTTCTCTCCCTTTATTTGTGACTGGTTTTATCTCTTCTCAGTTCATCTCCGTAAACGTGGGACTTTGTCTTCTTCTTCTTATTCTTCTTTCTTCTTCTTCTTCTTCTTCTCTCTCTCTCTCTCTCTCTCTCTCTCTCTCTCTCTCTCTCTCTCTCTCTCTCTCTCTCTCTCTCTCTCTCTTCTCTCTCTCTCTCTCTCTCTCTCTCTCTCTCTCTCTCTCTCTCTCTCTCTCTCTCTCTCTCTCTCTCTCTCTCTCTCTCTCTCTCTCTCTGTCTCTGGTGTGGTCTCTGTGTCACTGTGTGTGTGTGTGTGTGTGTGTGTGTGTGTGTGTGTGTGTGTGTGTGTGTGTGTGTGCGTGCGTGCGCGTGCGTGTGCGTGTGTGTAGGACCACGTCTCTGTGAATGTGCGCGTGCGTGTGCATATATTATGCGTATGAATATGCGTGCATGTGTGTGTCTATACGCGCGCACGCGTGTGTGTGAATGTTCACTCTGTTGCACATTTACTGAATTATTATATTCAGTTCGAGTCCAAGGCAGTTGAGTGAATCAATCTCACACCACACTATTTCTATCAACCAAACCGAATTGTGTAATGTGGCCTTATTGTATTTGGTATTTTCTAGTCACAGAGAACTAGGCTACTCTCCGTGATAAAATTCGGACTGCTCCAACCAGGAGAGCGCGTCGCCGCCAATGCGCTAGCGCCACCCATTTTCTTTTTTGCCATGCTATGTGAGTTCGTGTCATCCATCCCACCGTCACAACACGGCCTACTCCTACCGAGTAGTGGAATGCGCTTTAATTAACGTGCGCGCAAGATCTTGTGCATGCGTTCGCACACGGGACCTCGGGTTTTATGTCCCATCCGTAGGACTTAGGCCTTAGAGGAAACACTTTATATAATATGAGGATAAACAATGATTTTAAAATGTTATTGTTAACTTTTTGCTGTTTTTTTTTCTTCTTCCTTCTTCTTTCTTTCAGGCCATTCTGGGCAGTTTCGACACAGGCGGTCGCCCAGTGGAGGTGGTGTTCTCCTTCGATACCACGGGCAGCATGTACAGCTGTCTGGATCAGGTACAGGCTAAATAGGAGTTATTAGTTGTGGTTGAGATAAGGATGTACCCTGGGCAAGGCATCTCCACGATAAACAAATTCTAGCCCAGCCCGCCAGAATAGCATCTGCTCCCTCTGCTATCTGGCAGTCACGGTCGGAAACGACTGACTGGCATACAATATGCACAAACATACGTGTAAGAATGTTTGTGTGTATGTGTGTGTGTGTGTGTGTGTGTGTGTGTGTGGATGCGCGCGCATGTGTGTGCGTGCGTGCATGCGCGGGCGTGAATAAATTACAGTTTTGTGTGTTGAGTACGGTGTATATGCATCCACTGATGCATCCATTTATATGTACGTGTGTGTTTCGGTATAGTTGTGTAGGCTTTTGCTTCCAGTGCCTGATCTAGTTGGGGTGGGTGGGGTGTTGTCCTGGTTTCCGGAAAGACTCCCTCTGCCTTATGCAATGTTTAAAAGTAAAAAAATGACTCGATTTTCCCCTTAGTTTTAATAATCACTAAGTTGCAAGGTTTTCCGGGGGTTTCGCCCCCCCCCCCCCCGCCCCCCCCCCCCCCCCCCCCCCCCCCCCCCCCCCCCCCCCCAAAGGGCACCTATGCAGCTTCCTGGATCACAAGTGAATCCCCTTACACCCTGTTATGACACATTTTGTCGCCGATCACATTTTGTCGCCGGCGACAAAATGTGACGTACTACAAGTCACATTTTGTAGCCGATCACTTTTTCAATTTCTGTACGTTAGAAGGGTAAATCTATGGAACGTTTCTTTTTGTCGCCGGCGACAAAATGTGTCATAGCCCCCCCCCCCCCCCCCCCCCCCCCCCCCCCCCCCCCCCCCCCCCACCCCCCCCCCCCCCCCCCCCCCCCCCCCCCCCCCCTACACCTCCTTGCGAAGCACTTGGTCCGGCTCTGGCTTCTGTGTATGGTGTTTGTGTCTATATGTTTGTCATTATAATAATGTTTGTGTATGTTGGTTGGTATACGTATTTGCACATCTCTCTGCGCGTTACTATCAATATAAAATTTTGTGCACAGGCTTTTCATTGAATAGGCCCAAGATTTTTTTCCCACCCTGTGTATTTCAGGTTCGAACCAAACTTCGCGAATGCTACACGAGACTCATACAAGATTGACATTCTGTGTGTGTCTATGTAATACTACTCCACGTGTATAAAACACACACGTTACATACACCCCCTTCACAGTATTATTCATACATCTTCTACTTTTTCATCACAGGTTCGCGAGTCTATGTAGGCCTGCCTAACTCCATACCCATTGCATGCATGCTTACTCTTCAAAGTATAATTTATAGTCTATGTTTTCCACTGTGCATTACAGGTTCGAACTAAACTTCGCGAGTGCTGCACGCGACTCATCCAGGACATCGCCAACATTCGTATCGGCGTCATCGCGCACGGGGACTACTGTGACGAAGACAACTCCTACGTCATCCGCTCTCTGGATCTGACGTCAGACGTGCAAGGCTTGGTGGATTTCGTCACCGGTGTGCCCAAGACGGGAGGAGGGGATTGTCCAGAGGTGAGGACTGAAGAGAGAGAAAGGGGGGGGGGGGGGGGTCGATGTGTGTGTGTGTGTGTGTGTGTGTGTGTGTCTCGCGCGCACCACAAGCAAATGGGCTATGACGAGTACACATATATGAGTGCACGAATGCCTGAATCAAGCCAGTGTTGTATTAGGCTTGCAATAATAACGTGAATGGGCGCTGAATTACAATTCATTCCATAGGAATAAGATTAGTTTATGAATAGTAAATGAATGACAAAAGTTACCGTTTCTTTTTCTTTTTTCAGTTTGAGTGACAATTAAGTTTTTGCAAACACGAGGGGGTGACTTAAATACAAGATTGCTCGAATATTAACCTCAAGCTGATTAATTGTATTGAGAGAAGATCCATTTAATGTCCTACGAATCTGGAACAGGTAGGCCTACACGTGGGACATTTTTAACTATACAGATAGTGGGGCGATCCTGGAGGTACAGTGAAATAGTTCTACCAGGAGAGTCCCGGGTATTTAACTTAGAATATATTTAGCTAGTATTATTTAATTAGTATGGATACGATTTCATTTGGATTCCATTCAATCGATTGATTTCGTTCATAATTCGTTTCGGTCAGTGCTACGAGTGGGTGCTGCGCAAAGCCCAGGGATTGGACTGGTCAGAGGACTCGGCCAAAGCTCTGGTGGTCATCGGCGACGCCCTGCCCCACCCCCCGGGCTACACTGACCAGCAGGTGTTCTGGAAGGACGAGCTCAACCTTCTCACCGGCATGGGTGTCAAGGTGAGAGAGAGAGAGAGAGAGAGAGAGAGAGAGAGAGAGAGAGAGAGAGAGAGAGAGAGAGAGAGAGAGAGAGAGAACAATGAAAAATTAATAATAGTTTTAGTTTATATTGGCCACCGGCCCTTAGAAAGGCCAAAGTCATATAACATAAGCATTGTCAAATATTTGATCATGTTTTAGAAACAAATTATTTTATTCAGGATATCACTGCCCTACACAAACTTCATTATTGGCCAAGGGCTGCCTAGCAAATAAGAAGCACAATAAAACTCACACTGGTAAATTATTCAGTTTTGACAACATTATGGTTGATCCAAGTTTATTTTTCGCTTTGAAAATGTGGTTACTTGCATTAAAACCAGTATCATTAGTCTCCTTATTACTGTTAAAATATAGTGGAGTATTTTCTGAGGCTTGTCAAGGGCCGATGTTTTGGACATTAACATTAAACATTGAGATAGAAGTGCCAAACATATGTGAACCGAAAGCTGGAAGAGTGATGAAGAGAATTATCTCGAAAAACGTGGTTTGGATTGAAAAAAAGACATGGATTTAGACAAGTATTAGAGTAAAAAAAAATCGCTGTTCCGAGAATACTCGGAATTAGGCCGTGACTAGCATTCTCCTGTTCCGAGTATACTCAGAATTCGTCCGGAATGAGTTAACCCTTTCACCGCCAATGTTGCATGTATGCTCCTCAATGGTTTAACTCCCATGTCACTAAAAGGCATCAAATCAGCGTCTGTTATCAGAAGCCCCTATGTTCCTATTTTTGGGAAGCGAGGATAGGCCTAATGTTATACATATCACAGAGGAATTCCCAATATTGCAGATAAAAAATTTGTCTCTTCCCTGACAAGTTTAATGGTATGTTTTGGCTGAAAAATGGCTGGCGGCGAAAGGGTTAAGACTGGTAATTAGGTCAACATATTATAGGCCTACTAATAGTGGTACTGACAGCTGTCAGAAAACAAAATAAGCTGGCGTTGCTACCGTTACTGCTGCTTCTCTTCCTTTTTCTTCCATCACCTAATAAGCCTACTGCCATTACCACGACTACTGCAGTTGCTGGTGCTGCTATTTCTACTACAGTCGCCGCATGCGAACATGTTCACGTGATCATCGTATCTGTCCGCCACAGGTGTACGGGGTGCAGGCTCTGAACCAACGGCAGAGCGTGCCCTTCTATCAGGAGCTTGCTGACGTCAGCGGAGGCCATTACCTCACCATGACGCATTTCGACGTCATCACGGACATGTTCTTGGCCGGTAAGAACCCTTGGAGTTATACGGATGGAAATTCAGTTTAGCGTCGCGTATCGGCTTTCGCCATGTACGACGGGCTGAACAAACCAACCATGGTATAAACAATTTTTTATGTTCCTGAATCACTGTCTTAGTCAAAATGCCGAGAAGCGATCAGTATTGTTATACGGAAATCCCGAGTCTCTTTAAATAGCTGTCTTACTGAATCGTCGTGTAATATTGGTCACTACAAAGAGCACCTTTTGCAAGAGTGAATGCCCTTAATTGGTGGGCGGGGGAAGATGGTTGAGTACTGACCAAACAAGGGAATAACTCTCGCCAATAACCCTATTTAAGGCCACGTAATGACTGCCTTTTGCAAGAGTGAATTCCCTTTTGGATGCTGATCAACAGGGGCTTAACTTTTGCCGTCAAGGGCGTTAATAGCCCTACTTGCAGTGGCCTATAAAAAACAACAGATTTTCCCCCTTGGGAAGTCAAAGAAAACCATAGAGGCTACATGTAGGAAACAGGGAATAGAGTCTTCTATTGTTATCTCTATGTCCATCCCTTTGTTTCCGTTTTCCATCGCATTCCATGCTATCTAACTGTGCTGCAGAATTATAGGCTGTCATTATCAACAAGACAGCAATTTTTAACTCTTTTCAACCCTTTCCCCGCCAGCCATTTTTCAGCCAAAAGCTACCATTAAGCTTAACTGGGTAGAGAAAAAGAAATATTTGCAATATTGCAAATTCCTCTGTGATATTTATAACATTAGGCCTATGAAATAGAAACACCTGGAGGTGCTGATGGGAGCCAGAGATGCACCAGCCACGCCCGTCCTTTCAACGCGAGAGCAGCCCTGCCCCAGCCTTGGAAGTCCGTGTTGTGTTACTAGGGAGCAGGCACACACGGGAAATTCCATTAAGTATACAAGGCACATAGCTACTCGCGGCTTGGTGACCATCGGACACGATACAAAGGAGTCCTTGCGAAATGTCCCCATGGGTGTACCAGTCCATTTTTCATGACTGCAGAGCCCACCGGCAAAAGACACCCACTCAGAAACCAGAACGCATCCAACAGCTCCCAAAAAGGACAGGCGAGGCCAGTGCATCCCTAGACAAAGCCTCCCCAATTTAAGAAAAAATAAAATTGTAAGGCAGACCGTCATTATCATCAAGTTTAACTCTCAGTGTGCTCTCCTATGTGTAGAATGGCACAGAGGTATCGCGTTCGCCTCGTGGTGTCAAGTAAACCCGAGTTCGAACCATGGGTACAGGGGTTCTGGGGATTTGTCCTCTCACTTTTACACTATACCTTACGGTCTGAACGTGGAGTCTTTCGGATGAGACGATAGACCGAGGTCCCGTGTGCCCATGCACTTAGCACACGATAAACCCAGTGGCAACGAAAAAGTTGTCATTTGGTCAAAAATTACCACCACCACCACCACCCCTTTCCTTCCTCACCAGTCACCAAAAAATCGCATGTGGGAACAACCCGAATTTCACAGAGACTATAAAGTAACTAATGCACGTTACCTAATATTTTCGTTGTGTTTTTAGCCTTCGTATAAGCGTTCCAGATCTCGATAAACATAGACCTATTTATTTTGTTTCATCCCTTATCTGTTCAGTCTTTCCTTCTTCAAGTTTTTCCTGCTTGTTTCTCTCTTTCCGTCCACTCTTCCTTTCTTCTTTTTCTTCTTCTTCTTCGTCGTCGACGTCGTCTTCTTCTTCTTCTTCTTCTTCTTCTTCTTCTTCTTCTTCTTCTTCTTTTTCCTCTTCCTCTTCTCCTTCTTCTTCTTCTTCTTTCTTCTCCTTCTTCTTCTTCTTCTTCTTCTTCTTCTTCTTCTTCTTCTTCTTCTTCTTCTTCTTCTTCTTCTTCTTCGTCGTCGTCGTCGTCGTCGTCGTCATCGTCTTCTTTTTCTTCTACTTTACTCCTTTTCTTCCCTATTCTTCATTTCTTCTGCTTATTTGTTTCCCCCCCATGTCGGTCTTGCAGTGTGTTACCGTGAGTCCAACGAGGAGGACTTGGGTCAGTTTGAACGGGAGGTGGAGGAGGCAGGGAGGATGACGGAGGAGAGGCGCCAGATCTTCCAGAGCCTTCAGGAACAGAAACAGCCCCAGGCAGCTGCTTCTGCTAAATCCAGCACCGAAGACTCTAGAGACAGCAGCAGCAACCGACCCCAGGTGAACCTTCTGACATTGTCTGTGGTGGTGTGTTGCCCCTAGCTATAGGCCCTTTGTGATATCTCGAGCTCGGGTCTTCAGAAACCCATTGAGAATTGGATAATCTTGTCTTGTTGTTGAGTGTCTTGTGCTTTGTTGGTGGAAATGAAAAGAAAACACTACACCCTAAGGGCATGAGGAGCCCAGAGAAGCACCCGCCAGACCTGTCCTACCAACAAGAGAGCAGCCCTACTCCAGCCCTGGAAGTCTGAGTTGTGTTGCTGAGGAGCAGGCACACACGGGACATTCCATTAAGTATACAGAGGCACATAGCTACTCCTGGCTTTGTATTATTATTATTATTATTATTATTATTATTAATTTATTAATGTTTTACCCTCTCTTTTTTTTTATAGCTATTAATGTTTTATTATTAATAATTCTATTAGTTTTATGTTTTATCGTAGAGTATTTGTTTAAAGTAGAGGGCTAGAAACTATGCATGCAAAGAGGCCTAGAAAGGCGTTGTTTTATACGAATGCAAAAGTTTAAAGCCCAGGGCTCCCAATCGTCCCGCAAAAACAAGGGGTCCCAGGGACTCCTTCACTTACAGCATAGAGGGTCCTAGAAGCGGGATAGAGGGTCCCAATGGCATTGCGAATGCTAACAATATTTTGTCTAGTGCACATTCTTTTATAGGGTGCTTTATAATTTTAGTGCTTCGTAGACCCCCAAATGGGGGTCCCTGGGAGCCCTGAAAGCCTGTGAACTCCTTCTTTCCCGTTTTACGGACCCAAGGACAAACTTTCGTGACCAACCCCTAACGTTTGTTTGTGTGTGTGTGTGTGTGTGCGACAGCGGTATGTCCAGGCCAGTTGGTGGGACCCTTCCTTAGAAACCAGCACACCCCTGTACTGCTACGACCAGCAGACTGACAAGTGGACGCCTTACAGCAGACGTGAGCGTTAATTTTTATTTTTTTAAATCGGGACTTTTTCCTGGTACAGTACGTAGAACCTCCCTTATAAGACCTCCCATTATAAAACTCCCTCCCATGCATATAAGACCTACTTTTCTGAGATATTGCCCTTCTTTGTGAGTATAAGAATTACCTCCCTTATAACGATGGCTTGGAGTCAGGACTATCTTTAGATAGTCCATTGACATATTATTGAAATTATTACGGAACTAATAACTTGTATAAATAAAAGACTGCAGAAATATAAAAAGCATAACCCCCTTTTTATATTTCGGCAGTCATTGTTTGATACAAATTATTAGTTTTTTGTAATAAGTCCAATAATACGTCAATGGACTATCTAAAGATAACACCCCTCCCTTATAAGACCTCATTTTGGATGAGTTTTGAAGGTCTTATTAGGGAGGTTCCGCTGTATTACAATACCTCCAGGATCCGAGTCCCACCATCAATACATCTAAAAACGTGGACCAGTGACGTGGGTGCAACTCTTTCAGTTTTACACTGATTTCAGTTGTGTGTTTTGTTATAATTTTACCAGAAACTAAACTTCAGTTGATATTTTTGTTTGTGGCTCAAGCCACAAACCTATAACTCACTTTGTCGGTCTGTCGGTCCAAAATTGTCGCACATTTTGACAAAATTGTCGCACTTCAAATCGAGGCTACACTTCTGGCCGCTCTTTGAAATGATGTATTTTAAAAGCGTACAAAATAATAAACATACGTAATACAGACACTACAACAGACACGACGAGTATGCGGTGCTTCTTTTGATGAGTATAAGTAGGATACATAGTTTTAAATGTTTTCCAAAAGATATAAAAAGTTACAAAATGGTGCAGAGATAGCATTCTGGTTTACAGATTAAAATTATTGAAAAGCCAGGGGAGGTAACTCATGATTGGAGTGGTAAAAATAGACCGCATGCCACAAACTATTGCGATGTCGCGCTTGTTTTAATTCATCCACCCAAAAAATGACCACAAGCGATTTGGGGCGTTCAAAGGGGAATCTTAAAAATTGCATGGTGATGCCATATTGTTTTCAAAGGCAATGTGATCACTTTACAATGCTTATCGGATTCAAACTGTCTCTGTCCATCATTTTAACTGTCTACCTGTCACGTTATCTCTCTCTTTTGTGGTAGACTAGCTTAAGATCAAATGGAATGTGAAGTGTTGTCGACCTCTGTGACCATAATAATCTTGACCTTTGACCTTGAATTGTTGTCTGTGGCAATTTCACATGAATCGCTGCACACTGAGATTCGCTTAAAATTTTGTAGGGTAATATCAAATCAAATCAAATCAAATCAAATCAAATCATCTTTATTATCTCATAACTGAGAAATTGCAGCCAGGTGCACATAAGAAAAACAGCAACAATAAACACATTTATCAACAACAACAAAAACCACAACAACAATAAACACATTTATCAACAATTAAAGAATATAAACTAATAACTAATAACACTGCAATATTGTAGTTAACAAACTGGACGAATACGAATACAAATTCAATCCCAAGGAAATGGACAGGCTGCTCAGCAAAACAATCACTCAATGCAGTGCATTAAGAGTTCAACAGATGAATTGATCTTGGTAAGAAAGTTTTCTGTGCTCTTATTTTCAGTTTTAGAGTTCTGTATCGACGGCCCGATGGTAATACTTCATAGTATTTTGCCAGAACATGACTGTTATCATTAAGAATTTTCCTGGCTTTCTTGACTACTTGTCTGTCATACAACTCTTGCATACCACTCTGCCTTGCACCCACAACTTTACTGCACACATTCACCATATCACTCAACACACGCTTACTTTTTACACTCAAGCTTCCATACCAACAGATAAATGACACAGTAAGAACAGATTCAATGCAACATCGGTAGTAGGTTTGAAGAATATCTGAACAGACACCAATATTCCTTAGCCTCTGTAAACAAAAGATCCTGGACTGACTCTTCTTATGTATATGCTCAATGTGTTTATCAAAAGTAAGTTTCTTGTCTAAAACTGTGCCTAGGTATTTGTACTCATCAATTCTTTCAACCGTTTCACCATCAATTTCCAAATGTGGCACTGGCACTGGGTTTCTACGAAAATCTACAAGCAGTTCTTTTGTTTTAACAACATTTAAATCCAGATAATTATCTTTGCACCATGAACAAAACCTTTTGACTTCACTGAAGTACACAGAATCAGAGTTTGACAAATCTTCGATGGCAGAATCATCTGAGTATTTAATGACAGGTGTTTCTTCAGTGCCTCTACAGTCGTTTGTGTACAATGTAAAAAGAACTGGGGACAAAACTGTTCCTTCGACCTGTAGAAGTCGAACGTTCTGAGGAGATTGCAGATTGAAAGCGGACAGACTGAGTTCTATTGCGTAGGAAATTGGTTATCCAGAGAATGAGCTTGGGGTTAACATTCAGGTCTAGTAGTTTCTGGGCCAGTAAATGGGGCTGTATTGTATTGAAGGCAGAGGAGAAATCGATGAATAAAATACGAACAAAAGAGTTGGGGGTATTTAAGTGAAGAAAGGCATTGTGAAGAAGGGTCAGTAAGGCATCGTCTGTTCCTCTACACCGTTTGTAGGCAAACTGAAAGGGGTCAAGGAGTAGGTTAGTAAAAGAAAGAAGGCGATGAAGGACGATCTTTTCAAAACATTTCATGGCAATAGACGTTAAGGCAACAGGGCGGTAATCGTTCAGTGTGGCAGGGTTCTTTTTCTTAGGGACAGGAGTAACTGTAGAATTTTTCCAGATACATGGTACAACACAATCACGTAAAGACCAGTTAAATAGAGAGCAAAACACACCGCACAATTGAGAACAGCATGCTTTCAACAATCTTCCACACACATTATCTGGTCCCACAGCTTTCCTCACATTTAGTTTCTGAAATATGGACTGAACATCTCTTTCTTGAACCTCAAATTCATGATCTTCATTTGCATTGATAATTTTTTCTCTTAACTGTGATGTTACCCCGTTTAGATCTCCCTCTAGATCATTTCTTTCAAACCGACAATAAAAGTCATTTAGCTCATTAGAAAAATCCTTCTGTTCTTCTCTGGTCATTTGGCAATTTGCTGTTCGTTTTTTTGATTGGCCGGTTAGAGTTCGAAGCCCATCCCATGCATCTAAGATTCTGCCTGTCTGAAACTGCTGTTCTACTTTATCCTTATACTCCCTCTGCCCCTTCCTTAACTCCCCTCTAATATATCCCATCAAGCTGATGATTCCAGCAACATTTTGGTAGGGGAAGACGGGGTAAAAAGCGCATGGGCGGGTAAGAAGCCCACCCCAATTATCTCATGAAGTTATTTGAAAGTAAACGATTTGGCATTTAGATCTATCTCTGGCATTTAGATCTATCTATAAAAAACCAACCCACAGCGAGTGAGCCTTGAAGGCTTTGCCTCTTGTTGTCCAATGATATCTGTGTTGAATTTGGTGTCATAGGGGAAGACGGGGTAAAAGGCGCATGGGCGGGTAAGAAGCCCACCCCAATTATCTCATGAAATAAAGAACATTTCAGTCAAATTTGCCCATGAGACGAATGCTAGACATTAACGCTCGTCTCATGGGCAAAATGAGACTGAAATTTGCTTCATTTCATGAGATAATTGGGGTGGGCTTCTTACCCGCCCATGCGCTTTTTACCCCGTCTTCCCCTAGTCATTGTAGCCAAACTGTTGTCAAAGTTTAGAGATTGAAGGTCGTAGAAATGAGAGAGGTGACTCTTCTCTTCTTCTTCTGAGTTCCCAGGCCATATGGCCATAATGGGTAAGGTACGTATATGTGTCCGGTTTTCAGTTTTCACTGGTCTCCCCGCTGTGTAGGCTACAGCCGACACATTCTGATTTTGGAGGAGTTCAAAGGAAAGAATTATTTGGAAGATTTGTTTTGAGAAAAAAAAAGGTAGGAGAATGGGCCAATAAGTCAGAAAGATAGTAGATGATAGAAAGCGAAGGGAAAAGGCGGAGTCAAAGAGAGTGGCAGATTAGGGGAAGTTACAAGCACAGAACTTCCAGAAGGTGGGGGAACTATTTTTACGAAAGACACCCCCACCCCCCCACCCCAGTATCTCCA